>CM053598.1:207667626-207719352 GCA_028646575.1 Pseudocheirus occidentalis
GAATCTGCCTCTCTCTACAGCATGACTTTCAATTGTCAGTGCCAGCTTACTCTTGAGATGATAGTTGGCTTTCTTCTATGTTGCCAGGATTGCCTTGAAGTTGCTTCTGGAGTCAAGTGACCACCTTTCTATATCTGAATCTCCATTTCTGATACCTCAATTATACTTCAAATTCTCTAGAACTTACTCTCCGAGTGCTGGGTAGGGGATCTCCTTCTGGGAGAGCAGACATCATGATTAATGGTAGGGTGGGGAGCAGAGAAAAAAAATCCCTTCTTTTTTCCCACCCTCATCAAGAGGCAAAGAGCTAGCTTTTTCTTCAGCTGTGGTCTCCTGCCAGAACCCCTCAAACCAATCGGACTATACCTTGTAAGAGTCACAAGAAAATGTGTCCAATATCTAGTGATGTTGCTCCTGATTCACACAGGGGACTTGTTCGCCTCCTGTAAAGAGATCACCTGGCTTCACTTTCTTCAGTTACTTTATTATGCTCTTAGTTTTTATATACTGGGTTTTTCTGTTTTTACATCCTTATGCATTCTAACCTGAATTTGGTACTATTTATTCCAAACTAGGAGTCTCTCATTCCTATGGTACAGAAGTTCCTATGGTACAGAAATCTAAATTCCATTCTCACATGCTGTCTCCTTAACTAGCTGATCAGTTCCCAAAAATGATTTCCTCTTCTGAAGCCCTTGACTTCAACCTGTGAAACTGATTTTAAAAAAAACAGCCAATAACTATACTACTTCTGCTCCTCCTATGGTCTTCAGTTTTTTGCCCAAGACTTCATTATCTTTAGTAATACTTTCAAGATTCAATCAATCAATGAGTAAGCTTCAATTATGTGCTGGACATTGTCACCTGGATTGCTGCAATAGGTATTTGTAATGGTAATGATCATTTGAAGATCTTCCCTGCCTCCTTAATAAGCCTAAGGGAATTTGAAAACCTTTTTAGCTATGAAATAAACTCTGTCCCCTAATAGGATGAATGTAGTCACATGGAGCTTGTAGTGGGAGTAGTTTGCTGAAGAGTGGAGCAGAACGCACAGGAAGCTAGGAGTCAAAGCTGGCTAGATGGTTGGGAGAAGAGTATGTTTCTGAGGGAGATAGGCTTGTGAGTAAATATTGGTCAAATACTGGTTGGTGGGAGGGCTAAAGGATGGTGTGGCTCTCTGTGTTACATTGTGGTACATTAACTTCTATGTTGCTAAGATGGATTTCATTTCCTGGTGTTGGGATTCAGTTTTCTGGTGTCTGAATAAATGTTTTGCTTCTGTCTTCTATATGGAGAGTCTGTTATATTTTGCAATTGAGCACCGTGCAGGAATATTTATAGTGACCATGGGTGCTGTGAATATTGCATTGGTGCTACATTATATCTCTTCTTTTTTTCAAGTAAATGTAGGTTTGGCTATGTTGCCCCACCCTCATTCTCTTGATTCATTGGTTGTTGTACTTCATTCTTGAAGAGGATCAAAGTGACACCATCATATTGGAGTCAACTCCAGTGGATCTCTATTGCCTCCAGGATCATATGCAAAGTCTTCTGCTTAGCATTTAAAGTTCTTTACTATTTGGCCCCTTTCCTACCTTTCAAGAATTCTTTTACATTAATCCCCTCCGTGTACTCTACAATCTAAGTCATGTCGGAATTGTGGAAATTGAGTGAACCACACTAAATCAGATAGCCTCTTGTGACTCGGGTTCTGGAATCTTTAGTTCAGTTCTCTTTCTATTCAATCATGCATCTATTCCAATTTCTGTCTTGTTAGAAAACTTTATTCAATTGTAGGAATTGCTGTACTGTTTGAACCTAGCCCTGCATGTCTAACTTTGCTGCTTAATCAAGGATTGAAGTTATGCTGACCAGAAACCCAATCAGATCTGAAAACTGATGAAAGAAGTTTTTTCATGATTATATATTTCAGTCAACTCATTTATCTTACCTAAAAACTGGTCCTGTATGGGTCAATAAGTTTCCTTATTCCTTTGATTGAATACAGATACTTAGAGAGGGGGAGAGAAATGGGACGCCTCTTTTTCTGATTTCAAGGAATTGTGCCTGTTCACTCTTTCCCTCCCAACTTGGAAAGTTCCTAATCTTTCCTCCAATTAGAAATCAGACTACCTAATCTTGTATCTTGGTTTATATCACGTTAATTGTTTTCTTTAAACACATAAAAAGCCGTCTCTGTATTTGGTGTCCAGTGCCAAGCTGAGGACACTTTGTCCCAACTTGTTGTGCCTTAAACATGCATTGCTTAGAAAATCAAAGTGTACAGAAGCCCAAAACCTTGCTTTCTGTCATTTCAGTCAATACATGGGCTAGACCAACAAGCATTTATGAAGTTCCTATCATGTTCCAGGCACTGTGTTAAATGCTGGGGATGCAAGAAAGGCAAAAGGAGTTCCATTTCTCAAGGTCCTCACAGTCTAATGGGAGAGACAATATTAAAACAACTATACAGACAAAATATGTGCAGGACAAATTGGAGGAATCTCAGAGGGAAAGCACCATCATTAAAAGAGATTGAGAAAGACCTTTGCACAAGGTGAGATTTTAGTTTAGAGGAAAGGAAAGAAAATTCTAGGCCTAGGGAACAGCCAGTAAAAATTCCAAGAACAGGGAACTGGAGCATCTTCCAATTGTGCAAGGAGCAACAATCCAGCGTCACTGGTTTGCAGAGTACATGGAGAAGGATAAAATGTAAGTATACTGGAAAGTTAGAAAGGGGTCAGATTAGGAAGGTCTTTGAATGCCACATGATTTTCTATTTGATCCTGGACATAACGGAGTGACACTGGAGTTCACTAAACAGAAGAGTGACACGGGCAGGCTGGTGCTTTAGGAACACCAATTTGACAGCTGAATGGAAGACAGATTAGAGTAAGAGAAAATTGAGGCAGGGAGATCAGCCAGCAGGCTATCGCAAGTGTCCAGTCTTAAGGTGACAAGGGCCTGCACTAGAGAGGCAGCAGGGTCCTAAGAAAGATAGGGGTGTATACAAGAGATGTCACAGAGGTAGAACTGACAGGGCTTGGAAACCAATTGGATATGGAGGGAGTGAAAGAGTGAGGAGCAGGTGATGATACCTAGGTTGTCACTGGGAGCACTGTAGTGCCCTTGACAGTAATAGGGAAGTTAGGAAGAGGAGGGCTTGGGGGGAAGATAATGAATTGAGTTTTGGACATATTGAATTTGAGATGTCTATGGGACATCCAGTTGATGTCCAGTATGCAGTCCATGGAAGTCTAGGCAAGCCTGAAGGTCAGGAGAGAATATATAAGATCTGAAAACCGTCTTTATAGAAATGATAACTGAATTTTTGGAGCAAATGAGTTCAGCAAGCAAAACAGCATGGAGAGAAAAGACCCAGGACAGAAGGTTGGAGGACACCTACCAGCATTACCAGGTTAGGGATACAACAAAGGATACTCCAAAGGAATGGAACACGAGAGGGTGGGTCACAAAAACTCAAGAGGAGAGAGTACAAAGTAGACAGTGGTCAATTTTGTATCAGTGATTGCAGGGAGGATAAGAAGTATGAAGATTAAGAAAAGGTCATAGATTTGGCTATTAAGAGATCATTAGTAGCTTTAAAGTAAACTATTTCAGTTGAATTATGAAGTTGGAGGCCAGCCTGCTGACAATAAAAATAATGAGAGGAAAGGAGGTGGAAACTCTCAATATTGATGACTTTCTCAAGGAGTTCAGCCACAATAGGGAGGAGTGACTGGGGGTGATAGGCAGCCAGGATGCATGGATTAAGGGAAGGTTTGTTGAGGATGAAGAAGCTGTGGGTATGTTTGTAGGTGGTAAGTGATAAATAGAAAGGGAGATGTTGAATTAGTGAGAATAGATAATGCAGGGGGTCATCTGCTGAAGAAGCCAGGATGGAACAGAATCACTTGTACAGGTAGAGGGGTTTGCTTTGACAAGAAGGGCTAACTCTTTATATGAGACATGGTTAAAGGAGATAAAGGTGGAAGGCATCTGGGTAATGTGAGATGAGGAGTGAAAAACAGGGCCCTCTCAAAATGACCTCCATTTTTTAAATGAAATTATGAGGCAAGGTTCTCAGCTGAGAAAGTGTAGGGGAAGAGGAGCTCTGGGAAATTCGAGAAAGGATGAAAACGTTTGGAAAAGTTGCTGAGCTGAGTGGGAAATAAATTGATAAAGCAGGTGTAAAAAGATAGTTTTGCTGCGGTAAGAACCCTGCCAGAATTATATAATATAAATTTGTAGTGGACCCATTCGGTACACAATTTAGTGCCGCCAATGTGCTTGCTCTTTCTCCCACAGATGCTTTTTCTTTTGCCCTCGAGCCTTTGTCCTGGATGCCCCCCCTCCCCTTCTGCCTCCTAGAAACTCTGGCTTCCTTCAAGACAGCTCAAATCCCTCCTCCTCCTGATCCTCAAGCCATTAGTGACTTCCCCTCCAAAGTTCCCTTCCCCTTACTCTATATGTATCATATCTATCTAGCGATATACATGTTGTTTCTGCCATTAGAATGTAATCTCTTTAAGGGCAGGAACTGCTTTTCCTTTTCCTCTGTATCCTTAGAACTTAGAACATAAATGATTGATTAGGGATACAAAGTCAAAAAATGAAAAATCTCTTCTCTGCGTGAACTTCCATTCTATCAGAGGAGCTATCATTTACACATGCAAATATATGCATAATGTATGCAGATTACATAATCTGGTAGGGAAAAATCTGTAGCAGTTGGGGATGCTCAAGATAGGCCTCAGGGAGAAGGCAGCGCTTGAGCTGAGCTGTGAAGGAAACAACTAGGTTGTCCTGCTTCCTCCTCTGGATTCCTTTCCGCATTTATCACTTGTGCCCACATGAATCACCACAAGTGAGTGGTAGTCACCACGTTGGACTTGCCTTGGGAGGTTCTCCTGGACGCATGCCTGGGCATGCTCGGGATACATGCTATGAAAAGATAGCAGAGCCCTCTGATGTTATCATCAAGCTGACAAATGGATTCCTCAGCACCCATCAGCACCGACAATGATTTATCTCCTCCCTGTGACTCTTCTTGAATGGGCTTCTACCTCATAGCTCCCATGGATCTGTGGAATCATTCCTTCAAAGACAAGCAATTGCTTCCCCCTCAGATGGTACAGGTCTATCCTCTTTGGGAAGAATTTTATAGTCCAGTCAATAAGCATTTGTTTTTAGCAATTTTTTCAGCCATGTCCTATTTTTTGAGACCCCATTTGGGGTTTTCTTGGCAAAGATACCGAAGTGGTTTGCCACTTCCTTCTCCGGCTCATTTTACAGATGAGGAAACTGAGGCAAACAGGGTTAAGTGACTTGTCCAGGGTCATGCAGGCAGTGTCTGAGGCCAGATTTGAACTCAGGAAGATGAATCTTCCAGACTCCAGGCCCAGTGCTCTATCTAATCAGCCACCTAACTTCCCAAGCATCTACTACATGCCAGGCAAGGAGCTAAGCATTGGGGCTTTCAAGGAGCCCACCGCCTACGCGGGTTGAAAGTGTTCAAACAGCTATGTACATCCAGGATAAAGCGGAGATAATCTCAGAGGGGATTTACCAAGATTAAGGAGGACTGGGAAAAGCTTCCTGCAGAAATTGAAAATTCAGCTGAGACACGAAGGGAAACGAGGGAAGGCAAGAGGTAGAAAAGAGGAGGGAAAGCACTCTAAGCATGAGGAACAAGCAGTGAAAATGCTTGGAGGTGGCATGTCGGGTGTGAGATGGGGTGGGGGTAAGAGGAGGAGCTGGAAAGATAGGTAGGGGTAAGGTTATGGAGGGTATTAAAAGTCAAATAAAGGATTTCATGCAGGTAGTCTCTAGAATTGATTGAATAAGAAGGTGACATGGTCAGATCTGCACTTTAGGAAGATCAGCTTGAAACTGAGTGGAAGATGGACTTGAGGCAGGGAGACCAACCAGCGAGCTCCCCAAATAGATTCCAAATATAGCCCTTCTTCCCTTTCTCCTCTGAGTCACCTTGCAGAAGAGGGAATTGACAATTTAGCATAGTTGCAGGATATAAAATAAGTATTTGGCCATTCCTATACATTTTTAACAAAGTCCAACAGCAAGAAATAGAAAGAGAAATTCCATTTAAAGCAGTGGTTCTCCACCTTCCTAATGCTGCAGCCCTTTAATACGTGTGTGGGCGTATCTGTATGTGGGTGGATCCACCTGGAAACAGAGAGAGAAGCCATGTCTCGGTTCCTAAAACCACTGGAAATATGTGTTTTCCGATGAATATTGTGCTTAGATGACCCCTGTGACCCCTGTGAAAGGGTCATTCAACCCCCAAAGGGGTCGCAACCCACAGGTTGAGAACCACTGATTTAAAGTTACTTTAAACACTATGAAATATTTGGGAATCTACCTGACAAAACAAACCCAGGAATTATATGAACACAATTATGAGACACTTTTCACACAAATAAAGTCAGATATAATTACCTGGAAAAACATCAATTGCTTGTGGTTAGTTTGAGCTAATATAATAAAAATGACAATTTTACTTAAATTAACTTACCTGTTTAGTGCCATACCAATAAATCTACCAGAAAATTATTTCATAGAGCCAGAAAAAAATAGTAACAAAATTCATCTGGAAGAACAAAAGGTCCAGAATATCAAGGGAATTAATGAAAAGAAATGTTAGGGAAGGTGGCCTAGCCATATCAGATTTTAAACTGTATTATAAGGCAGCAGTCACCAAAACTACTTGGTACTGACTGAGGAATAGAGTAGTGGATCAGTGGAATGGATTGGGTACATGAGACTCAGCAGTCAATGACTATAGTAATTTACTATTTGATAAACCCAAAGACTCCCACTTCTGGGATAAGAACTCACTATTTAACAAAAACTGCTGGGAAAACTAGAAAATGGTATGTCAGAAACTGAGCATAGACCAATATATTATACTGTATACCAAAATAAAATCTAAATGGGTGCATGATCCAGATAGAAAGGCTGAGACTGTAAGCAATCTGGGAAAGGAAGGAATAGTTAGGTGTCAGATTTATGGAGAAGGGAGGAATTTATGACCAAACAAGAGATAGAGAGCATTATGAAATGCAAAATGGATAATTTTGAACACATTAAATTGAAAAGGTTTTGTACAAATAAAGTTAATATAACCAAGATTGGGAGGGAAGTGGAAAATTAGGAAAGAATTTTTTATACTTTATCAGTGTCTCTGATAAAGGCCTCATTTCTAAAATATACAGAGAATTGAGTCAAATCTATAAGAATACAAGCCATTCTCCAACTGATAAATGATCAAAGGATATGAAGAAGCAATTTTCAGAGGAAGAAATTAAAGATATCTATAAGCACATGAAAAAGTGCTCTAAATCACTAGTGATTAGAGAAATGCAAATCAAAACAACTCTGAGGTACCACATCTCACCAGTCAGATTGACTAAGATGACAAAACTGGAAAATGATAAATCCTGAAGAGATGTAGAAAAATTGGAACACTAATGCACTGTTGGTGGAATTGTGAACTGATTCAACCATTCTGGAGAGCAATCTGGAACTATACCCAAAGGGCTATAAATAAGTACATACCCTTTGACACAGCAATGCCACTTTTAGGGTTGTATCCCAAAGAGATCATAGAAGTGGGGGAAAGGACCTGTTTGTACAAAAATATTTATAGCAGCTCTTTTTGTGGCGGCAAAGAATTGGAAATCAAGGGTATGCCCATCCATTGGGGAATGGCTGAACAAGTTGTGGCATATGAATGTAATGGAATATTGCACTATAAGACATGAGATGCTGACAGACTTCATAATAACCTGGAGAGACTGATATAAACTGATGTTGTGTGAGGAGAGCAGAACCAGGAGAACTTTGTACACAATTACAGACACAACGTATGTGTGACAACCAGCTTTGATAGACTGGGCTCCTCTCAGCAATGTAAGGTTATGAGACATCTCCAAAAGACACATGATGGAACGAGATGTCCACATGCAGGTAAAAGACCTACAAAGTCTGAATGCAGACTGAAGCAAACTACTTGCTCCCTTTTTTTGATTTTGTTTTGTTTCTTCTTTCTCATTGTTCACTCCATTGGTTACAATCCTTCTTTACAACTTGACTAATGTTTAATGTGAAGGTATTCGTAGGTCCTATATTTGATTGCATGCTGCCATGCGGGTTAGGGGGAAGAGAAAAAGGGGGAGAAAATTTGAAACTCAAGGGACTGTGGAACTGAATGTTGTAAACCAAAAGTAAATAAATAAAAATTTTAAAAGAAGAAGAGAGAATTGAAGTCCAGCAATGCATCTTGCCCAATAATTTACCTAAAGTCACCCATTAGTGGCAATACTGAGAGCATAACCAAGGTCACCTAACTCGTTCTGATAGAAATCATTCTATTACCCTCATTGAGCTTCATATATCTCTCTAGATATTCCTTTAGATTTTCAACACTTTTTAGAAAATTTGAATTTTTTTATTCAAGCAAAACATTTGTATGACTATAGATATCTAGTAGTTAGTAATAAAATTAAGAAGAAATTATATTAAGGTAGATATTGGGAGATGGGAAAATTATAGGCCCATTCATTTGTGATACACATCCCACGCCCAATGAAAGGAGTCTCCAGGGCCTTTCCTGACATACTGTCTAATATCTCTTATTGATTTTTTTTCTAAAAAGTAGAGAGCTTAATCTAAAAATATGTTCTAGACCCAAAGTGCTTTGAGATCCTTCCCAATCTTAGTCAAATACTTACATAACTGATAGAGATTTCTAATAATCGTCCAAGTAAAATGAAACTAATTTAGCAACCAAGAACTCTGAAAACAAGATTTGGAAAACAGCAGACAAAGTATGTCTATTCCATTAGAAGTCCCTTGGTAGGCCTACTTAAAGTATGCTGAGGCCCTCTGTTAAGAAGGTTAATTTATTATAACCTACTTAGGGTATCAACCCTTTGTACCATGCAGATGTTTTTAAAATGACAAATAATAAAATTCTCCTGGTGATATATGTGGACTAGAAATCATGGAATCAATCAGTTAACAAGTATTTATTATCTATTATGTCCCAGCCACTTTGGACACAAAGACTGTCCACGTCCTCAAGGAACTTACTTGTTTCATCAGGAAAACAATATGCATAATATATAAGTATGTATGTACAAAATAAGTACAAGGTGATATTGAGAGGGTTGGTACTAGCAACCAGTGGGATCAGGAAAGGTTTCATGAAAAAGTATGTACGATTTAGCTGAGTCATGAAATGATTCTGAGACTTAGAAGTGAGAAGGGCGTACATCGTTGACATGGAGAATGGCCAGGGCAAAGGCACAGAGATGGGAGATCCATTAGAGTTGGATGTGCCATGTATGAAAAATAGGAAGCCCAATTGGTCTGGGTCATAAAGTATGGAAAGGGGAACAATGAATAATGAGACTGGAAAGAAATCGAGCCAGATCATGAGGGGCTTTAAATGTCAGAGGAGTCGATATTTTATCCTATTTGCAAAAAGAAGTTCATTGTTGAGTAAAAGAATGATATGGTTAGACCTGAGTTTAAGAAAAATAACTAACAATTGTGTAGAGAAAAGGATTATGAACTGAATGTACATTTAAAAAAATAGGAAGCCTACAAATAAATCCAAAATAAACTCAGAAGAGGAGATAGTAAAGATTAGAATAAAATTTGATAAGTGAGAAGTCACAAATTATAGAAATGGTAAGAAAAGTAAAAACTGGTTCTTTAAAAATACTAATAAAACTTATACATCTATAGCCAATCTGATCAAAAAGAGTGTAGAATATCAAACATGGTAGCAAATGAACAAAATGACTAATTATGTTCATTGTTTTCCTAATGTTGAAGCATCTTGAATCTCTGGTAAACAAAAAAAATCCAAAAACTTTCCAAATGTTTGAATAGGTATAGAAAAAGGCTTCGACAAAATACAATATTAATTTATGCTAAAACCTTACTGAATATAGGCATCGAGACATTTTTTTTTTTTTTTTGCTTTTTGGAGGGCAGTTGGGGTTAAGTGACTTGCCCAAAGTCACACAGCTAGTTAGTGTGTCTGAGGCCGGATTTGAACTACCAGGCAGTGATAAAGCAAATGGTAAAACTGAGAGAAGAAAATCACCAGGTCTCGGTGGGTCTTGGGGTAGACACAGCTATGTCTTTAAGTAGCTACTTGCACTTGTGGTCAGTCCCAAAATGTAACAGCCTTCATTTGCTGGTCTAGCTGCCTCTGGTCCAGCAGCTGCTTCTCTTCTCCTGGATGAAAGGTCATCACATTCTAGCCTCATGCAGTTCTAAACTTTGTCTTTGATTCTGTTTCTCCCAGCACTGGAAAGACTACTTTTCACAATACTGAATTGCAGATCCTAGTAGACCCTCTAAATAACCCATTAGACTTCGTGTCCTCAGAACTTAGTATAAGTTCGTTGAATGGAATTATTAGTCCTGCTTACCTCACAGGGTTATTGTAAAAAATCAAGCGAAATATTGTAGGTAAAAATGATTTGTAGGCCTAAAATGCATTATTACATCCTGGTCAATGTAAACAGTCAAACCAACATTCAGAAAGTTTATATTCTACCAGAAGAAAATAATAGTCCTACTTTTATTTACATATTATGAGGAAACAGAGATTCGGAAAAGTTAAGTGAATTGGTCAGAGCAGGAACTGGAAATCACTTCCTAGACTCCAAGGCATTTTCTTCTTATATTGGTAGGAAGAGAAGATCTCAAAATATATAGCAGTAAAGACCTAACTCGGAATTATGGTACCTGGAAAAAAATTCATCTGGAAATTAGAAGCAAAAATAGACATAGAGAGAGACCTTAGAAAGGGAAAGACAAGCACGAGGCACTGATCAAGACAGTTCTCCCGGGCATAACTGCTGGGTAGGGCAGCAAAGGGAAAGCAAGGTGTGTTGGACTGAGGAAAGCTCACCTTGGGTAAGAGAAGGCCTAAAGATCTTGCCTCATCACCCCAAATTATGAATGTCATAATCCACTGTAAAAGATATGGCACAGATTAGGAATTGTGACCAGGACAAAAAGTACAGTTTGCCCAGTTTGGGTGAAATCGCCCTAGGGTAGGCCCGTCCCCCAAAGAGTCCAGCTTCACCTGTACCATCCATGATGCCCAAATTACACAGCTCTCTCAGAGGAGAAAGGGAAAGGAAGAGAGGGGTATGATAATGGGAGAAAAGACACTGAGAAAGTGAGCTTGAGGAGGGGCTCAGCCTATGTATGGACTTTGGGGCAGGCAGTTGCCCTGAATTAAAACTTCATTTTCTCTTCCCTTACCCTCAGTTCTAATCTTGTTTGTTAGTTCTTAAAATAAACTAAACAATCCATAAAGGTATGTTTTAACCTTGACACCATACTCTTCATCTGCCTTCTTTGAAAGCATAGTATAGTGGGAAGAGTGCTTAATTTGGAGTCTGAGTATCTGAATTCATAATTCAACCTGGAATCAGGAAGACTCATCTTTCCAAGTTCAAATCTGGCCTCAGACACTTACTAGCTGTGTGACCCTGGGCAAGTCACTTAACCCTGTTTGCCTCCATTTTCTAACCTATAAAATGAGCTGCAGAAGAAAATGGCAAATCTCTAGTATCTTTGTCAAGAGTCAGACATGACTGAAACAACTGAAAAAAGATGTATGACCTTGGGCAAGTCATTGCAACTCCTCTCTGACACTTCATTCCCTTGAGTGTAAAAAGGACAGAGATGAACCATATGTCTTCTCAATGACCCTTTTAGCTTGGAAATTTATGATCTTATGAAGTCTTTATCCCATATCTACTTTTGTTTTCCTGTTTACTAATCTCTTTTTTAAAAAACTACATGTGACAGGAAAAAAAAAAACCCAAACCTGTTAGGCAGCATTATCCAGCACAGCCTGGGCTCCCCCTGTTGCAAGAAAAGTAAGGAACCCCTTAGAATCTTCAGTTAATAGGGACAACTCATTAAGGCTCAGAACTTAATACCTTCTTAAATTCCAGACACTCATCAGTAAGCCCTAGGGCATCTTCACCTACCTGAAAAGTCAGTGAGCCCATTTTGCGTTGTCGCTGCTGCTGCACTTTTTATACACTAGGTGTCACTAGAAGAAATCTAGAAAGACCAGGAGATTAAAAAAAAAAAGCTTCAAACAAGCTACTCTGGAAACTATTCTGGATTAAAGATGAAATCATTTTTTATCTATGATATGAGTGCCTTTTTTTTTTTGCTTTTTGGAAGGGGGAAGGCAGGGCAATTGGGGTTAAGTGACTTGTCCAAGGTCCCACAGCTAGTAAGTGTTAAGTGTCTGAGGCTGGATTTGAGCTCAGGTCCTCCTGACTCCAGGGCGGGTGCTTTAGTCACTGGGCCACCTAGCCACCCCTATATGTGTCTTTTAAAAGTGTTTGAAATTTTATTAAAGGAAATTCTATGTCACTATAGTGTCTGCCCCCCACCCCACCCCAGGTGGTGGTGCTATGAGGGATAATGAAAGACATTCCTTCAAATGAAGAATGTTATCATTCTTTTTCTATGGAGTGTTCTGCTGTGATGTTCCCAAGGACCACATCAATGCATGTGAAATATCAGACTTGAGAGCATTTACACAAAATAGAGTTGTAGAAATGGTGAAGGAAAATCTGACCAAATTCTTTCATTTGCAAGTGAGGAAGAGCACTGAGGGGTAAGGTTAAACTGTTCGAGTAAATTCAGGATCACATGGTTTATATGGAACAGGGACCCGATTAAGCAAACTCCCAGTAAATTGGTCTTTCCTCCTATGCTGTGATTCTACAAAAACTACAAATATTGTACAGACCATCTAGTGTATTTCCCAGTACCTCCTGAGAGGATGTATGATGGAGAAATTCTTTTTATCTGTCATGAGAACTTATTTAAATGACTGCTCAGCCGGAACATTGAGGATATTCTAATGGGGCTACCCCCGCCCCCTCAGGCCTCTCCTTGTTGGCTTTGAGGCTTATGAGGATGACTAGTTTCCAAGGGCCAAGGCAAGGCAAGGGGGACTTTCCCCCACCTGCCAACCCATGGCCTCCACGTCAAGCCTGTGTCTAAGATGGGGCTGCCTTCTGTTTGTATCTGGGCATAGATATTTGGGAGATTTCAAAAAACAGTTGGAATTCTGTCTCTTCCCAAACAGTGGTGCTTTAGTTTTATAAGTAGTTGCAACAGAAACAGCAAGAGCAGAGGCAGCCCCAAACCTTCAGAAGAAGGAAGGAGTTGCCCAGAGAGGAAACCACTGGAAAAGCACCACACTTGGCATTGATTGGATTATACTCAGTGGAGTATAATTAAATTAAAGTTGAATTAAGTTGCCCTGTTACAAAGTTCCCAATGAGGCTTGCATATTAGCCTCTCAATCGATTGTAATCATTCTGTAAATCTTTATTGCTTACATGCTCCCTACATGTGTGATTATAAAACTTCCTGTTAAGTTTTCTGTTTTAATTTCCTCTCTTCCAATTCCTCTTCCCAACTCTACTGAAGAAAACCCTTCAGACTAAAACCAAAAACAAAATTGTTTCTCAGGAATCTGAAGTGAGATGGAATTGGAGCACTTTGGGGTTTGGTGCCCCTACTGAGGTGGCAGAAGCCCAGAAATAAACAAGAACAAATTGTAATGATAAGTAAAGGGGAGGAACTAGAGAGCAGTGCCTGGCTAGCTACTGTGCTGGATTAATTAGATGTCTGTCACTACTTCTCTAAAGGTCCACAGGATCACAGGTCTAGAGCTGGAAGGGCTCTCAGAAGCCATATAGTTAAGAGTCACACAGGTGACAAAGCTTCCAGAATTCCAGGTTCTTTAACTTTAAGCCAGTGTTCTTCCCATGGTACCACCCTTACATATCTATAATTCTCTCTCTTCTTCTCCATCTTTACTAGCTTACAAACCCAGCTTCCCTACATTAGAAATGGATAAAAAGAAACACAAAGGATAAAAGGTAAGGGGCACTACAAAAAAAAAAAACCATAAAGAAATTTCTGCAAACCCATGAAAGCTTCTTAAGGTCAAAATTTGAATAGGTCTGATCCAAGTTGCCAGCAGACTACAAGTAGAGTGATAGCAGCTAAGGGAGGGAGGCCTTGATTTTCCCTTCCCCCATTCCTTTATAGACACAGAATGTCTATTTATTTAATGTGAATGTCTTTCTCTCTCAAAGAACACCTAAACACACAATAATTGGTCATCCCTTCCACGCTATTCCTGTGACCCCTAAATGATGCATTTGGGTATTAAATTCTGGTTCAGACGAGGAACCAACAATGAAGAAAGAATGCCAAGAATGGCTCTTGTGGAGGAGGAGGGGATTTCTCTCTCCTCCCCACTCCCCACCTCCATCCTTAAATCATCCAGATGAAGAAATGCTTTGTCACATCCAGCAGTTTGAGAGTGTGTCAGTTCAAAAGAGTTCAAAGCATAGTTGAGATGTATCCAGCAGGGAGCAGAGATACATTTTCTCCAGACAGACGTGAAAATAGAGAGGCATTCTAGGTTGGAAGCAACTTTGATCTCTTGGAGCAGAAAAGAGAGCCTGCTACAAATGCCAGAGAAAGTTACCCCTGGAAATGGAGAGTCACTCTGGAGAAGAGCAGTTCCTGGGAGCCCAGCTATAGATATAGAGGAGGGGGGAATGAAGGGGGGATGTCATGAAGACTCCATAAAGAGAGTCTATCGAGATCCTGTAGTTCCCAAAGCACGAGTTGCATTGGTGATGTTTGATCCCTACATGTGAACTAAATTGACATTATACTCTAAATTTTATGTATCCTCTTCCTATTGTCAGCCCTAAAAACAAATGACCACATGTCACAACATGACAGAGCCACGGCAGCTCTGCAACTGCTGTTAATGCTAAAAAAACAAAATAAAACCAAAAAAACCCTGATCTCACGCAGGTTATCAAAACCACAGTTAACTCTAAAAATAAAATAAAACAAAATAAAGCCAAGGAGCTAACAGTGATTATAAGTTTAAAGCTTTCTTTATTCCATTGGAAGAGAGAAGTCAGATGCATGTGTGAGGGGCCCTCTACTAGGAGGCCTGCAGTAGTGTGGGCAAATCTCAATACTTATACCAGTGGCCACTAAGTGAGCTGTAGCCCAGACAACGGAGCAACAATGTGATAAGTTTAATTTATACCAGGACTTCATCCCGGAACACATATACTAAAGATGCTTGTCCAAGCTCAGAAACCACCTGGTGCTGGTGGAAAACAATTATAGGATTTTGCTGTGGCTGAGATCATCCAAAGCAGCGGTTCTCAACCTGTGGGTCATGACCCCTTTGGGGGGGGTCAAACAACCCTTTCACAGGGGTCACAGGGGTCGCCTGTGACCATTGGAAAACACATTTCCAATGGTCTTAGGAACCGCGACACAACTCCACCATCGGTCTCCAGGAGGGTCCACCCACATACAGATACGCCCACAAAAGAGTATTAAAGGGTTGCAGCATTAGGAAGGTTGAGAACCACTGGTCCAGAGGGTAAGTGCAAAGGATTGTTGTTATGTCTAGCTTAAGGCACAGCTTGTTTGCTCCGTCTTAGCTGGAAAAAAGGATGTTTCCTAATAGTAAAAAGCAAGGCATAAAAACAGAGGAGTGGTCTTAGCACCGGAATCCTGGCACTATTAATAGTAACAATTGTAGCCAAGTGTGCCACAGGTTCACGAGGGGAAATTTTTGTAGCTACAAGTCCTACTATGCCATTTTAATAAATACCTTTGCTTTGAGCTAATGCATCTACTGAATGACCATTAATGGGAAGCACCCTGGGTAGGGGTTTGTAAGCTCTAGGAGCCTGTACCCACAGGGTACCTTAGAACCTGTGGGGGTAGTAGACATGTTCCTGGGGACCCAACTTGCAAACCTATGTGGATTAATTTGGAAGAGCAGCTCAGAGGCGGCGCTACACCAATTTAGATCTTTTGCTGGAAACATTAATGGACAGAACACAACATAAGTGCCAGCTAGGTGAAACAATGATCAGAGTTCTGGCCCCCAGAATCAGCAAGACCTTTTTTCAAATCCTGTCTCAGATACTTACTAGCTGCATGAACTTGGGCAAGTCATTTGAACTCTTTCTGCCTTGGTTTCTTCATCTGTAAAATGGAGGAAACGATAACACCTCTTCAGGGTTGATATGAGGATAAAATGAGGTATTATTTGTAAAGAGCTTTGCAAACCTTTAATGGCTATATAAACGCTAGCTAAGAAGACCTCCTCCAGAGAAGCCAATCCTGATATCCATCCCTCTTGCTTGTATATATTTGCTTCTTGTATATTTTGGATGTTTCTGCATACAAGTTATTTGCCCCAATATAGCTCAACTTAAGGGAAAAGACTATCTTTTTTCTTTGTATCTTGTATACCACTTACTAAATGTTTGTTGGATGAAAGGATGGATGGATGGATAGATGGAGGGATGGGTATATAGACGGAAAGATACATGAAAGGATGAATGGATGATTGAATGACGTGTCCTACTTTCTCCATTACCAAATAAGGGAAGCAACTAGTATTTGTCAATTTACAATGAAAGGGGGTAGGCATCAAGTATAAGTAATATTTGAGGAAAAAAATTTTTTTAAATATGGTAGCATTCCCTCCCCCTTCTGAGCAGTTACCTGACTTAGACATACTATGGACCTGGTTAGTGTATACTGTAATACATTTAGGTCCCATGTTTTTCCAGACATCTGCCATATCATTCTTTGAATTATACCTTCCCAGAAACCCTTCCCTCTCTCCCATCCTTTTCACATGGTCGAACAAAAATTTTGCATGGAATAGTTAAGCTATAAAGGTCTGTTGCCAAAGGAAAGAACTGGCCTGGATTAATATCTGCAAAAGCATCATTTTAAGGCACATAGGCGACCATCAACAAATACATGCTGGTTAACTGTAATGGCATCTGCAACCTCAGCTTTAAAAAATAAACCAAAGGGCTCTAACCACTTGACTGTGTTTTATTACTACTTTACTCAACAGTTTCATGTACAGTGAAGAGTAATTCAATAAGAATAGTTATTAGGTTGGAAGAAAAAAGCTGTTCCCCATCTATGGAGGGTACGGTGCTACTGCGAACTCCATTAGGCCTCGAGAAGTATTTTTCATTTGAGAATCTCAAAGCACCTAGCTTTTTAACTCTTTCATTTGGTCAGTATTCCTGATTAGGACAATGAGAAAATCACTGAGGTTCTATACTGCAAAGAGAGGTAGACAGCAAACAGAGAAATGGAATCTCAGATCCCTGTCTCACTCCAACCACTAGACCACACTTGGAACACAGAGGAAGTCTGGTGGAGTGGATCCCTGCATGCAACGATAATTTCCAGCTTTCTTCTTTAAAAGATCTCCTTTCCAAGCAAAGACCTGTTTGATTCAGCA
This sequence comes from Pseudocheirus occidentalis, assembly GCA_028646575.1. NCBI lineage: Eukaryota > Metazoa > Chordata > Mammalia > Diprotodontia > Pseudocheiridae > Pseudocheirus > Pseudocheirus occidentalis. Next base: position 207,685,046 of record CM053598.1, read on the forward strand.
AATCCCATAGCTTAGCTATCTCGAAATCATTATTTCATTAAATCATTAAAAATTAGCCATGAAAATTATACTAAAGAAGCTATATTAGCTTCTGTTTTGCTGCCACACTCTAAGGACCTCCGGGCCTTTCTATCTCACTTGAAGCTGAAACATCCGTCTCTCCCTATGAACAGATTTTGAACTCCATAGAGTATGGACAGTGTTGCTTTTCCATTTGTAGCCTCAGTGTTTACAGCACCGTACTTTGCATGCACTAAGCATGCTGGGGCGGGTGTGTGTGTGTGTGATGTATTCATTCCTGAAATGTTGGAAGTCTGGGGTATCAGAACGCATCCAATATACAAGTGATCAAGGAAAACCCGAAGGGAAAGGGGAATGCACGCCAGAGGATGGGGGAGGAAAGGTATTTTGCAAACTGGCAGGCTCCGAGTGCGTCTGGGCTGCAGGGAAATACCTGGGGAAAAGGAGGGGACACGCTGGGAGGACTTTCCAGCGACTCAAGCATTCATCAGAACGTTCCCTGTGAATGACCCCGGTGCTCCTGGCAGGGAGTTTCTCCGCTGAAGCCTCACACAGGCTCTAGGCTTTTCCCCCTCCCAGGCAGGACCAGACCAGTTCTCTCTTTCAGCTCTGACTGGCTTGGAAATTCCCTGCGCTGGCCCCGCCCCCGAGAAATCCCCGGCCCGGGCTTATAGGTCTGCTGCGCCGCCGGCCCCGCTCCACTCCTTCGCTGTCCGTTGTCTGGCCGCCGTGGAGAGCCGCCCCCTGCCGCCGCCCCCCCAGCTCCCTCCCTGCGCTCGCCGGCCGCCTTGGGAGCCCCGAAGAGACACGAAGCCAGTGGCTTTTGAGCAGCGCCATGTTTCACGCCTTGAGGCAGCCCCAGGAGGAGAACGCCCGGGAGCAGGGCATGGAGAGCCCCCGGGACGGGCTCAAGAAGGAGAGGCTTCTGGACGATCGCCATGACAGCGGCCTGGACTCCATGAAGGACGAGGACTATGAGCTGATGGTGAAGGAGCTGAAGGAGATCCGGATCCAGCCCCCAGAGGCGCAGCCCGGGCCGCCCCAGGAGCCCTGGAAACTGCAGGTCACGGAGGACGGGGACACGTAAGTGCCGCCGCGTGGACTCGGCCTCTTAGCTGCGGGGATTCGCAGGTGGGGGGCGGCTAGGGGCTAGGGGGTGCAGAGGCCGGACTCGGATGCAAGGCCGGACCGCAGAAATGGGCACGTAGCTGCAGGGGATGCCGGGAGGCGCTCGAGTGGCATTGGCGCTGCCCGAAAGCGGAGCCCAGGAACCCCATCTGACTCCGCTCCCCCCAACGGGCGAGCAAACCTAACTTTCGTTGTCCTGCCTCGCCACCACCCCCCCCCCTTAAAACTCCGGAATCCTTTGCCCTTGGGGCGGGGGACTTAAAGTCCCAGGTTGCATAAGGTGACCCGGGGGGAGGGGGGCAGCGAGCTGGGACTTTCTGCGGGGATTGGCATTGCGCCCGGGGCGCCGCGGGCCGCGGCTGGGAGGGGGAAGTACAGGGCGTTCCAGTTGCTGGGGCAGGAGGGGTGGGGCCAGGCCGGCGCCAGCCGGGGAGGGGTGGGGGAGGGCCCGGAAAGTCCCTGGGGTAGTGCCAGGAACACTCAGCTCATAATAACCTCGCGGAAAACACCGGCCACGGCCTTCAGAAACCCCAGCTTTGCGCAACCCTCCTTCCTCCTTCCCACCGCCTTGCTGAGCATCACTCACGGTGGGGGTTTTTCTCTTGTTCCCCACGCTGCTGCTCCAGGTTTCTCCACTTGGCCATTATTCACGAAGAGAAGACCTTGGCTTTGGGAGTCATCCGACAAGTGGCAGGAGACTTGGCTTTTCTCAACTCTCAGAACAATCTGCAGCAGGTGCGGCTCCTCCTCAACCCCCTCTTTAGCCCCCCCCCCCCTTGGCCCCATTTGACAGTCTTTGAACCCAGCATGGCATCATTTCTCATTTCAAGTTACTCAGTTCATCATTTTGCCTCTTTGGGGGCAGAATTGACATGGGGAAAGGACCATAGATGTAGTGTAACCCTCATTTTATAGATGAGGAAATTTAAAAGTTGAGTGAGATTAAGTGATTTAAAATCACTCACCTAACCAAAAAGTTACCCAGGTAGCAAAGTATGTGGCAAACCCAAGATCTGATCCCAGGTGCCCTCAACCCAGAAAAAGTGCTACAGTTTCAGGCCAAATATTCAAGTATCAGAAATTTCTCCATCGGTGACATTTACTCCTGGGCTTTGAACTAAATAAGGCAGGACTGGCAGTTGCTAAGTCTAGAGAAAGGATCGTTTTTAATGGAATCCCAGAATGTTTTTGTGTGACCTGTTTCCTTTCTTTGGTTTGTAGAGTCCTCTTCACTTGGCAGTTATCACCAAACAGCCAGAAATTGCTGAGACGCTTCTGAAAGCTGGCTGCGACCCAGAGCTCAGGGACTTTCAAGGGAACACACCTCTCCACCTTGCTTGTGAGCAGGGCTGCCTGGCTGGCGTGGGAGTGCTCACCCAGTACTGCCAAACGCAGGACCTCCTCTCGGTGCTACAATCCACCAACTACAATGGTACGACTCCAGCCGCTCTTTGGAGGGCAGTAAGGCTCTTAAGAAAGACCCTGGACCATTAGAATTGGCCTGCTTTAATATAGCTTAATAGAGAATCTGAGCCTGGGGGTTGGGAAAGAACTTGCCTCGTATCTAAAAATTTGAGACTTCTAAAAACGTCATTTGTGGCTCCCTTATCAGTCCCTTTTCTGGAAGTAGCAGGAAATGTCACAGTTAACATGAATAATTGCACTTATTTTCCTTTGCTTTTTTTGCAGGTCACACGTGTCTCCATTTGGCTTCCATCCATGGCTACTTAGCAGTAGTAGAACACTTAGTGTCTTTGGGAGCTGATGTCAATGCTCAGGTGATTATAACACTGTTTAAATGGATGCAAAAGTCTGCTGTGTTTGTAGGACTTACAACCAGGCTTCCCCCTACCCCCCAAATGTAATGTATTTCATACATAGATATATTAAACATCCTAATGTCCTTGCATGACAGGAGCCCTGTAATGGCCGAACTGCCCTCCATCTTGCTGTGGACCTGCAGAATCCCGAACTCGTATCGCTCCTTTTACGGTGTGGGGCTGATGTGAACAAAGTTACCTACCAGGGTTACTCTCCGTATCAACTCACTTGGGGTAGAGAGAACACCATTATTCAGAAGCAGCTGGGGCAGCTGACCATGGAGAACCTGCGGATGCTTCCAGAGAGTGAAGATGAGGAGAGTTATGATACAGAGTCAGAATTCACAGAGGACGAAGTAAGTCCTATTGCAACACCCTGTAAAAAAAATTTTAAATTAGAACTAGGACAAGTATGGCATGTTGAGAAGATGAAACCCTTTGGAACGAGAAGATCTGGGTTCAAATCCTCCCTCAGCTATATATTTCATAGCTGCTTTTTGTCAAGGCCCTTATGGGGCCTTAGTTTCTTGTGCTGCAGAATGAGGAGATTTAACCTCTGAGAACTCATTTCTTCCTTGTTCCCTTCGGGCATAATAGCTCTAACCCTTGGGAGTAAAGCAGAAGAACATAATTTAGATTTACCATCCCTGCCTTCTACTTTACCCTATCAAAATGTCACAAAATGAATGTCGTATCAGATCTTTCTCTTAAATGTCTTCTATAAAAATGCCACAAGATTTACCCATGTCCTAATGTAATTTTATAACTGTCTCTTGGCTTAATCCATCCCTGTTAAGGAAAAATATCTTTGCCCTTTTTTTTTTAATTGTATAATGGAGAAAGAAGCCCCAAAATTACTGAACTTTTTTCCTTGGAAGCTCTAGACATTAACCTGCCTTTTTTCTCTCTCCTTTTAGTTACTCTATGACGACTGTGTGATTGGAGGCCAACGCCTAGCATTATGAACTGAATACTAACTGGAAGAGCATGAAGCTCTACTCTGTATAATTTGTACAAAAAGATATTTTATTTTTCTAAAAAAAATTTAAAACACAAAAAAATGACACACTTTAACCATATAGGTTTGCTTGAAACACATTATTGTAATAGAAGGGTGTTTCACATCCTGTCCTTGTGAATTCTTGGCATGTAACAAGGAAGAAGATTGAAAATTCAAAGAAAATTTCCCAAGAGGCCTATGGGGTTTTGGGAGATTTATTCCAGTGTTTGGATTTCCCCAAAAGAATTGCATCTTCGTTACCAAGAATTTCACTGACTTGCTAACTGTGGTTTCTAGTGGCTGACCATAGCGACTTTCTGTGATTGTTAATAGTCAGATGAAGTGAAAGGAAAATGTTGAATTCTGTTAAAGAATTGGTTTCTGGTCCTATCATCTTGTCAGTGATGATTTACACCCTCTTGTAAATAGTGTACATTATGTTCATTTTGTTGGTGTTTTGGTACTTTTAAAATGTATATTTATTAAACCAGATTTCTATGCGCAGCGTCATTCCTAGTTGTTGTATTTCTCTATTCTCTTTATAGATGATAGAAGATTCACATCCTACTAGTCCAGGGAGAATAGATATATTCCAGAGCAGAGAAAAGTAACAGTGAATTACAACCATCAGGATGCCCTAGTCCCATTTGTTGCTTCTGAGAATCACCAACAATCTCCTTCTGGCAAATGATTGTGAGAGACAGAGAGAGGTAGCAAGTATGTTGGGGTCAGTTATAAGAATGACAAACAATGGCCTATATTATTCCTAGTTAGAGGAAACTTTATGGGATTTGATGCTTTTTTTTTTTCATTGCTGTAACTTTGCAAAAATTCCTACCACCCTCCTCCTGTACTATAATGGAAAGTATCTGAGGAGCTGACTTTGAATCCCAGCTCTGTTACTTAGCACTTGTATGACTTGGGGCAAGTCACTTAAACGCTAGTCTCAGATTACTCATCTGTAAAATGAAGGACTTGATCTAGAGGATTTCTAGGGTCAAAATCTGTAGTACTGCACACTTTGTTTATAACAAAGTACAAGTAAGCAAAATCAGTCCAATACATTGAGCTTGACAGCCTCATCCCATACCCTGTGTTCATAAACTCTATATTCCTAGGTTTGATAATTACTATGGAAGGAACTAAGAATGTTCTAGGAGTCCATCATTGCCACTTCAGAGAAAACTTCAAAAGTAATCGCAGGAAATTTTAATTTGGTAAATTATGCCAAAAAGTCCAAGTACAAACCTTAATAGAGAAAATTAAAAGGGAAAAATTTTTGTACCTATAATGCCAGCACATAGTAGATACTTAAATGTGTATTGGTTGATTGTAGGCAGAGAATTCAGTCAGCAAGAAATTATGTGAATAACTTCTCAAGATATCTCTTTCTGTAAAATGGAGATAGTATTGGCACAACCCTCTCAAGATTACTGGAATAGTCGTTGATTATAATGAGATGTATATTCATGTATGTACACTTACACACACATACATCCAAATGGTGTAGTGAATAGACAGCTTTTGACTTTGGCGTGAAGAAGACCTAAGATCAAGGCCTGCCTCTTACACACAGACTCTGATCCTGGCCAAATCACAGTTTAGCTCTACTGAGTTGCAGAGAAGATTGAAAAAACGCTAACTGGGAACTCCACCTATTAAATCATATTTTTTAAAAAAGGTTTCAGTTACTTAAGAAAAAATGAATAGGAAGCAATAATAGAAACTTAGAAATGGATTTAAAATTGAAAATGGTTTTTCTGTCAAGTTTCAGCTAGTTTGTTCCATATAGAATAGAAATCTGTAAATACTGATTTCCTGCATTGTCCACAGGTAGGTTTTCAAAGGTAATGTTGCATATCAGTCTGGGAACTATGTGCATTCGTATATTTTGTATGTCAAAAGGAAGAGGGAACACACTTTGTGAGACTACTTTTGAAATATTTCATGAAGTGTTACCTCCAAATGGGAAGAAATTTTGACAAAGAGGAGTGCATAGAGTATTAAAGATTGCAAGGGAACTTAGAAATTTGCTAGTAGCCATAACTTAACACAGTGCCTTGTATGTAGTAAGCGGTTAATAAATGCCTGTTGAATTGAATCCATTGCAGTCCCTGTATTTTACAGATGAGAAAAGGATCCAGAGAGGTTAAAAGAGCTTCCTAAAAGGGCAAATGGTCATGCAGACTTAACACATAATATTTTTTGCTGGTATATGAATGTGTTTCTATATGTATGTGAGGGTGGGAACAGGGGAGGGAGGAACAGGTCAGACCTGTGAATGTTTTTCATTTTTTTATTCTGATTATTTTAATAAACTCCAACTAAAATAAGCACTTCCATATTCATAGTAAAACAAAAAGAACTACATGAAACTGTCAATCTATTACATAGAGATTGCTTTTGTTTATGAGCATATAATAAATTCAACATGTAACTTTTAAATTTCTAAAAGCTATCCTGCTTGTCTGTGATTGCTTCTGCCTTTCTTATTCCTCCTATGGATTTAAAAAAAAATGCCTGTTAACATTTTATTTGTGTATGTAATCCATTCCTTTTCTGTCTCTCAAAACTTTCCACCAGACTGAAAAAAGTTTTGTTTTTTTTTTAACAAATATGCATTGTCAAGTAAATCCCACATTGGGTATGTCCAAAACTGTAGCTCATTTTGCAATGCGAGTCCATCAGATTTTTGCTTTGGGGGGGGGGCGGGTAAAGGGGAAGGCAGGGCACTTGGGGTTAAATGACTTGTCCAAGATCACAGCTAGTAAGTGTCAAGTATCAGTGGTTAGATTTCAACTGAAGAGCTTGTGATTCCAGGATCAGTGCTTTATTCACTGCACCACTTAACCACTAAGTTTAATAATGTTTTGAGTTCAGTTCCATATTGCTTTCCAGAATGGATGGGCCAGTTTGCAGTTCCACCAACAGCGTATTAATGCACCTGTTTTCACACAGCCCCTGCATCATTTGTCATTGTCCATTTTTGTCATCTTGTACCATTCTGTTGCATGTGAGGTAGAACCCAAGCGATTTCAATTTATGTTTCTCTCTTAGTGATTTACAGCATTGTTTTCACAGGAAATTTTTTCCTTTGAAAAGTACTTGTTCGTATCCTTTGACCATTTAACTATTGGTTCTTGTTCTTATAAATGTGAATCAGTTCCTTATATATCTGGAATGTGACAACTCCACGAGATGACCTTTCATGGCAAAGATAATTTCCAAGTTAACTTTGCCTTCTAATTGTTGGACCAATGATTTCATCATTATGTGGAAGTGTGTCAAATGATTAACCCTCATTTTTTTTTCCTAATAAGGATGTTTAGTGTGATTCCATAAGGGTAATGATTATTTCTATTTGTTTACTAATAAACATTTATTGGTACATTGGTACATAATTGCATCTCTTACGTATCTTGTACTTAGGGATAAGTAGATAGGGTTAGACTGATTCTTCTTTTAGGCCCCCAAACTTGAAACTATGGGATATAAGTTCAGTTGCTTAACCACAGGAAGCTCACTAGAGGACTTCCACCCTTTTCCCCTGATGAGTAAGTGACCAAGCCCAGCTTGGCAAAGATGACCTAATAATATGGAAAAAACCCCTGTTATTTTTGTTACCCCCTCCACCCTTCATCATCCCTGTCTATTGCCCAACATAGGGAAACGGCCATGAGTAGCTGGCAGATGACCCATGCCTTGCCCATCCTGTGACTATCAGCCTTGTTCAGCTTCTAGCAGCTCTATAGGAGGGTCAAGGTATAGGTCTGTCAAACAATGAGATCCTGGATCTAACTCTACATCATTTGTGTCATCTCTGTATATATAGAAAATACTTTCAATGTTATAATATAAATAACATAAAACCAAGGCCCTGGAGAAAGGGGGCATCTCAGATCATGAGGAAGGTCTGAGGTCCCTTTAATGAATGGTCATTGACTTGGAACTTCGCTCAGTTGCTTTTCTTACAGATTGAACTGGCCTGAAGGAAGGCAGGAAAGTAGGAGGCAGAACTGAAGAGACAAAGCATCCAAGCAAGAGAGGCGGCCAATGCAAAGACAGTGCTTTGGGTGAGGAGCAGCAGGGGATGGATATTTTAGAGAGAGAGTTCATGGAGGAGACTAAAGTGTGAGAGAACTGGAAAGGAAGGAAGAGTCACATCACAAAAGACTTTCAAAGCTAGAGGATTTTTTATTTGATCCTGGGGCTAATAAGAAACCCTGGAGTTTAACTAGGATGGAAATGACATAAACTGTGCTGTAGGAAAATCACTTTGGTAGCTGAATGGAGGATACATTGGATCAAGTTGAAGGCAGGAGGAGCAACCAGAAAAATACTGCAGTGTTCCAGGCAGGAGTTAGGGCAGTTCTGTACTGAGACAGCTTCAGATGGCTTTCCAGAGTGGCTAGACCAGTTCACAGCTACACCAATGGTGCACTAATACGCTAGATTTCTATAGCTCCGCCAACATTCCTATTTTCCTCTTTTGTCACCTTTGCCAGACTAAGAGGTGTGAACTGAAACTTGAAAATTGTTTTAATTTGCATTTCTCTCATTCTTAGAGATTTAGAGCTTTCTTTTTCATAGATTGCTGAGAGTTTGGATTTCTTCCTTTGGAAACTACCTTTAACAGGCATTCTCAAAAAAAAAATAAAAAGCATGCACGCAAAAAATGCTCTAAATCACCAGTAAGAAAAATGCAAACTAAAGCAAGTGTAAGGTGCCTTCTCACGCCCATTAGATTGGCGAAAATGGCTATAAATGAAGATAACAGTTATTGGAAGGCAGGAACACTCATGTATTCAGGGGATCTGTGAACTGGTGCAGCCATTCTGAAAAGTAATTTGGAATCATGTACCCAAATCACTAAAGTGGGCACATTTTTTTACCCAGTAATACCCGTATGAGGTTCATAGATCTGTGGCAAGTTAAAGATGAAATAATGGGGGAAACAAAAGTTTGAGCTTCCAAGGAGACTGATTTATAAAGCAGCCATGTCAGTTGTTGTTCAGTGGTCTCAGTGACGCGTGACTCTCCATGACCCCAGTTTGGAGTTTTCTTGGCAAAGATACTGGAGTGGTTTGCCATGACCTTTTCCACCTCATTTTACAGAGGTGGAAACTGAGGCAAATAGCGTTAAGTGACTTGCCCAGGGTCACCCAGCTAGTAAGTTGTCTGAGTCCAGGTTTGATCTCAGGAAAATGAGTCTTCCCAGTTCTCAATACTCTATCCACTGTGCTACCCAGCTGCTCAAATCAGGACCAGGTCCCCTCAACTTTGGCACTGGACCCTGAATACAGAAGGAAATAACATTAAAATATACATTAAAACAATCAAGAACAATTAATTAAAAGAAGAAAATTAACAGGACACAAACCAGGATACAAAATTAGGTAATCTGATTTTTTAATTGGAGGAAAGATTAGATGGAGACTTTCAAAGTTGGAAGGAGAGAGCGAATGGGTACAATTCCTTGAAACCAGAAAAACGTATGTGCTCTACTCCCTTCAAGTGTCTATTTTCAGTCAAAGAAACATGGAAACAAAAGCTGACTGACCAGTACAGGGCCATGACCAGTACAGGGGCAGTTTTCAGATAAGATGTATGCATTGCTTGAGATGTATAGCTGTGAGAAACTCTTTGAATCAATCTTCAGCTCAGACTGGGTTTCTGATCGGCATAACCTAGATCCTTAGTTAAAGGTCTCTAAGCAAAAGGCAGAAGTGGTCTTCTTTCCAAGCCTTGCAGAGCTAGGTTCAAATAATGCAATAAAGTTTTCTCACAATTTCCATAACTGAATAAAATTTTCTTACAAGACAGAATTTGGACTATACCCATCATTGAATAGAAAAGGATCTGAGCAAGATCCAGAATCGAGCATAAGATGGAGTCAGCATGGTTCACTCAATTCCCACAATTCCCTCAGATCAGAGTAAAAGGGATGACGACACTTCTCAGATCTATTTATCTAGTATTAACTTCTCTTTTGACCTCCACTCTCACATCTCCAACTACCCTTTGGACTTCTTGAACTGGATGTTTGATAAACATCTCAAGATTGAACTCATCTTTTCCCTAAAACCTTTCCCTTTTCTTTTTTTGAGGGGGGAAGGCAGGGCAAGATCACACAGTAGTAAGTGTGTCAAGTGTCTTGAGCTGGATTTGAACTCAGGTCCTTCTGACTCCAGGGTCGGTGCTCTATTCACTGCACCACCTAGCCATTCCAAAACCTTCCCTTTTCTTAACTTTCCTATTACGGTAAAGGGCACCACAATCCTCCCAGTTACCTAGACTCAAAACTGAGGTGTCATCCTTGACTTCTCACTGTCTCATACTTCATATCCAATCATTTTCCAAGTCTTAACAATTCTGACTTCAGAACATCTCTGTTCACCACCCTGGTGAACGCTCTCATAACCTTATCTCTGGCCTTCTGAGTGGTCTCTCTGCTTCAAGTCTCTTCCCCATAATCAAATTGGTCTTCCTAAAACACAGGTTTAATCATGTTATTCCCCTATTTAATAAACTCCAGTGGCTCCCTATTAACTTTTGTTTAGCTTTTAAAGTCATTCATAACTTGGCTTCTTCCTACTTTTCTGGTTCTCTTCCATATTACTTCCCTCAATATAATCTGTGGTTCAGTGACACTGGCTTCCCAGCTGTTCCTTGCCCATGACACCCCATCTCCTCAATACAGGCCTCATGCCTGGAATTCTCTCCCTTTTAGGCTCCACTTTCTGGATTCCCTGACTCCCTTCACGAAATATTTTACCTTTGGAGCACCTAGGTGTTACAGTGAATAGGCCTGTACACCGGCCCTGGAGTCAGACATTTAATGCTTACTAGCCGTGTGACCTTGGGCAAGTCACTTAACCCCAATTGCCCTGCCTTCCACAAAGCAAAAAAACAAAAAGTTTTACCTTTTGCAAGAATCCTTTCTGTAGTCCACCCCATATGCTACCCCCTTCCCTCTGAGATAATTCCTAGTTTATCCTGTTTATATCTTGTGTGCACACAGCTGTTTGCAAGTTAGCTTCCTCATTAAACTGTGAGAGCAGGGACTGTATTTGCCTTTCTTTGTGTCTCTAGTGCTTAGTCATAATGCCTGGCACATTGCAAATAATACAATAAATGCTTGTTAGCCTGTTGTCTTGACCATATTTATAAAAAATATTTACAGTAGCATTGTTTGTGGTAACAAAGAACTGGAAAAGAATGGGTACCCATCAATTGTGGAGTAACTACAGCTTCTATTATGTGAATTCATAGAGTATCATTGCACAATTGGAAACAATGTAAAGGACTTTCAGAGAAAACTAGGGAGACTCTTATGAATTGATGTAGAGTGAAGTGAACAGAAAGAACCAGGAAGACAGTTCATATGTTGTGTCCCCTCTGGGAACTACGCCCAACCTACAATCAAAGCTATAGGTAGAGCCCCCACAAAGGTGAATGCGACTGCTTTCTAAAGGTTTCAGGGGCACCTCTCCCCTTGAGAGAGTGTAACTCGCCCACCAATACCAACAGTGTCCATGAGAAAAGTATTATGCTTGAAGATCAGAGAGATGAGGAGGGTGATTGTGGGGGCAATGTGCTAGAGATGGTAAGATGGAATTGACTGTACACATAGATGATTTGGCTTTGTAAAGAGGGGGGCCACATTTTCATCAGAGTCTGGAAAGAATAAGTAGAGAATAACATCAAAGGGCTGTGAAATATAGAAAAAGGAAGAGGAGAGAGCTCACAATAAATGGCCTATATTCAGGCAAGGTCCTCAGCTGAGAAGATGGAAGGAGAAGAAGTTGTGGGATTTGAAGTAAAAAGAGGTTTGGAACCGCTGCTGTAAGAAGGAGATGAGGAGCAAAAAAGGGACTGCTTGACTGTAGTGCCAACCCGATTGAGATTAGATGGCATAAGTGTGTCATGGACTAAGTTAGCATGGTTGTGGACTTCCTCGAGCTCCACTCAGCAGCACTTAGTAGGAGCAAAGGAAGTAAAATGTTGGGAGTAATCCATGGCTGGGATTTGGGAAGACATGAGTCATAGGACAAGGGGAAAAGGGATTCCCTTTCATGGTCACAGAAGATGATGCAGGGTTTAACTAGTGAACTAAAGGCTCAAAATTGGAAACGGAGCAAAATGTAGCCAGAGCAGGGACGACAGCCTCATAAAATATTAAAAGGTAGATAAAGATTGGAAATAAAGGTGAGGATGAAGAACAGATTTAGGAATAAAGCATAATCAGTTAATAAACATTTATTAAGTACCAACTGGGCACCAAGCTCTGTGTTAAACACTGAGGTAACAAAAAGATAGTTCCTGCCTTCAAAGAGCTCACAATCTAATAGGGAAGACAATAAGAAAACAAACATGTCCAAACACAAACTATATGGAGGACAAGTAGGAAGAAGTTAGAAGAGGGAAGGTGCTAGAATTAAGAGGGGTCGAGGAGTAGAAAATGTAATTTTAGTTGGGACTTACATGAAATCAGAAAAGGCAGTGGGTGGAGGTGAGGAAGGAGAGCATTTGAGGCATCGTGGACAAGCAGAGAAAATGCCCAGAGAGGAGAGATGGAGTGACTTGTTCGTGGAATAGCAAGAAAGCCGGTGTCATTGAATCAGAGAGTACATGGCAGGGAATAAAGTGCAAGGAGACTGGAAAGGTAGGGAGAGGCTAGTTTACAAAGGACTTCGAATGCTATTTTATATTTGATCCTGGAAGTAATAGGGAGTCATTGGAGTTCTTTGAGGAGGGTGTGACATGGTGGGACCTGTGCTTTAGGAAAGTCACTCTGGAAACTGAATGGAAGACCGACTGGAGCTGGGAGAGACTCACCAGCAGGCTATTGCAACAGGGGGAAAGACAATGAGCTCAGTTTTGGATAGGCTGAGTTTAAGATGCTTACTGAATTTGGGGTTTGGGATGACTGAGAGGTAATTAGAGAGCTGAGACTGGAGATCAGTAAAGAGGAGGGGCAGTATAGAGAGACATGAGAATCATCAGCAAAGAGATGGTAATTGAATCTATGGGAGCTGAGGACATCACCCAATCACCATCACCATCACAACAGTATGCAGTGGTTCTCAACCTTCCTAAAGCCACGACCCTTTAATACAGCTCCTCATGTTGCCGTGACCCCCCAACCAGAAAATGATTTTCGTTGCTACTTCATTACTGTAATTTTGCTACTGTTATGAATCGTAATGTAAATATCTGATCTGCAGGATGTATTTTCATTGTTACAAATTGAACAGAACCCACAGGTTGAGAATTGTGGGTATTGAGGGATCCAGGCCTAGGACAGAACCCTGTAGTGAGAATACCTGCAGTTAGAGAGGCCATCTGAACAAGGATCCAGTAAGATAAAGGAATGATAGGGCAAGGATTAATATTGTAGTTCGGTTATATATGTAATCACTTCTGCTTTTCCTGCAGTATCCTACATTAGCCTGGTCACTTGCATTTCATAAAATTCTACTCTTCTGAACTGCTTAGTGGTAAGGATTGCTCACTACTGCCATAAGAACCCTCACTTATATTCCTAAGCCAGGTCTTGTCAAGAACTCAGGCTATCAACATGTCAAAGCTCTATGAATTTTCTCTCTAGGGATCTCTTTTGCTAAAGTTTCTAAAGCAAAGTGAGGCCTTTGGGTTTAGCTTTGCCCCTTCTTGTCCAAACTGTTGTCTGAGGGATGGTTGTCATTTTTTCTGAAGTTCTTGACAATAAACTCAAGCATCATACCACAATTTGTTTCTCACAGAGCTCTTCTGAGCTACTCACCAATTTTTCTTCAGCCTTTCAGCCAAGACATGTGTGAGCTTTAAGTATTTGCATCTTCTCCCTCTTCTGAGACCCCACAGTACAAGTCTAGGTTGGAATGGCTCCTGCCCAAATATAAGGAAGTATACGCAAAGTCAGCAGCATTATCCCTAGTGGGATTGTACATGTGTACTAAACATGCTACACATGGATTCCAGTGATATTTCTGTTTAGGTCATAGTGCTTCTAACATGTTCACTATTGTGTGATTGAAAAATGCAGGCTGTGGGCATACTTGAGGTAAGATATAGTTCTAGACTTCTTGATACCAGCCCAAACCAGCACTTCCTTGATTACCTTGTCCTTAAGTTCTCTGCCTTGGTCAGAATGGATGCTGGCAGGGAATCTACACACTAAAAAAATGCATTTCCCACAACACTTTAACAACTTTGGAAACTTTCTGGTTCCTGCTTCAACATGCCTGTGCGTAACTTATGAAATCGTTAGTTATCTCTGAGATATGGTTTACTATCTCCTCCAGAAATAAAAAGTCATTGCAGACCAGTTTCAAAGGTTTGCAAATGCTTAAATTCTCCCCTTTTTTTTTGAACATATTCGTCTCCCATGAGTCTCACACTTCTTAATGTGATACCTGCTGTCATTTGAGGTCAGTAAAATTGGTTTCTCAATTTGGAACTATGCCCAAAGGGCTTTAAAACTGTGCTACCTTTTGATCCAGCAATACCACTACTAGTAATGCCCAAAGGAGATCAGATGAAAAGGAAAAGGAGCCATGTGTACAAAAATATTTATAGCAGTTCTTTTTGTGATGGCAAAGAATAGGAAACCAAAGGGCCGAATATTCATTGTGGAGTGACTGAACAAGTTTTGGTATTGAATGCAATAGACTATGACTGTGCTGTCAGAAATAATGAGAGGGATCATTTCTGCAAAATCTGGGAAGCCTTCTATGAACTTAGTGAGCAGAACCAAGAGAACAACATATGCAGTAACCGCATTATTGTTAAGAAAAACAACCATGAAAGACTCAGGAACTCAATGTCTTGGTCTCACCAGAGGATTTATGATGAAAAATATTATCCATCCGCAGATATAGATGTGATGCCCCAAGAATGCAGAATGAAGCATCATTTTTCCATTCTTTGTTCTTGTTGGGTTTTTTTTTTCAGAACATAGCTAATCCAAATATGTTTTGTATGGCTTTGTATGTATAATGGGTATCATATTTCTTGCCATCTCAATGGATAAGGGAGAGGATGGAGGAAGGGAAGGAGAAAATTGTAGCTGAAAATGAAAATAAAATAAATTTGTTCTTTACTAGCTCTAGGGTCCTCTTTAAATTCCTATGACCAAAGTCTTTAATCTAGTGCTTTCATGGCCATGGAGCATGTATTGGATAGTTCCAACTGCTTCCTAGAATCATATGTGTGATCAATATCGTTTCAGTAACAAAGCTCCAACTTCTTCTATTATGGCAACAGGAAAATGCCTTCTAGGAAATGGCACTTGAGTCATTTATCTTCATGTCCTTGTTTCTTGGCTTATATTACTTCTTAGTCCTGCCTCACTGCCTACTCACTGTGCTAGTCATTAAGACTGAAGCAAAGAGGATTGGTTCCCAGATACTATTTCTTTGTCATGGCATCAGGAATTTCTGAATAATCAAAGGTATTTGCTTATTCATAGGATCATCTATTTAAAGCTAAACTGTACCTTAGAAGCACACAAACGTACTCCCCAATGCTTAGAGTATAATGACTCTTCACCACCACCACCACCACTACCACCTTGTACTCTGAGGGACAGGAAGGTTTAAGTTCATGGTTTAGCTCAGTGCCTTTATTACACAGACTGGAGTTCCGACTTCAAAGCCTTCTCCTGGGCTCTAGTCCCAGGCACCCTAGTTTCTCTTTGCTTCCCTCATAGACTGGCTGGCTGTAACATTTGGCCTGGAATCCTGCCTCCAAGGTCACCATGGCTCAATTCTGAGTCTGGTGGGGATTATCATCTGCACCTAGTACTAAGAAAGACAAACAAAACAGACCAAAGAGAAACCTCAGATCTGTTTTTCAGGGCCATAGGGCCTTTAACAAAATAGAGGAGGAAAAGAAGGTAGCCCTTCCTCTCTTGTTAGCTTAGTTCATTTCACCCCCTCTGTGGTGAATCTTCACCCTTTCTGGGCATAGAATAGGAAAAAGAGAGCAGAAAAGACAGTAAGATTGTACCCGGCTGGCAGTTTTAAAGACACCATTCTGTTTAAATTATTGTTTAAAGCCTGTTCTGGTTACATAGCCAATTGAAGGGGAGTACTCCTATCCACAGGGGCAGCTAAGTGGCACACCGGATAGAGGGCTGTGTCTTTAAGTCAGGAAGACCTGAGTTCAAATGTGACCTCAGACACTTATCTTGTGACTTTGGGCAAGTCACTTAACCCTGTTGGACTCTATTTCCTCATCTGTTAAATGAGCTGGAGAAGGAAATGGCAAACCACTCCAGTATCTTTGCCAATAAAACCCTCTAAGAAATGTCACAGAGTCAGAAATGGCTGAAAAAAAGACTGAATAACTCATCCACGTGGCAGGGAAACATAGGATATCTTCTCCCGGAAGCAAGGTATCTCCACGTTTGGTGATCTGGGCATGCCACAAAGACCTAGTTACAATAATATTTACCAATCCAAGGATGCTAAATAAAGCTTAATTAAGGTGTATGGTACTGTACAGCAACAACATAATGAAGCATGGTAGGCGTGCAATTAATACAAATAAAATAATGAAACAAGTAGGCAAATTATTGATAACACGACTTGGCACACACAGAATCACGGGAAAAGATGTCAATGACTGTATCTATGTTCTAACAGCTAATATACAATTAGACAAATAGCACCTCTTCAATCAATATCACGTACATATACATAATCTCATCCAAATACATACTTAATGAATTAATCATCAGCATTAATAACAAGCATTTTGCATACAATATGAATGCAATGGCTTGATCATAGGAAAATTTCTGTGGGCAAACAAGAAATAAACAAAAACAATCTATAAATAAGATTTTTAAAATATAGGACTGGAACAGTTTTCAGCAAATAAACATGAAGATATTTCAAAACGTGAGCAAATGTAAATTAAGACAAAATGTAAAAAGAAAGGAAATCCTTCACAAGGAAACCCAACCCCAACCCCTACAAAAACAAAACAAAAACTGGGCCAATGTTGCACTCAAAGCTTAAAAGTGCCCAAAGAAAAGAAGCCTTCCAATCAAGCACACAAACACTGAAGTACCTACTCCCTGTCAGTCACTGTGGGAGGAGCTGGGTACCAATAGAGTGTTACTTGGCTTCAGTGTGCCCCAGCAACCTGTTTAAAAGACAAATCAAACCCTACAAAGAAGTTAATCATCGAAAAAGTAGACAAAGAAAGCAGAAAAGAGAATGTTTAAAATACCACACAAGAAATTCATTTTACTGCGTAATGGAGGGCTGTTGTTAAGACACCACCTACAAGCCAGTGCCTGTCCCTGCTTGGGTTTCCCTGAGTTTGGGGGATTCTGGCCGTTTGTGTGTCGGAAGCCTCTTAGTTCCTGAGGATGAAGAAGCAGTCACCCCCCCCATTCAAAGCGCCAAAGGACGATATCAAACGTACTCCCCCTATCACACTTCTAACGTTCATTCCTTTGCTAATTTTTCTCATGTTGAGTACAAATAGGGCCTGTAGAAGGCATGATTTGATCATGTATGTAATGAATATGCATTCTAGAAGATATTCTTACCAAATTCTCTCTCTCCATCCCTCCCTCCATTTCTTTTTTTCTCTCTTCCTCATCTCTTTCTCCCCACACCTCCTCTCTATCTTTCCTCTCATTCTCTGTCTCTGTCTCCCCCCACCCTTATCCTGTTCATTCTTCTAACATTTGAGTCTGTAGAAGGAGGGATAGAATGGTGATGGAGGGATGGTAGTCACTCTTAATTTGACTGAGAGCTCAGCTCTTGTATCTCATATCCCAGGGAGTAAAGATTGGAGAAGAGAAAGCTGTGCCTCAAGGTGAGGGTTACTTACATGTACGCAGAAGTAAATATAGACTTAGGAAGACAAAAAGGATATATTGATAAAGACAGAGCTAGAGAAGTGGAGCATAAACAATTCATAGGCTTACGTTTGTCCTAGTTCTCAAGGAATCTCAGTCTCCTAGTTAGGTTATGTGACTTTGCTTTAAAAGACCTTTCTCTTTTTTTTTTCCTCTCTTTTCTTTCTGATTAAAAAAACAAACAAACCGAAAACCATGTTAGCACATGTAGAAATATTAGTCCTTACCATACCCTTGGGTTAGAGGAAGCTAAGCTGAGGAAGAGAGAGGAAGGAGGGGACATTATATAATTAGTCATATACTAGGGACTTCCTTAAATGCATTTCCTTGATTAAGACTCCTTAGGGCTACTTCAACCAACTGGAGGCATTCTCTATCTGGCTCACATTCCGAGAATGAAATAGATATTTCCCTAAGAAAGGGATTTTCTTTCAAATTAGATAACCAGTCACATTCCTTACTAGACCAAGGCTTTAGGTACCAGAAGTCGTCTGGGGTGGGGCTGAAATACTAGACTGGATCCTTAAAAGTCTGAGTTCTTCAGGTGATTTGCATTGAATGCCTAATCACTACTGGAAATGTTTGAATGGGAAGTCAGAACTGAGTCAGTGTAAAACATCCCTCCCCCTTCCCCCCTCCCATTTTTTATTATCTTGTTCAAGAGTCATAGAGGGAAACTTCCTTTGGCAGAAAATACTACTCACAATCCTAAGAAATACATTTTTGTAGCTTTTATACCTGACGCTGGGGTAGCACTTTTGAGGTTTTCAAAGTGTCGTATATTTCATTGTCATTTTAGACTCAACCCTTTAAGGCAAATCTCCAATAATGGGGGGAAGTAATGTTTCATAGGGCAGTCCATTTCATTTTGGTTTAGCTCTGATTGTTAGGTTTTTCCTTGTATCAGGCCTAAATTTGGGCAGCTAGGTGGCAGGCACAGTGGGTAGAGTGCTAGGCCTGGAGTTAGGAAGATCTAGGTTCAAACCCAGTCTCAGACACTAACTAGCTGCTTAGCCGAGGGCAAGTCACTTAAAATCCTTAGTTTGCTCAACTGTAAAATGGGGTTAATAGCACCTGTCTCCCAAGGTGAGTCTCAAGAGAGATAGTAATTGCAAAGTACTCTGACACATAAATACATGTTAGCTATTATTACTAAATTTGCCTCTTTGTAGTTCTAGAAAGAATAAAGATGAGAAGGCTGAGGTTTTTGTTTGACAAAATACAGAACTATAGCCCTCAGACTTTTCTGCAATAGATATACATCATAAGTACAAGGACGCTTGTACTTCTCTGATTGAACCTCTCTGATTCCAGGAGGGTGACCTCCGCCTAGTAACCCAACAGAATTATTTCCATCTCCTCAAGTGGAGTCTGGGTGATAACCAGAGCCTCTGCTTTGAACTTCTGTGAGAGAGTGTGGGAGGAGAAGTGGGAGAAGAAGGACTTGAGCCAAGCAAAGAGAAGAAAATTGTGTAGGTGACTTGAAAGTGTTTGGACTAGCGAAGTAGGTCATAGGCTCAATTGGTGAAAAAAATTTTGACAAAATTTGGGAGACATTGAAGAAAACTTGAACAATTTTTAGGCCTATACACAGGCTCTAGATTCTACTTCTGGGTTGAGAGAGAAGCAAGATCCAGAAATTTCTACGCATAAATACTCAAACAGAGGTTAAGAGGCAACTCAGCTAGTTGCCCAAAGATGAGGGAACCAACGAACTAGAAAACCTAATGCAAAGGAAACAATTTGACCTCATGAGCATCACTGAGACTTGGCAGGATGAAACTTGTGACTGGACTGTGGCTCTGGATAGGGACGCTTCCTTCCAAAGAAACAGATTAGGTAAAGGGAGAATGAGATAGCATTGTAAATTAAGAAGGTATGTATACTCAAGTGATTAAAGTCAGCAACCAGAGTCAGGAAGTAAAATAGAGAGTATTTGGGCAAGGGTCAAAGGAGGGAGAAACAGAAGTGATTTGGTCACTGGACAACGTTATTGGACACCTGGACAGCAACAGATGAGTTTGGGAAACAGATTATGAGCATCCTGTCCATTACGCTATGATCATTTGGTTTGGTTTGGTTTTCTTTGAACAAAGCAATGACCTTTACACAGGAAATAACACAACAAAAATTACTAACACGGGGAGCTGATATGCCCTGGGTACGTGAAGAGATAGTAAGAAAACACCCCGATTCTTTTGATGAATTCAGTTCACATGATTCAGAACCATAGTTCCTCAGGTCCTGAAAGAACTGGCAGAAGTAACTGCCAGGCCACTGTTCGTGATATTTGAAAAACTGTGAAAACCAAAGGAGATACTATGAAATTGGGGAAGAGCAAATCTTGTCCTGATCTTTTAAAAAGAATAGTCTGCAAATTATAGAATGGTGAACTTAACTTTGATTCCAGGGAAAATTCTGGAATAGATAATTAAAGTCCTAGGTAGAGGATCTCTGGAAAGAAAAGCAGTGATTACAGAAAGCCCCAGGTCAGGACAGAAAAGCCTCATTCCTTTTTTTTTTTTTTTGGCAAGATTATTAAACTCAGAGATGAGGGTAGATGTTGCTATGGTTTAAATAGATTTTTTAACAAAGCTTTTAATAAGTGGATTATATGGACAAGATTGTGTAGTGATTGGTTCTAGCCTCAGCAAGACTGGCTCCATTTTCCTGGCACTATAGAGCTCTAGAAGGACTTCTGAGGTATTGACGTTTTCCCGTAAGGCCATCTGTCACAGACCCTGTTCCTTAATGTAGTTCTATTGAATTGAATGTACTTCAAGTGTGTGTGTGTGTGTATTCTGTCCTCTTTTTCTTCTTAAAAAACAAAATGAATCTCCCTGTTTTCCAGGCAAGAATTGCTGTAGCAATTCACGGGGCCAATCATACTACTGGTTGACTCAAGAGCTTTGAGCCACTTGTCTTCTGACGTTGGTCAGTCCTCCCCTCCTTAAGTCAATTTGTGGGCACCCCCCCATCCCAGGGATTCACCATATTCAGTCCAGACATCTGGTTGACTTAGTCTGCTTAGTGCCATTTTAGAATGCACAAGTTCCATAGATCTGCTAGCCTCAGCCCCTAATGGCTCAGATTACAAGCATAAACAATCACAGCTAGCTTTGGGCCAATTTAGATGAAAGAGGTCAAGTGACACCTTCCCTACCCAGTCCTTCCATCCGTATATAGACTTCTTCCCCCATCTTTGTGCCCATTTCCTCTCCCTCAGTAGCCTCTTCCCACCCCATTTTCCTTTCTTCTTTCAGCAGTGGTAAAATATAATAAAACTATTTCTAGGTCTTATGTCTCATTTGACTACTTCTCTGACATTAAGTTTCTCAAAGGAACTTGTTCAGGTCTGGAATTCCTCTGGTTGGGGAACCCTGTAACTGTCCCATAACCATGGGGTATTCTTCTGATACCAAAGGAAGAGACCAAGAATCTCCAGATTGATTATAGGTACTAGTTTAATCAACCATTATGAATACTCAGAAAACAGAGGTAATTTTCAGTCTGGGGAAGCGGTCAGACAGTTCTGTGGATCCTTGAAAAACACTCCCCAAATCCCTGTGGTAATTTATAGAAAACAAAGGGAGGAGAAGCTAGAGAGGGCACCACTACTGATTAGAAGATATTTTCGGTTTTCTGCTTAGCTTGGGCATTAAGCCAGCGTTATGCCCAAACTTCAGTTTGTGTATCAATCATGTCCTAGTCCCATATAAGTCACAATACTCTTATCATGGCTTTCATAAGTCACAGTATCTGAAGTTATGATTCGGTGTCTAAAATATAATTCAGTATATAAGTTATGATTGTTAACCGGTCACCGTACTTGGGCTTTCGTCTTTCCCAGACTTTAAGTTTTTATGGCTTTTCACTTATTACTGTATTTAATGACTTTTTCCCAATAGGAACTCTATAATTCCCCTCCTCCATTAGGATGTAAATAACTCATCCCCTCTGGTGGTTGACTCATATTTACCTTTTTAAAACATATATTTCTCTTAACTCTGGTATTTATGTTTTCAAGTTTCTACTCTGCTCCAGTCTTTTCATTATGAAAATTTTAAAATCTTCTATTTCTTTGGAAACCCTTTCTTTTTTCCCTTGTAGGATTATACTTAGTTTTTATGACTCTTGGTCATAAGTCTATACCTTTTGCCTTTTGGAATATTGCATGCCACGTTCTCTGCTCCTTTATAATGGAAACTACTAAATCTTGTGATTGCTCAGTATTTGGAATTTTTCTTTTTAGATGCTTACATAGCATCATTTGATCTGGAAACTCTAATTCTGGCAACGATAATTTGGAGTTTTCATTTGGGGCTTTCTTTCAGGAGGTGTTTGGAGGTTTTGATTTCACATTGCCCTCTTGTTCTCATGTATCTGGGCAGTTTAGATAGTTCAGTGATATTTAGGTTATTTCTCCTTGATTTGCTTTTCAGGTCAGTTTTTTATTGTAAGATCCTTCATATTTTCTTCAGTCTTTTAACTATTTTAATATTTCTTCTTATCTCCTGAAGTCAATAACTTCCACTTGGTCCGTTCTAAAGGGCATTTATAACCAGAGTAAGGTTTTGTACTCCTTGTGTACAAATTATTAATTAAAACTGTTAATATTAATTCTTTTTCATATTTCTTCTCCACAGTTTTATTTCATTTATATAATTTTTTTCTTTCCTTCTTTCTTTTTTTGGATGGGGGAGGGCAAGGCAATTGGGGTTAAGTGACTTGCCCAAGGTCACACAACTAGTTAAGTGTCTGAGGCCGGATTTGAACTCAGTTCCTCCTGACTTCAGGGCCAGTGCTCTATCCACTGTGCCACCTAGCTGCCCCTAATTTATATAATTTTAAACTCTTTTTAAAAATAATATTTTATTTTCCCCCAGTTACATGTAAAGACAATTTTCAGCATTCATTTTTTTTTAATTTTGAGTCCCAAATCTCTCTTCCTTCCTCATGTCCCCCCTCCCTGAAATAATAATAATTATTATAATTAATATAATATATTATATAATTAATATAATATATATTATATAATTATATATAATTATAATAATTTGATATAGGTTACGCATGTTCAGTCATGCAAAATACATTACCATATTAATCATGTTGTGAAAGAAGATGCAGACCCAAAGAGGGGAAAAACTCCCCCAAAACTACAAAAAATGAAAAATAGTCTGCTTTGATCTTCATTCAGATTCCATCAGTTCCTTCTCTGGAGGTGGATGGCATTTTCCATCGTGAATCTTTTGGAATTGTCTTGGATCATTATATTTCTGAACATTGCTAAGTGCTACTACTATGTAACAATGGTCTCCTGGTTCTGCTCACATCACTTTGCATCAGTTCATATAATTCTTTCCAAATTTTTCTGAAATCTACCTGCTCATCATTTCTTATAATGCAGTAATATTCCATTACAATCATATACAACAACTTGTTCAGCCATTGCCCGAGTGATGGGCATCCTCTCAATTTCCAGTTCTTTGCCACTACAAAAAGAGCTATTATAAATATTTTGCACAAATAGGTCCTTCCTTCCTCTCCCCACCTTTTAAAATCTCTTTGGGATATAGACCCAAGAATGATATTTTTGGATCAAACACTGTCCACAGTTTTATAGCCCTTTGGGTATAGTTCCAAATTGCTCCCCAGAATGGACCAATCAGTTCACAAAGTCTATTAAGTGTCTTAATTTTCCCACATCCCCTCCGACACTTATTATTTTCTTTTTCTGTCATTTTAGCCAATCTAATAAGTTTGAGGTAGTAACTCAGAGTTGTTTTTAATTGCATTTCTCTCGTCAGTAGTCATTTGGAGCATTTTTTTAATGTGACTATAGATAGCTTTAATTTCTTCATTTGAAAACTGCCTATTCATATCCTTTGACAATTTATCAGTAGAAGAATGATTTGCTATAATTTTTAACTCTTTTATCAAACTTATATTGTTTCTTCAAGGAATTCTTTTTTATTTTTCATTTTAAATATATAATTTTGTTAAATATTTCCCAATTACATAAAGAAATTGAACATTAATTTTTAAAAATTTTGAGTGCTAAATTCTCTCCTTTACCCCTTGCCCAGCCCTTGATAAAGCAAACAATGTGATACTGATTATACATCACATCTTCAAGGAATTCTAATTGGTCTTGAAGGTCAACTTTTTTTTTTTTAATTTTCATTGAAAGCATTGTTTCTCTCTACCAGATTTTTGTTTTGGATATCTTTGACATCATAAAAGTCTTTTATTATTTTTGTTTGTTGGCTTACTGATTTTTTGGGGACAGAAATCTAGTTCCTCTCCTGGAGGGTAAATCTCAAATCAACCTTTTGGAGGCCTTTTCCTTTAATCTGTGGACCTTTCCTTTTCCTCAGGATCTAGGTTCCAGTTTTTCTCTACTCTGGGGATCGGACCAAGCTGACGTCTTTTATTTTGTCCCAGGATCATTCTTTCACTCATACTCCCTTTTTTCTTGGGCTGGGATTGGGGAGTCAAACTAAGTGAGGGCCACTTCCTTTACCCAGGATGCCAGGGCTTCTTCCCCCTCCATCCAAGATCAATTTTAGTTCAAGACCTTTCCTTGTGAGCAGAAGTAATGATGTGGATACAAAGGTGCCCTAAGGGGTGATTTGCTCTTTCCTTGGTTTATTCTCTAACCTGAAGGTGCCCTAAAGTCTCTTCCCTTTACCTTGAAATACCATAAAACTTCCCCCTTATCCTGGACCGTAAAATTCTTTGTCTCTCCCTATCCATAAAATTTCCCCTGTCTCTCTTATCTTGTGTCATCTATCTTCCTCATCCTGTCCCTAAACCTCTAACCCCCATTAGAAACCCTAAAAATTATGTCATCATCCTATAGGCTGTATAGCTTTCTGTCTATTTAAGTCTGGTCCTTTTCCTGTATTAGGGCCTCCTCTCTCTCCCTATATTTTCTTCCCCTGCCCCATAGGATATGCATTTTCTAGTCTGTTAAGTCTCAAAGGTAAAAGAGATAAGGAACTATGGCTCACCTCCAGCTAAGACTGGAAGGTATGTCAGTCTTCCTTCTCTCCTTATCCCTCTCTCACCCTGCAACTGGGGCTGCTCTCCAAGCACCTAGCTTGGAAGTGCTTTTCAGACCTGACCTCTCAGGTCTCATTAGGGCAGACAGGGTCTGGGGAGAGTGAAACTTCTCAGGCAGTTTTGGATTAAATTTCCCCCCTCCAATACTGCTGTCAGTCAGCAACAAGCCCTTTCTAATTTCCCACTTTTGTGGGCCCCTCCTAACAGCCAGTGGGAGTCAGGGACAGCCTGAATTCACTCCTCCTCCCTTGCCTTGGGACCCTTCCCCATTTTCCCTTGCTGTCAATCAGCATCTTTTTTCTTTGTAAGCCTCTTTCCCAGCCTCTGGGAGATGGTGGTGGGCTTCCCTGTGACTTGCCTTTGGGGAAGATTTTGGTGTTTTGGAGACTTAAGTCTGCCTCTCAGCCAATGAGAGATGAGACAGTCAAGGAAGGGGGCTTGACTGCCTTAGGGTATAAATTCTTGTTCTGTCTGCTGTAACATTCTTCTTTCTCATGATCAGTCATGGGGAAGACTGCCCTCTTCTCCTGGGGAAGAGAGTAAACTATTTTTATCCTAAGACATCTCTGAATTTCTAATTAAATTTTTGGATGGGGTTTTTCCTCCCAAACAACAGTTACAAGTTTGTCTTGGACTCAGCCTAACATTCTCAGGCTCTTGGTCCAGTGGTTCTAGGCCATGGACCTGGACATACCTTCCAAGCCCTATCCAGAAAGGTAAGTCTAATTCTTTCAATTTTCTCATCACTAGGGAATTGGGAAAACTGCAAGTACTTTCTTCCTTCTACACTCAAAGACTCCCTGTCCCCACACCCATGCCTGCAGGATCCCCCTTCTCTTCTGGTCACCAGATCCTCACAATTGGACTCAGTAGGACTTCCTTGAGAGTTGCTCCCTAAGTTAGCAAAGAAAAAAAATTGATATTCTTCTTCCAGTAGTCCTGGCTCTGACCAGGCCATGAAAAGTTAGAACAACAGTGAAGAATTAGAACAGCTAAAACATTCTGGAGGTTTTGTGATTGATCATTAAGGAGTTTTGAAACACCTCCCTACAACCCAGTCACTCCCTTCCCCCACTCCCTCTCTGAGTCAAGAGGGTATCTCAGTACTACTGCAAAAAGCCCTGGAGTTTTTTTATTCTGTTAACTCCTCTCATCCCAAATCAGATTAGGAAGAGGGGAAGGAGCAGCAGCTACAGTCTGCAAGTATCCAGGTTCAGAACACAACCATAGCCCTAGGGAGAGGGTGAAGGGAGATGGGTTGAGGTAAAGAAGCCAGCCAGCCAGTTGTCTGCACTCGGTAAGACAGCCAGCTCATCCTTCTATCAATAATTTTTATATGATCTAGAAATATCATTGATGTCATCTGAAGTTGTTTGTATTACAGTTAAAAGAATTTGATTATCACTTATGAAAATTAAAAGATCTCTGGTTTTGTTTTAATACTGAAACCTAAAGCTGGTAATTGATTACTATGGGTGTTGTATGGAAAGGAGGATTCTGCCCATTCAGAGCAGTCCTCAGGGTTAGTCAAAAACACAGCCCGTAGCAGCTCTAAAGATAGATGGGGTAGATAAGGAAACCCCTTCTCAGGGGTCCTTCTCCATTCCTCCTTATTTTTATAAGCTTGCCAAAGAGCTTGTTTGGGTTATGGAGTTCCTAAAGAAGGAACTTGGAATGCTGAGCATTTGCAAATATATAGAAATGATCTCTAGTGATTGGCTTTTGCATGAGGATGAGTTTAAATGTGAGGTATAAGTCCTGGAAAAATTTTTGGTTAGTGAAACTTGCCATCTGAGGTAAAAGCTCTTGGGACTATAATGGATTTTATTTTGAGTTGTCTGATGGATCATAAAAATCCATCAATAGTCAATAGTCAATAATCCACCCTCCGGGAGAAATGCCACAAACTACTCAGAGAGAATTTGACTGTTACAAGAGGAAGTCTGTGTCTGGAAAAGCCGAGAGGACAATCCTAACTTCAGTCTAGGATGGGATCCTCCTGGCTCCATGTTCCTTTGAAAAGGAATGTTTTCCACCTGACTATTCCTGAGTCTGGTTATGGGGTAAAATTGATAATGCATAGTTGGAAAACTGTGAGGTTTTATCTAATCATGTCCTTGCCTTTCCTTTTTATGGCAGACTTCTGTAATCAAAGCCAGTGGTCAGTGCCTTAAAGACGTGAGCACACAGCAAGTATGGGAAATCTTGCTCTTTTCAATCTCACTATGTAGTCATCCCATATAGAAAATAGTCGTGTAAATTATTGCTCCTGCGTAGTCGTGTGAAAGATTAAATGCCTGCAATACAACATTTTTTCTGAATAATATGAGAATAATTAGGCAAAGGGAAAAGAAGTTTGTGAAACAAAGGTACAAACACAACGTTGAATCATTAGCCCATAAACTAAGGCTGGGGTACATCTGAGCCACTATAACAAAGTATGTGTCTAAGGTCTGAGTTATTCAGCCTAAGATTATATTCCTTTTTGTATCTTAAACAGCTTAGTAAATGGGTAGTTGACCTAGTTATTTGCCTGTTACTATATATATGTATTTGTATGGAATAAGGTTCTTAAACGTTTCAAAATGATGTTAGAATAATTGTGTATTGGTACAACTGAGTGAGGGACCTAGCTGCTATTCTATTAATTATTGAAACCAGATCAGAAACATCTTCAGTTTGGGGAAAAGAATTTCAATACAATTTTCTGTAGGAGGGAGGTAACTTACGGAATATTTTTGTCTTAATGGAAAAGTCAATTTCATTCCAAGTCTGTTGCTATTGTGGAAATAATACTTGTTTATATTGTGTGTTCTGCTGTCCAAACATGTTTTATTCTAAGCAGCTTATTGATATGCACTGTTTGGGAATTAATTACTTATGCATCCTCCCAAGTCTTTTATGATAACTGGAGTAAAAGTCAGTCTCTTATAAGTAAATTCATCTGTCTAACTGTTGAACTCAAGGGTAGAAAGCTTCTACCTGCAAAAGTGTTGTTACTCAAAGTTACATGTATAGAGTTGGATACTCAATAGCATCTGATCCTCCTAAAGGAACTGGAATCAGTGGAAACTTTTGAGAAAATCACAAGATCAGATAACTCTGTATGTCAAAAGTAAACGATAACATCATGGGGCTCTTTGTTTTCCTCTGTTCTGACATCACTTTTAATGATCCTTCTGTTTGGACCCCACATATTGAGCCGGTCTGTCAGATTTGTGTCTCCAACACTATTGGCTGTGCAGATGGTCATGCAACAAGGATACCTATTCCACATTCTTCTCATCCCCTCCCCATCCACCCCCACTCAGGCAGGGCCAGCTCCTTTGTCCCTGTCCCAAAAGCACTTGGGTGGGTGGTGAGGCAGACACAGTGCTGAGGCAGATATGAAGCAAGCAGGAGGCAGGATGGGAGATGGGAGATAAAATGACTAACCAGAAAAGTGATAAAAAAAAAAAAAAGACTATGCATTGAAGCCCCTCACCGTGAGCTCTTGCCCGTGTGCTTTCTAGCCCTGCCGCGTTCTGGCCCTACTTGAGCCCCTTCTGTTTCTAGCTCACCGATTCCTGATTCCACCCTGAGCCTAGGGTTAGGCACTGCTTCCTCAAGACTGGACATCTAATGCCTTAATTCAAACAGGGCACTCTGTGGGGCAAGGCAGAGTACGTGATCGCTGGCTGTGTCACCATCATGCCCAGGACACTAGCGTGCTTCCCATACGGCTCCCCCCTCCCCCGTTCCCTGGAAACTCTGCCCTTTGAGGACTTGAAGGACATTACAGGCAGTTTCCTGGGTGCAAGACATCCACCACAGCCTGATATTATCTGCCCTTACCTCCTCCTGGAGTCGGGGTTCCTCTCCCTTCTTTCCCCCACTCTGACCGCGTTATTAATCATTTTTACTTCCTCTTATATTTGATCCGTGCTTGTTTAACCTCCAGGTTCGCTTTGTGTCTTCTCGCCTTCAGAAATTTCCCTTTCTACTTTTAGGATACCCACCCCTGCCCTTGGTATCCCCGAGTGATTTGCCTCTCTCCACCCTGGACTCAGTCCGCAACACATTGCACACCCTCACTCTGACCACTGTTCTTGGCCCCTGAAATACACTCTTTACCCCTGTTCAGCAGGAAGCGGTTACTGAAGACCATGACCTTCATCCTTTTTCCCCAAAAAAGATTTCTCCCACCTAGTGGTTGAGTGGGGAAATGATGTGGATGCAAAAATGCCCTAAGGGATGAGTTGCTCTTTCCCTGGTTTATTCTCTAACCTGAAGGCCCCCTAAAGTCTCTTCCCTTCATCTTGAAATACCATAAAACTTCCCTCTTATCCTGGACCATAAAATTAATTCCTTGTCTCCCCCTATCCTGGGTCATAAAATTTCCCATGTCTTCCTTATCTTCCTCATCCTGTCCCTAAATCTCCAGCCTCCCATTAGAAACCCTAAAAATTACATCATCATCTTTCAGGCTGTATAGTTTTCTGTCTGTATAAGTCTGGTTCTTTTCCTATATCAGGGCCTTTGTTAACTCCTGGCTAAATATCTGGTCCGTGTTCGTTTTTGTCAATAAAGCTCCTGTTGGCTCAAGAGAAGGTCTAGGTGAATTCTTTCAAATTCGAACCAGTTCTCCCAACTCTGACCTCAATGGTAAGAGAAGAAACAGGAAATGGAAACCACCTTTTCTTTAATCCAAAATTATCCTTCCTCCATGAAACAGACCTAGTTGCCTTTTCCTAGGGGAGAGGAGGAGAGACAGGGGACTTTTTATTTATCTTGGTTTTTAAAATTTTTTTATTTATCTCAGGTTGCTTCTTCATCATTTAGTGACTTTCTTGGGTAAACAATTAAGCCCCTCCTCCCTTTTCTTCCTTTTTTTCTGAAGCTATTTTCTTTGGGCTGAAGTTCTACACTTGGAGATCCAGATAAACCACTTGTCAAGGTGTGTACGTTCTGTGGTGACTAGTATGGTCACAGGAGAGAACTGAGCTGTACCATTCCCTTCCAATCTGACCTCTTGATTCAGTCTATCAATTAGCTTTGACAAAGGCACATTTCCTTAAAAGATATAGTAATAATAGTGTACAACATTTATACCTCCCTTAACATTTCAGGGGCAGTCTTTCCCTATGCCATCTCTATCCCCAGGGAGAGTAGGCTCAGTCTTCATAAAGGAATCATAGCATTGGGCTCATTATAAAGCATTGAAGCTTGATGAATTGTCTCCCATAACACTGCGCTGGATAGCAAAGATCATTCCTCCTCTGAGAGTTAGACCAGCTGGCCTCACACCCCCGGCTGAATTATACTACTGAATCTCCTGATCGCTAGCTCTCCTGACCTTTTAAAACTCAAAAGATCAGAATGTTCAGTCTCCTTCCCCTAAAATAAAAGAACAATTGCCAGGACAAAGGAACCACAACTATCCACAACCAGGAACTATCACCCTCAGATAAGGAGGGCAGAAGGCCTTAGAAAAATGTCTCTTTTTTTCCCTCCCTGGAATACTTCCAGGCAGGAATAAGGCAGCCAAAGGGAAGACAGTGGCATGCTTTGAATGCATCCTCATTTCCAGCTCTGTAAACAATGCTGCCAATTAAAAAGACTTCTCTTCCCCTCGTGTTTAAAAGACTAGAACCAGTTACAGAATTTCTGTGAATGCTCCAAAGTCTACACAAGGACTTATATACAAAATTCTATACATAATAAAAAGCTCACAAGGGTTAGCCTCTGTCCCTGTTTACAATTAGATGATAATACAATCAGATTTATTTGCAGCAGGATTAAAATGGTCAGATTCAAAGAAGAATTGCTAAGAGTTCAATGCCATTATTTCAGGGAGCTTTCAGTGGAATATACTGGTATCTTCAATTAACCTTGTGTTATTTTAACATTTTATCAGTAACATACAGGCATAGATGAAAATTTACAGATGGGGGGGTGGCTAGGTGGTGCAATGAATAGAGCACCGGCCCAGTGGCCCCAGAGTCAGAAGGACCTGAGTTCAAATCCAGCCTCAGCCACTTGCCACAAAAACTAGCTGTGTGACCTTGGGCAAGTCACTTAACCCCAACTGCCCTCCTAAAATTAAAAAAAAATTTTTTTTAAGAAAATTTACAGATGACACAAAGCTGAGAAAGATTTCTAATATAGTGGATGACAGTCAGGATCCAAAAGAATATTGACAGGCTGAAAGGACCAGGATGAATCTAAAATGATACCATTCAATAGGGATGAATGTAAAACCTTGGACTTAAAATAGGCAAAAATCAACTTTACAAGTATAACACAGGAAAAGCATCATTCAACAAGAAGGAGAATAATGGCTGGCACCTAGAACTTTAAGATTTGCAAGCACTTTCCAAATGTATTATTATTGTAATTCTCATTTTTATTTATTTATAATTATATTATAATTCTCATTTTATTTATTTATAATTATATTACAATTCTCATGTTATTTATTTGTAATTATAATTCTCATTTTATTTATAATTATATTACAATTCTCATTTTATTTATTTATAATTGTTATATTTATTTATTTATAACTATATTATAATTCTCATTTTATTTATTTATAACTATATTATAATTCTCATTTTATTTATTTATAACTATATTATAATTCTCATTTTACAGATGAGGACACTGAGGCAGATCGAGATTAAGTAACTTGCCTAGGGTCACACAGCCAACATGTATAGACAAATTTGAACTCAGATCTTGATGATAGATCTGGAACCTACCGACTGCACCACCCTGCTGCCTTTAGCTGAAATTGTACTGAAAAAGATCTGGGGAAGATAGTGGAGCACAAACTCACAATGAGTCAACAGTATGACATTGGAGACAAAAACGCTAATGTGATCTTGGGCTACATTAATAGAGGCATAGCTTCCAGAAAAGGGAGACAACAGTCTTACTGTCCTCTGTCCTGGTAGGATGTCACCTGGAATGCTGTATTCAGTTCTATAATTTAAAACAAACATAGATAATCTCTACTATCCAGAGGAGGGCAACCAGGATGCTGAAGGCCCTTGATTCCATTACATATGATGGCCAAGTGAAGAATGGAAAGATGGAATAGAAGGGAAATATTTAGCCTGGAAAAAAGAAGACTCAGAGGGAATATCTATATTCTAAAATATGAAGTATTGTCATATGGATGAAAGGTTATTAGACTTGTTCTATTTAGCCCCTGAAGGCCTTAGCAGGAACAATAGGTGAAAATTGGGCTTGATGTCAGGAAATCTTAACCATGGATCAGAACTATCCAAGAGTGGAATTACCTGTTTCTGAAGGTGGGAGGCTTCCTCTCCTTGCCAGCTAGGTGGCAGAAACTAAATGATCATTTGCTAGGAATGGGGATTCCTTTTACGAAGAAGTTGGACTGCTTTTGTCCCTTGTAGGTCTTAAATTCAATGATTCTGTTCTAGCACAGTGTCTGGTTAGGGAATGTGCGGTGGAAGCCCCAGGCACGACCGTCCTGGGCTCAATTCTTGTCCTCTGCTTACAGCTATGGTTTGTCTTTGGTTCATTGCCTCTGGAGTTGCCCAGGGAAAATGGACTGCACAAATTCTGCTTTTTATTGGGTCTTCATCCCCATCCCAGTTACTATGGGGAAAGTTGTTACTTGATATTGACTGGAAGTTTAAGTGGTTTCCCCAAAGAAGGGCAAAGTAAAAAAATTTTAAAAAGATACCCAGTAACATCAGCTGCTAACATCCTCTAGCAGCACCATTTGAGAGACTAATACTGAAGTTTCGTTGCTACATAAAAAGCTTGTGCTCATTTGCTGATTAGCCCGTTCACATTTCACCTCCACTGGTGGAGCATAGCCTGTTCAAATATTTTCCTTGTTTCAAGCCTCATCCTGCTGGTCCTGCTGCAACCACAACCACTCTGGAAGATGTTGCTCTTGTTGCTGGCATTTGAAGATATCCCACAGTTATAACATTGATGTTAGAGGAAAGGAAGCATGGCAGCAAATTCAAGGCAGACAAGGGCTTCCAGGACCACAATCCATGTGGAGAATGGGGTCCTAGAGTACCTGCCCCCACCTAGCATTAAACGGCTAAGGTAAGGAAAGAAGTCTCTCTCCCTCACCCCCCCCCCCCCGACTGGAGTCATATCTTGTCTTCTTAAAAGCTGTCTCCAAGAGACCACCAACCAGAAGTGTGTATGTAATACCTCACGTCGTGAGCTCAGTGATCAAAGGGGAAGCATATTGTACATTGTGCTTTTGTGAGCCAGGATAGATTCTTATCTGACCTCAGTCCCATACTCAGGAAAATGTGTAACCCTGCAAGACTCTTTTCTGGTGTTTCAGCACGCTTTCCCTGTTCACAGACTCTGGTTGCTTCTTTGTTCGTGCATACATAGTTCCATCCTTAGTACAACATTATACAAAGTCTCCTAAAAACATAAGCCAGTCTGATATGTTCCAGATATTCCACAGACACTGTACCCTTGACTGTGGCCCTCTGTAGTAGTTTCTCTAATCTAGACACAAAGTCGAGGGCCATTTTACCTTCCTACTGGGAAGTAGTGAAGAATCTCACACAGGTGTCGCCGATGCTTTCTGCTTTACCAATTGGGCTTCCCATCACTTACAAGCATTGAAATACCATAAATTTGTTACATTTTCAATCTATGTTTCATAAATTGGGACCATAAATTCCTTACTGGAGGAAGGATGAAGGGATATAAGTTTATACTGGCCAAAATGTGAAACTAAACCCTTCAGGCTTTGCTACTGACAAGACTTTACAACGATATGAATTCTCCCTCACAGCTCACTTACCCAGCCCACAAGGCAACTGTCTGATTAAGGAGGTCCAGGATTCGCGTGAATGGAGCACTCAGCACTTCAGAAGATCCAATATAGCTTATTTAGAATATAGGCAAGTGGGAAGGAAGCCAGAGACATCAGAGTACAGGCTTAGGAATAGTAAAATAAGAACAACTATGATTTTCATACATATATATGTGTATATGTATATATGTATATATATATATACATACACACATACATATACACATATATACATATATATACATACATATCCACAATCATCACCGATGCAGAGAAGCACCAACACCTGACCACACAAGTTGGGAAATCCTGGGTACAGCCATCGGGGTTCCGCTTGGGAGCGTCCCAGGCAGGACGTCTCCTCCATGGGTGAGATTCTGATTTGGGGTCTGAATCTTACAGTTTAAGTAGTGCTGAGAACAAAGAAGGCATACCACCAGGTGTTTTTTAGTAAGCATCATCTTGTGTGAGGCTGGGGAGGGAGGCCAAGCCCTCCTTCCCCCCCTCCGCCCCCCCAAGAACAATGTTTCCTTGGAATGGCTAGTTCCAGGAGCTGGGCAGTTAACCATATCTCTTCTC
>CM053598.1:207719852-207737623 GCA_028646575.1 Pseudocheirus occidentalis
CCTGGACAAGCTGAGGAAGAACGCCTTTGCCAGCGTCATTCTTTTTGGCACCAACAATAGCAGTACCATTTCTGGAGTCTGGGTTTTCCGGGGCC
Source organism: Pseudocheirus occidentalis (assembly GCA_028646575.1). Classification (NCBI taxonomy): domain Eukaryota; kingdom Metazoa; phylum Chordata; class Mammalia; order Diprotodontia; family Pseudocheiridae; genus Pseudocheirus; species Pseudocheirus occidentalis. The sequence continues at coordinate 207,719,948 of CM053598.1, forward strand.
AGGAACTCGATTTCCCGCTGAGTCCAGACTGGCAGGTAGACTATGAGTCCTACACGTGGCGGAAGCTGGATCCTGGCAGTGAGGAGGCCCAGACCATGGTTCGAGAGTACTTCTCCTGGGAGGGGGCCTTCCAGCACGTGGGCAAACCCTTCAATCAGGGCAAGATCTTCAAGTGAACGTCTCCCCTGCTACCACCTAGCTGCCTGCTTCCTCCACTGCAGGGAGGTGCCAGTCATTAAACGAAACTCAACATAGAAACCCCGCCCCCCCCAAAAAATAATTACAGCTTCAATAAAATAGCAGTACACAAAATTAATTCATAGAAATCATCAACATTTATTCAAGGAAAACGAATAAATGTAGAAACAGTCGACTGTTTTATTGTTGGGAGGCACCAAATATCCATAATCATCAAATCTATAAAATCTTCAAGTCAATGATAGATGAATACATTAGGGATATCCTAGCCTTGATAAAGAATGTGAAAGGAACAGGCGAGCTTTCACAAATAATACTGTGCAGCAGAATGGAAGTCATAGTAATCTGAAATGAAGATTAAATATTGCTTATTAAAATTGTAGCTTGGTTTGAATAAGCAGCAGTAATATATTTTCTTCTTTTCCAGAGCATATGCAGACTTCCAGTCTTGGATCACCTACTACTTTGTTTTGCAGTAGCCAAAATGGTACACTTAGTGAAGACCACAGATCTAGAGCAGGAAGGGCACTCAGAGGCCATCTAGTCTGGGCTAGAAGCCTCAGGTTTTTTGCTGAAGGCAAAGCCATTTAGTTGGCACTTCGTAGGAACATCTTTCCACCATGTTTTCATCATATGGTATGTGCCACGAGTCTCCTGTTGTTTGTACCACTGTATTATAGGTGAGAACAGACTGTTGAATCAGAAACAAGACATAAGACTTAGGTTAATATTGACAGATATTTATATTATTGATAATATTGATAGAAACACTGACCTGAATGAATGACAGAATTATCTAATCAACCCCTCAGGACATTCTCCATTGCTCCATGAGTTCAGTGCTTGGCCTCGTCTCTCTCAAATTTACAGCTCTTGCTCTCATAGCAGGAACTTCAATATATACATTGATAATCTCTCAAAAAGCCCAACTTTCAGTTCCAATTTACTCAATTCTCATGTCTGCTCTTCAACTCTTTCTCAGCTACAGAGATGATCATATCACTGATGTCCACATCTCACCACACCCACAATATACTCAATTCTATCTGTATGATCTCCAAAATTCCTTCTTCTCCACTCACACAGCCACTCCATTAGAGCAGGCCTTTATTGTCTCACACCTAAACTACTGAAATATCTTTGTGGTTGGTCTCCCTGCCTAAAGTCTCTCCACATTCCAATCCATCTTCTACTCAGCTGTCAAACTGATTTTCCCCAAGTACAGGTCGATTTGTCATCCCCTGCTCCCCATATCCCCCAATCAATTATACTCTAACGGTTCCTTGTTGGCTCCAGAATCTAGTAAATCTTCTCTGGCATTTAAAGTCTTTCAGAATCAGATCCGTCCCTACTTTTCCAGTCTTCTAATAATACCTTATTCTTCTCCAGGTACTCTGTGATACAACTATACTGGCTTCCTCAGTATTGCTCATCTCCTGACTCTGTGCCATTGCATAGATTGTCCTCCATTCGTGGAACGTTCTCCCTTCTCCTCTCTATCTCCTGGCCTCCTCCAAGTCTCAGATCAAATTATCACCTTCTGCAAAAGGTCTTTTTTCTGGTAGTTTCCTGTCCCCCCTCTACCACCCTCCCCGCATTGTTAATGCCTTCCTTCTGTTCTATATTAATTTTGCATGTATATAGTTGTTTGCATACTGTCTCCAAATTAGAATGTCAGCTCCTTGAGGGTAGGGACTCTTTTTACCTTTCTTTATATACCCCAAGCACAGCACATAGCATACATAAGGTAGAATTTAGTAAATATTTGCTGACTGACTGAGATGGAAGGTAACTTAGATAACTTTTAGTCCAAGCTAGACCTGTACAGGAATCTCCTCTGCCTAATAAGCGATCATCTAGCCTACGCCTGAAGATCTGAAGTGGGGTACAACTGACTAGCTTCTCTGGGCAGCATATTCCACTTTCAGACAGTTCTATCAAAAAATAGTTTTAACTTAGTTATCCTCAGCAATACAATGCCAAAGGACCCATGATGAAAACTGTTCTCCACTTTCAGAGAAATAACGGATAGAGTCTCAATACAGATCAAGGCACACAATTTTTCATGGTTTTTTCCCCCCTTCTAAGTCTCTTTCACAACACGACTAATATTATGTTTGATATGAATGAACATGCATAACCTATATCAAACTGCTTACTGTATCAGAAAAAGGGTAGGTGAGAGAAAATTTGGAACTCAAAATTTTTTTTTAATGAATGCAAAAAATTGCCTTTACATGTAATTGTGGAGAAAATAAAATATTATTTTAAAAAAGTTTTAGAGTTAATGCTATTTAATAAAATTGAACACAAAGGAGAATTGTATATGAAGTCATGAATCTCTATTACATACCATTTACTTTTTAAACAAAGTTATTATATAATGAATCTAATCCATTACGTGTGTGTGTGTGTGTGTGTGTATGTGGCATTCGGGCTTGAGTCACTTGCCCCAGGGTCACACAGCTAGTAAGTGTCAAGTGTCTCAGTCTATTACTTTCAAAACCATCCTGCTTGTCTGTTCCTTTTCATCTACCTTCCATACTCTTCTGTGTATTTATAAAAATGTGTTAATGGTCTTCTTTTTCTTTTCTTGGTAAGTTTTCTTCTATCATCCCCTCCAACCCCTTTCAATGAAGAGGGAAAAAGCCCTTCTTGTAACAAATATAGCCAAACAAAACAAATTCACACAACTGCCACGCCCCAGAATGCATGTCACCTGAGTCTGTCAAGTGGCAGGGAACACGAAACAGTACAGGCTCCTCTGAAAACATGGTTAGGGACTGCCGGGAGAAAAGTTCTTAGGTCTTTCTAAGTTGTTTCTTTGCAAGACTGTTTCCACTGTATTAAATGTTTCCCTGGTTTTGCTCAATTCACTCTTTGTCAGGGCCTGTTTCCAAAGATTCCTAGAAATTGTCTCTTCTCCATTAAGTCCCCTTATCATAATTTATTCAGTCATTCCCCAATTGAGGGACACCTATTTTCACTTCTTTTCCCCTTTCTTCTAATGTCACCCTTGGGATCCATTTGTTTTGCTTGTGACTAGATGTGCGTGTGTGCGCGCATATATGTGTGTGTGTGTGTGTGTGTGTGTGTGTGTGTGTGTGTGTGTGTGTGTGTGTGTGTGTGTGTGTGTGTGTCTCCCCCTCTCTGAGGGAGGAGTTCTATTTGATTACTACAAGCCTCCTGTGATTGGTGGGAGGGAGAGCCCTGCAGAAAAGTAACCACAGAGAGACTGAGTGATTTTAGGAAACTGTCCAAGGCCAGGCCTCAAAGATCAAATGCCAATGGTTTTGTCTGATTAAATAAAATGTTAACTTTTACCTACTCTTGAGTAAAAGTGTTTTATCATATAGTGAAATTTTCTTTGTTCAAGATGCTGACAAAATTTCACTTCAAAAATGACTTGTATAGGAAACAGAACATGAGGGAACTCTGTCAATTTGGACATTTCTATCTACGAGTAGAACGATGTTTGCATTAGAATTATGATATATTAATAAAAAGTACTTTTGGCAGATGTGTGGTCGTGATGTGCTCAGTACAGTGTTAATCTTTTCCTCTCAGTAACCTCAGTCATGAGAAATAAGATCTGCCTGCTTCTTCCTCCTTTCTACGCTAGTGTATTCAGGTGTGCAGGTAAATGTTTGACCATCAGCTCTGGGGGGGGGGGGGGGTCAAGGGGAGGGAAGTGTGCACCACACACCTCTAAGTTCAATTTGTATTATTATAATTTTCTTTGTCACTTTCTTAAGTCTATACAGTTAACAAAATAATAAAATCAGGCTCTGGTAGCATTTGCCAATTTATTAAGTGTAAATGTTCACGATGAAAATTTAACACTCATCTCCCACGTTGGTCTGAGCTAGTTCTAGCATGCCTCAGTGTATTCTTTCCTCGTGTCTCTAGCCTCAGCTCCTAAACCGGGGCTCTGTGCCAGGGAGGGCCAGAGGCTTTGCCTCCTACTAAATTTCTGGGTGAAGTAGCTGACCTTGCTTAGTCTCACCCTGATTTCTACCTCTCAAGGTGAAGGGCATTGTGGATCCTTGAGGTTCAGAGTGCTAGATCTTCAGGGGCCTCTTTTAGGATAGAAATATAAGAACCTGCCCTAACCTGAGTCTGAGCAACGGCTCATCTTCACTTTGCCCTGCCTCTCTTGGTCCCTATCTCTTCCAGACCTTCCTAACTATTCTTGGGATGTTTGGGCAAAGTCTGATTTTGATGCCTCCAGATAAATTGTATCTGTCTTTTTTCTTAAAAACAATTGTATCTGTCTCTCACTAGCCTCTGGTTCTGCTCAGATGTTTTCTGCTTGTTTGCCTGAGTGGGAGTTAGCTTTTCTGATGGGTCGCCTTTCTTACTGCTCTTCTGGTCACAGGCTTTTGGTGCGGTTCTGAAATTTTGACTTTATCATTCAAGTGCAACTGCTCTCTCCAAAGTAACCAACGATTTCTTATCTGACAAATCTAATGGTCTTTCCTCAATCCTCATCCTTCTTGCCATTTCTGAAGTCTCTGACAGTCCCGATGACTATTTTCTTTTTTTTTTTTGACCTTATGACCATCTTAAAAAAACAAAAAAACAAACAAAAAAAAAACAACAAATCAAGCAACTCTTCCCAAGGACAGTTCTAGGGAACTGGAGATAGGGGTGATGGGAAGGGAGAGGAAAAAAGTCGGGACCAGGGAAAGAAGGAAGTTTCACAGAAAGGAGGTAGGGGAGGTTTTCCAGAAGGGGCTAAAGAACACCTCCTTTTCAATTCAAATACCTATTATTACTCACCCGGAGAGGAAAATTAGCCTTGAGAGAGTTATGCTACCACTGGGAAGGTAGAATGTTAATCAAATGGCTTGGATAGGGACAAGGGGTGTGCTTGGTTTCAGTGCCTACCAAAGTCTCTGTTCCTTCCCACAAAGGAGAAGAGGGCCCAGACCTTTTGCACCCACCCTAATCCCAGCAGGACACTTAGCCCCATGCCTCTGGGGCTGTCTCAGCTGCATGGAACAGCTGAAAGGCAAGGAGACCAGGTGGAAAGGAAGGAGCAGGCCATGAGGGGAGAGCTTGAGTCAGGAAAAGCAGAAATAGCAGTCACTAATTCAGGCCAATGTCCACAGAACAAGGTCAAGTCTGCAGCAGGCTGGGTGGTGCAGTGAAGGTGGCTATGGCAGTAGCTTAGACAGTACCCTCTACCCACTTCCTAGCACCTGAGGACTTCAGTGTTATCTAAGATGCTCCCTTTCAAGGGAGTTGTCAAAGTGGTTGAGCGCCCAATGCTAGATAGGTCCAGCATCAGAAATGGAGAATGGGGTTATGTGCAGGAAGAGGGGGGATGCAGTGCTCAGATGAGCTACTCCTCAGGGGGAAGCTTTAGGCTGGGGGGGGGCAGTGGAAGCTGGGCATTCCCTGCTCTTCGCTGCTGGACTGTCTGGTATTTTTCCTAAAGCTTCCTGCCCATCAGGGCCAGTGCCACTACCAGGAGGAGGACCCAGGACCAAGAATACAGTGGTGATGGCAATGACTGCACCTGGGGCAGGGCCCTGCTGGCTGGTGGTGCTGTGGAAGGGTTAGCAGTGTTGTTTTCCTGCCTGACATAGCCAATGTTATTGGTCAAGGAGGGCTGGGGGCTCAAGAGTCACGGGCTCAGTGTCAAGTACAGGCCCAGGTCAGGGTTGTTCACCGTGGGTCCCCGGGGAACCAAACCAGGCCTATGCCGTGGCCGAGGTGGCTCCAGACCTCCACAGGCTACTGCACCCGAAGCTGCTGGCACAAGCTTTCTGCTCTGGCCCTCAGCCCGCCAGTCAGCCCTTCTGTCCCACAGTCCTGACCACTCTCTTCTTGATGGTCTCCACGTTTCTGTGACACTGCTCTCTTCTGATTCTCCTCCTACCTGTCTGACTACTGCTCAGTCTCCTTTGCCAGACCTTCGTCGAGATCATGGCAGTTACACACGGCAGTCTCCCAAGTTTTGTCCTCATCTCTTTTCCCTTTATATGACTGTATCCGGCGTCATCAGCTCCCATGCTTTCAAAGTGCCATCTACGTCAGGGATTCCCAGATCTTTGTTGCCCTCTCCTGGAGTTCTCCAGTTTAAATGTTACTCCTAAAATGTGGAACTTGAAACTGAACGAGAGATGCCAAATGTAGTCCAATTATGGATGGCACTTTTATCTTTCTAGACCAGAAGAGAACATCTCTTTTATGCAGCCCAAGATTACACTAGCTTTTTTTTATTTGCTAATGTGCATCTGGCATAACAAAAGGAGAACCCACCAGAACTAACAGGCATATAGACTGAGCAATGGAAGAAGTATGAAGAATCTTAAAGGAGTTTTGATTCTTTAGTGAATAATAGATAATAATGATTTGATTATATAGTGCTTAACAAGTAAGTAAATAATAAAAGGTTTAAAAACCAAACCAAACCTGTCTATGAAAGTACAGTTCTTTCAGTGATAGCAATGTGTGTTAGGAACTTTTTGCTTTTATAACCCAGAAAATTTCAGACAGTCGAGAAAAAATGTAACAATTACAACTGCATTTTGGAGGGAAAAGAGGGAGGAGGAATCCTCTTTAACAGTTAATAGTGTGTGTCTGGCCTTTCTGAAATAATGCTTGTTTTGGTCTGACATTCTTAACCAAAATCATACCCTACTGACCCAATACAGAAAGGTGAGAACATACCTGAAAAACGATCTTTTTTCCTGGGCTATAGTTGAGGAACACAAGCTGATGTCCCTGCTGCCATCTAAAGAACAGATGTCGAGTCTTGTCATCAGGAAGACAGGCTTTGTGGTCCCGCAGCAGATCTCTGGTGAGAAAGCTGCAGTGGTTCCCCGAGTGCAGGGTGGCATATAACAGGAAGGCATCATCGTCTGAGCTGAATTAAGCAAAAAGAGAAAGCTCTGGAGAGTCAGAGAAAGAGACAGAATTGCCTTCTCCACGCTACATATTTCTTTGCTGCTTTTTGAAGAAGTGTTCTACATTCTTGATACTATCAACACAGTAATCCTTACTACCCACTGCAGGTCTTTATAATACAAATAGTAACATTTCAAAGAGTACAAAAGACTGGAAGGGAAGACGATTTGGTGAGCTGAAGGCCTGTAATTTAAGGTACTTACTCAGTTGTTTAAAAATAGTTTAAAACATTGACTTTCAGCTCCCAAATGCTAATTTGTGACCAAAGCACATTTTTTTCTATTTGTAACACTGATTAAATCAAGCAGTTCTTCCCTCCTAAACTCACAGAACAAACCTAGAAGTGGGTATTACACACAATACTTTTCTTGGCAAACCCCAAATGGAAGCTGAAATTTGCATTTTTTCAAAGCATTTGCTAGAGTTACTCAGACCAGAAACTTCCTCTATTAGAAAGCTTTCCTCCCTTCAAGAATCACCATGGACTCATAATTTCCTAAAGCCCCAGACTTTTCTTTATCAATCCCATCCCTGATATAAAAATACTCCTATTTCTGCACACATGGGAAGAATGTTGGTAACCGTCTGGGTCCTGAGCAATTCTCACTACAAAATGTGATTAAAATCTTACTACTGATTCAATTTAAGTCAGTCTACTTCAATTCTGTGTAAAAACAAACAAACAAAAAAACTTCCTTTGGGACAAAAACCTCTGTCCCAAGTCTCCATCTATTTTTTGCCTTTTGACAATTCCATCAGGATCCACAGGTTTCATTATCTTCATGAAGATGATGCCTAGATTTCTACGTCCAGCTCTAGTCTCTGTGTCGCTCTAGTCTTGAATCGATTCCTGTTTCACGGACATCTTCACAGGTATCTCAAACATCAAGAGTCCAAAACAAAACTCATTATCTTCCCCTCTAATCCATGCTTCCTCCACATTTTGCTATTTTTCTCTAGGGTCCCACAAATCTTCAGTCACTCAGATTTTCAATCTCAAAGTCATTCTTGAGTCTTCACTCTTCCTCAGCCCACTGGCCACAGATGATTGAATCTTATCTGCTCTGTCCTTGATTCTTTGCTCTCACTCATCCTGTCTTGGTTGTTCAGTCCTTTCTCAGCTGCGTTCCACCCTTTGTGACCCCATTTGGAGCTTGGCAAAGATACTGGAGTGGTCTGTCATTTTCTTCTCCAGTGGTCAAGCGGATCCACTGTTGGGCAATCAGAGGTTACATGACTTGCCCAGAATCACACAGCTAGGAAGTGTCTGAGGCTGGATTAGAATTCAGGTCTTCTGACTCCAGGGCCAGTGCTCTATCCACTGAGCCCCTATCCTACCTACTCCATTGCTAAAATACTGTTATTTTAATATGCAAATAACTTTTCTAAGTCCCCTTCTCTCTAGTCATACCACTACCATGTTTAATTCAGCAGCTCATCTCCTCTTGCTGACATTACTGCGACAGCTTCCTGACGGGCAGCCCCATCTCTAGTTGAGACCACTGTTCCAATCTGTTCTCCTCCATTCTCTACACTGCCCCCAAAGTGCTTTTTCTGAATAGCACTGTATGTACGCTACACCCTGTGCACCCTACATTTTCCCCCTAATAAGCTCCACTGGGTTCTTATTGTCTTTAGAATTAATCAGTCGACAAGCACTTAATCAGCGTCTATTATATCCCAGGCACCGTGCTAAGCACCAGGGATACAAAGAAAGGCAAGAGAGAGTCTCTACCCTCAAGAAATTCAAAACTGAATGGGGAAAACAACAAGCAGACAGGTGTGTGTGTGTGTGTGTGTGTGTGTGTGTGTGTGTGTGTGTGTGTGTGTGTGTGTGTGTGTGTAAACAAGCTGTAATACGGAATAAAAAGGGCGCTAGAATTAAGAGGGGTTGGGCGAGTCTTTCCTATAGAAGATGGTATTTTAGATGGAATGTGATGGAAGTCAGGAAGCCTAAGAGGGAGAACTTTAATCGTTGACCTGAAAGTCTGGTTAAAAGAGGCAAACAGGTTAGGTGATACATAAATGCAGACTGCTTATTTCCTTAAAGCTAGCAGAATACATGTACATGGAGCCAGAACTTAAATTCTGACTGACTGATAGAAAGAATGGCAAGTCTTATATGCATTTTAGAGCCGTCCCAACTCAGAGGAGAGGGGGCTACTGGAGTGAGGAGAGGGGGCTACTGGAGTTTACAGAGGGGTGACGTGGTTGGACCTGTGTTTTAGGAACATTACTCTGGCTGCGGGAATGGACTGGGAAGAAACTTATGGCAGAATAATAAACTATGCTGGCATTTTACACTCTCAAAGGCTGGGCCACTGGATGATAACATCCCTGAGGGCAGGGACGGGCTTTGGTCTCTTTGTATCCCTAGGGCTTAGCCTGGTGCCTGGCAGTTGCTGCTTAATAAATATTGACTGATTATTGACTGACTAGACCTATTCAATAGCTCCTATTTTATTACTTATTAATTAATCTTGCAAGTGCTCTACCAGTCTGGTCACACTGGCCTTTACGCTTTCTCTTACGCATGATACGCTATATCAGGCCTGTACAACATACGGCTCACCAAAGGGTTTCAGGCTGCCTGTGAGAAATGTGAAGAATATTAAAGAAAGCAAAGATGTAACGAGCCCTTTGTCTGTGCCCCACTTAAGCCGACTTCACTAGTCACCGTCGTGCCCGTCATGTAACCTGGAGGGTGGGTTGCCGCTGCACGCTCTGTCATGTGACCCGTGGCAACCAGCCATTGCCAGTCTGCGTCTAGTGCGAAAGAAGTGAGAGTCTTAACTTTTTATGGTGTTTTCGACTGCTTGTCTCGGTGTTGAACAGGACAAAATGAGTGTAGCCACGTGCCAATGCAGTGGATGTGCAACAATTCGAGGACTTCTCCCCTCCCTCGCTTTGGGGTGCCATCCTCTGAGTTACTCAAATGGCTGGCGCTCTCTCCAGCATCAGACCCTCAGTTCAATGTTTCTTTGTATGTGCAGTTGCTGTGGAGATTTTTTTGGTTCTAACACTAAAGTTTGGGGATGACTTTGTAAAAGGGCTGACACAAAGAAATGGAAGATCTAATTAGAACACAGTGTTTAGTCCAGAGTGGACAGACACTTGGTTATCTACATGACAGACAAAATACCATGTCTGTCTTATTTACTGAGAATAGTCATTCCAAAGGAATATAATCTTTGTCACCATTTTGAATCAAAATATCCAAACTTGAGCAAATTGCACACCACTGAGAAACAAATTAAGGAGTCCAAACTGGAAAAATCTCAGTGGGTTGCAATGGTTTTTCAAGAAAGCAAACTCAGAAAATGGGGCAGCTATTAAGGTTAGTTTTGAGTCTCAAAAGAAACTGCGGCTGCTGAGAAGCCTTTTAAGTAAAGTGACTTCATAAAGAAGCGTTTGCCAATTGTAGTTTCTGGATTATGTCCCAATAAAAAAAAGTGTTTTTGAGAAATAGTTTAATCATTAATTACGCCTTTACTTGGAAGGTGAACCACTAAAAACCTATACGTGGCCAAAGAAGCTTAGCCTATTTTAATTCAGGCCCCCACCTGCTGCCAAGTTGTGCAGACCTGGTCTATGTTTCTGAGCTGCCTGTCTGTCCTCTATGCTTTGAATTCTTTCTTTTCATCTTTGCCTTCTGGAATCCTTGGTTTCCTTCAAGATTCAGCTTAAATCTATCCCTCTGCACAAGAACTTTATACGTTGTCTCCTCTGCTAGAACGTAAGTTCCCTGAAGGCAGAGATGGTCTGGCTTTGGTTCACAGCACCTAGTGCAGTATGTGGCACATGACGTGACAGTCATTTAGATTTCTGATCTATTTTCTCTCCAATTTTTGTCCTCCACTTAGTACCAAGATAATATTCCCAAGGCACAGGCCTGACCATGCCACTTCCCTGTTCAAGAACCTTCATAGATTCCTTATTTCTTCTAGCATAAAATAAAAACTTCACAGTTAAGAATTCAAAGCCCTTCAGAACCGAGTTTCAGTCTATTTTTCTTTTTTCTTTTTGAAGGGGGGAAGGCAGAGCAATTTGGGTTAAGCAACTTGTCCAAAGTCACAAAGCTAGTAAGTGTTAAGTGTCTGAGGCTGGATTTGAACTCAGGTCCTCCTGACTCCAGGGTCAGTGCTCTATTCACCACAGTGCCTAGCTGACCTTCAGTCTATTTTTTCAGTCTATAAATTATTGTTCTTCAAGAACAACATATTTTAGGCAAACAGGCCAATTAACTGTTTCCCAAATAAGAATTCCACTTTTTGCCTCTGTGCCTTTGGAAAGCCTCTCTTCCATGCCCGGAAGGCTCTCCATATTCATTTTCACCTCTTAGGATTCCCAGCCCTTTTTTTTTTCTTTTCTTTTTTTTGGAGGGGCAATTGCAGTTAAGTGATTTGCCCAAGGTCACATGGGTAGTAAGTATTAAGTGTCTGAGGCCGGATTAGAACTCAGGTCCTCCTGACTCCAGGGCTGGTGCTCTATTCACTGAGCCACCCAGCCGCCCGACCAAGTTGAAAATATGGTCTATTTCCTCCACGATGTCTTTTTCTGTGCCACAGGTTTTTGGTGCTCCCCCACCTCAAATTACTGTATGTATGTATGTACACCCTCTAATGTTTGTATGTTTTATCCCTTCCTCAAGGAGAGGAATTTTTTTTGTTTGTATATTCCAAGTGCATTGCATATGGTAATTGTATATAATTAATATTAATTGGACTGGATTGAAAATCAGAGATAACTGACAAATATAAGGCCACCTGGGTAAGGAAGGTTACAGAGTGAATAGAAATGAATTTGTAACTATAGTCAGCAACTGAACACACAGCCCATGATACCATAGAGTCCATTTCCACTTAGATTTTTTTCCTGATAACAAAACTCTGCATTTATGTAGTCACTTCCATTCAGATGCTCTAAAATGATGTGCCGTCAAACTTTTTTTTTTAAACTAACAGAAAAACAGGCACAGAGACACAAAAGAAATTGGCCAACATTACAAATTGAATGTCTAATAACTAGAGAAAGGGCTTCAACTTTTCTCATCCTCAAAATGAGGGGTTTCTGAACTACATAGTCTTTAGGGCTCCTTCCAGTTCTAAAGCCTTTAATTCAGGTGCCTAAACTCATTAGGCAGGGAACTCAAGTCTTCTTTAGGAACAAGGACCTTTCAAATGTTGACAAAATTTAGCGGCAAACTTCATGCAGTATTAAGCTTGGGGATGTGTTCTTGCTTGAAATGGTTCTTAATCTTTCTGTTTACACACAGCTAACTAAATCCTTGTTCCACCTTTGACAGAGCGCTGTCATAAAACATTCTTGAGATCCACACCTCCACAAACTAGCTGCACGTGCCAACCGCCCTAGATACTCACACATTGTCAGCAAAGAAGCAGTAGGCCATGCTCTGCACTGCCGCCACTTCCTTCTTTTGCCACCTGGCACTTCCACTGAGCATATGCTTCCGGCCCAGGACAAGCACCTGGAGGTTCTGTTTTGTTAGCTGAGAAACCACATCCAGCAGCTGAAAGGCACAAAGTCAACACAGAGGGGAGTCACAGGAGGAAATGTGATGGTGGAGAGCATTTCTTGTGAGTGACTGGGTCCCTGCAAAAGACACTCCGCCTCTAGCTCTGGGTACCCCTACTCTGCCCCAAGACCCGAAGTCCTCTCGGTCATCTCTGCCTCTTGTCTTTCTTCAGGTCTGAGAAAAAAAATCCCACCTTGTATGAGAAGCCTTTTCTGATCCCGCCAAGACTGTCCAGTTTGACCCGTTTAGATCCTGTTTGCATGTAGTTACCTTCCCATTGGGCTATGAGCTGCTGGGGAGCAGAGATGGTGTTTTCATTTCTTTGGATCATCCGTGCTCAGTACAAGGTCTGGTACGGACCAAGTGCTTATTATATACTTGATGACTTGACTTGATATGGGCTGGAAGTTCAGGAAATGCCCCCCCTCCTCCCACTGAATATGTATGTAGATTAGGGAGTCGTCTGCATAGAGGTGATGGACAGTTAAACCAAGGGGAACAGATGAAATTACCAAGAAAGAGAGTATAGAGGAAGAAGAGACAAGAGACAGAATCTAGCAGAACATTCACACTTAGAAGAGAAAGCACAAGAGACTGAGGAACAGTTAAATGGGTAGAAGAGAACAGGAGAGAAAAGTCATGGACAATTTCAAAGGAATCATGATGAAAAATGCTACCCACCCCCAAAGAACTGATGGAGTCCAAAGTGTGTTATTTTTCACTTTTCTTTTTGTCATTTTTTGGTGTGTGTGTGTGTGTGTGTCTTCACAACATAATTAATATGGAAATATGTTTTGCATGACTGCATATGTATAGCCTATATAAAACTGCTTATTGTCTCAGGGGAGGGAAGGAAAGAGAATTTGGAATTCAAAATTTTAAAAAGGGAAGGTTAAAAAATTGTTTATACATGCAATTTGGGAAAATAATTATTTTTAAAAAGCTATGTTAACAGAAGAATATATCCAGAAGAAGGTGGTCATCAGGGTCAAAAGCAGAAGATCGGTGAAGGTGAAAAGGTTTAGGACTGAGAAAAGTTGATGAGATTTAGCAAATAAGAGATCACTGATAAATTTGAAGACAGCAATTTCAGTTGAGGGATGAGGTCAGAAGGCTTCAGAATACAAAGAAATGAGGAAGGAGAAGAAGTGGAGACAGTGACTATAAACAATCTTTTCTGGAAGTTTGGCTGATAAAGGGAGGAGAAATAACGGACAACAGCTAGAGGGTTTGACAGTCTAGAAGAACTTGGGCATGTTTGAAGGCAGTAGGGAAGGAGTCAGTAGATGAAAGAGGGAACGAGAAGGCAGGAGGGAGAGAGAGAGAAGGGGGAAGATTATGCATGCCATTGGGCAAGGGAATGGGATGTGTTCAGGGTAAGGAGAAGGGAAACCTCTTTTTCAGATGTTAAAGGAAAGGAGGAGGGAGAGGGATAGATCATGAAGAGGTTCTGAGATGAAGAGAAAGGAAGAGAAATTTAATGCTGTACGGTCACAATGTTCTCAGTAGAGTGAACAGCATGATTCTCAGCTGAGGATCAAGAGGGAGGGAGGAGAGGAATGCTTGAAGAAGAGGAAGTCTGGAACAGGAATTATTTAGGGAGGAAAGAAAGACCAACTTGCAGCAGTGAGGGGCCCAGTCAGTGGGGTTCTGATGACTCTGGTTTCACTGCACAGCTGAGTAGCAGCAGAGAAGGCTGATCTCGGCAAGAGAAGAGCACTGGGGAGGGGGGGGCAAGAGAATCAAGAGCAGGGGTTACTGTAGAACTGAAATGGCCCAACGGTGAGGCTGAAGCTGGAAGGAGAAAGGAACAAACATCAATTAATTGTCTACTGCATGCTGGGCACTGTACAAAGTGCTCTACAATGGTCACCTCGTTTAAACCTCACAAAAACCCTGAAAACAGGTAAAATCACTAAACTGGAGAAAGAGGAAAGTAAAGTGGGAGCAGGGGCAGGAGCTGGAGGACATATACCAAGGGGCCGAGAAAATGGAAGGCTGGCTGAAGAGCACAGGGAGGCCTCACCCTCAAGGGACTCACACAAAGGGAAGCTAAAGAGCACAGAAGATTTAGTAATAAGTACCACTGACTAAAAGAATAAAGGGAAATGAAGTGCTTATTTAATTTCAAATGAACACCTTTGGTCTCTAAGTCTACCAGTCCCTGCACAGAAGGCAGCAAGCCAGTTTAGAGGAATTCATAAGGAACTGAGAGGGAGAGACAAAGGCAGCTTATGACAGTGACACCTCAAAGGACGCGTCTGTCACCACCTGAGACCAGTCAGAGAAAGCCCAGGAAGGACCGTGATCCTAAGAGCTCTGACCGCAAAACCATTCCCTCCCAAACCAGCAGCTCTGCTTCCAGCCATGACCCTAAGGACACCATCCGGGGAATTTAACCCTGGGAGAGAGCTGACCTGGCAACTGGTTCTGCCGATGTGGCTTCTTCAGTCACAGTTACTGAAGACCTGAAAAAAGATCTCCATCATAGTACCCGACATAGTAAAAAAGTCCAGCGTCAGAAATGAGTATGATTTTATGACGGGAAATAGGAATTATCATCTCCTTTTACCACTCCATTTGATTTGTAGCTAAAACCCCCTCTTTGTGTTGCTTCCTCCATGGAAATGTGAGCTCCTTGGACAGTAGGTACAATCTTGCTTTTCTATTTACGTTCCTAGCACTTAGCACAATACTTTGTATGAAGTAAGTGTGTAACAAAGGCCTTTTCATTCATTCACCCATTCCTTCATCCATGAATTATGCTGGCTCATAATTCTCACAAGATTCCCTGAAAGTCAACAGCATACAGAAAAAAGAACTGAGGTATGTCTTTTTTTTTGGGAGGGGGGAAGGCAAGGCAATTGGAGTTAAGTGACTTGCCCAATGTCACAGAGCTAGTTAGTGTGAGGTCGAATTTGAACTCAGGTTCTCCAGACTCCAAGGCAACCGCCGCTCTATTCACTTTCCCCCAAACTGAGCTATGTCTTGACCAAAACCCCAAAATGTGCCTATGGTGAATTCTGGCCATGAACTCAGAACACTCAGATCCTAATTCCCAATTCCATTACATGCATGGTGGGAAAAATCAATCAATACTTACGCCCAGCCCCTATAACTCCTGTACTCCTGAAAAGCATACGGTATAACTTGCATAAGCTCATTATAACACAGAGAAACATTTTCTTTTCATGGAAGTGATCAGGTACAGGCCCTGGAGGGCAGCCCACCTCCCCAATTCTCCTAGAACTTTCCCACATGGTAAAGTATCTATCATCTGACCGAGGCACCTACCCATCCCAGTGATCCTCTCCATAGGCCCTTCCTCATGGTCTATCACCAATTTCCCAATCCACAATTCCCTCTTTCCCATCCTGGATCCCTGGGCTACATGGCCCAGCTACCAGCCCATCATGGACCATTCTCAGTTAACTGCCAATCACCCAAGGCTGCTAGGGTACTCATTCCTAGATCCTTCCCACCGCCTTTTGGTATATAAGATCCATCTTGCCTCCATTAAGGCACTCATATTCCTCAAGAGTCTGGCCAATATGGTAGATTTTTAGAATCAGGCCCACTCTCTCAGTGTTCCAATGAACCTTGTCTTTTCACTGAAAGAAGGCTTGGGTTGAATTCATCTGGGCAGGACCTGTGTGTCGCTATTTCCAGTCCCAGTACCCCTAAACCTCAACAGAAGCAGTTGTGGAAACACCTATAAAATTAAATTACAGAATACAACATAAAAGTACTTCTACAGACATAAAATTAAAAAAAACTTCACTCACAGTTTGAGATTCACGAATTCTAGGAAACATCTTGGTAACGTTGAGTGCATCAATCACAATATCAAAAGGAGGGCAACTTTTAATAAAGTTTTCAAATCTGTTAACTTCCTAAAAATAAAAGATAAATAGCTATTATATTAAAAAGAGCTTAACTGAATTCTTATTAAAAACAGTATTCTAAAATTTATGATTTTTGTGGTTGATTAAAATTTTTACAGAAAACACAACATAGTATGTATATACCCACACCCACACCCACACCTGCTCTCAGGAGGCTAAAAGAACACATGGGCTGCACTGATAGATGAAGTAAGCCTTCCTTCCCTGGACTGGAAGCTGACACACCAGATGAGACACATCTACCGGATCAACAAGTCTATGTTGTACTCCAGTAACACTTAACTCTCGGGTACTCACAGGTGCCACCAAATCTGGGGACCGACACTCTATTAAATAATTCTGAATATTCACTGAGGACAATACTTGACTACTTGCAGAAATCTGTTTACTAATTTGATGTCTTCACTAGTCTTTTGCATTAAATCAACTTGTAAATGCTCAGAAAAAAGAACATTATCTGATATGAACAGATAAGTATTTTGTGCCCCAAAACTGTAAGTTAAAATTAAGAGATCATATGACTGCTTTTCCATTCAAAGCTGGAGCACTCCCACAGGAAGCCATAGCAAAAATATTTTCAAAGTTTTTGAGTTTAACCCTCACCCATCCCCACTGGGAAGGCACACAATTCAGTATAGGTTATACATGTATAGTTATGCAAAATATTTCCATAGTGGTCATACTGAGAAAGACTAACAGTATTTCCCTTCCTTCCTATCCCTCTTCTATTTATTCTACCTTCTCCTTTGACCCTGTCCCTTTTGAAAGTCGTTTGCTTCTGACTACCCCCTCCCTCAATCTGCCCTCCCTTCTACCATCCCCCCTCTTATCCCCTTCCCCCATACTTTCCTGTAGGGTAAAATACCCAACTGAGTGTATGTTCTTCTCTCCTTAAGACAAATCCAACGAGAGTAAGGTTGACTTTCATCTCCCTGCTCTTCCCCTCACTGTAACAGTTTTCTCTCGCCTCTTTTATGTAAGCTAATTTACCCTATTCTATTTCTCCCCTTCTTCTCCCTTCATATTCAATTCATCCTGTGCCCTCTATCTATGCAGACAGACACATACACACATACATATACACATACATGCACACACACACACACACACACACACACA
>CM053598.1:207738123-207753627 GCA_028646575.1 Pseudocheirus occidentalis
GGCTCTTGGCAGCTTAGTCTCTTTTTCATCCCACACATCTAGTCATTTATGGCATAGTCACCACACTGTCTCTAACGTCTGTCCTTACACATAGCCCCTTCCTAAAGGGCTCTCACGTCGAACCGTACCACTCCTGTAGTCGGTATATTCCAGCACTTTCCTCTTGCCACTAGGACAATACTCTGACAGTACTCTCCTTCTTAACTCCTGTTTAGACCAACTGGCATTCTTGCTGTTCCTCACATAGGATCTGTCTCCTTGTCTATGTACCTTTGCAGTGGTTGTCTTGGCTTATAGGGGCTAGAGCAGGAAGGGGCTTAAGTCATTGAATTTAATCCCCTTGTTTTACAGATGAGGAACTGAGGCCCAGGGACAAAGTTGCCCAGGCAGTAAGCATCAAAGTCAAAATTTTAACCCAAGTCCTCTGACTTCAGAGGCCACGTTCTTTACTTTTTTCTATGAAATTTTCTCACTCTGTCTCTCAGCATCATAGAATCTCTTACTTCCTTCAAGACTCAACTCCAACTTTGACTTCTTTGTGAAGCCTTTGCTGATTTGCCTCCTCTCCAGAATGCTGACGCCTTCTTTACCTAAAGTACCTTTTATTTATCCCGTATATGCTTATGCGTGTAAATGTGTCTCCCAAGAAGATTATGGTCCCTGGGGGCAGCAGCTTTTTCATTTTGTGTTTGTATCATCAGGGCCTAGCACCAAGCCTGACACATGGTACTTAATAATGACACATGGTATCGCTAGCACAAGTATTATTTACTTTGAAAATGAGGAAGCTTGAGTTTTATAAAGTTAAAACGGCCTACCCATATTTGCCCTAACTAGGATTCAGATCATCTTATTATAAGTTCAGTACAGTTTCTATTACATCACATTGGTTCTTCTACATTAATGTAAAACTGTAATAAGAACATTCCTCTAAAATAGTATGATAAACTGAAACGAAGAACAATCAGAGTATAAGCCGGGAAGAGATTTTTATGGGTTTTTTTCTGGCTATTTCAAGTACCAAAATGATTGTTTTAGGGCCGCAATAAGCCCTTCCAGTCAGTGTGCCTGAAAATTATTTGTGAAATTTTGGGGAACTCTTTTCTTTGTATGTTTTAGCTACCAGCTGAAGATGAAGTCTTACTGCAGAAACTACGAGAAGAGTCTAGAGCGGTTTTTCTGCAAAGGAAAAGTAGGGAACTGTTAGACAATGAAGAATTACAGGTGAGAGCAGAAAAAATAATTCCTTTAAAAGTTAATAAGCATATATTGATGCCACCTCCACCATGAGTGCTCTGACTTAGAGCCATTCTTTCATGAGATTAGGGGCAAAGGAGGTACTCCCAAATTAAAGGGAGAAAAGAAGATTACAAAGCTCAATATTAAAACTCTTTTAAAGGGAATTAGCTTGTCTTTGCAAACTTTGTGGGGGTTTTGTTTTGCTTTGTCTTACTGTTTATTTGTCCTCTGTGTCACTTTTAAGAATTTGTGGTTTTTACTGGACCAGCACCAGACGCCGCCTGTGATTGGAGATGAAGCCGCGATCAATTATGAAAGCTTTCTGAAGGTCGGAGAAAGAGCCGGGCCAAAGTGCAAGTATGGACCAGTTCAGCTGACGTCCGCGCTTGTGTTACACACTTCACACTTTTAGATGGAAAAGTTAAAGAACTGTTCAGAATTAACTTCAAACTCTCCGATTAAAAACAATGATTAGTCACGGAATCTTAGAATTTGGGAACTAAAAGGACCTTACCAATGTAGAGCTGCCCACACTGAAAGGGCAAAGCGACCCACATTTTAAATGGTTTTAAAATTTAAATTTCTGAAGAATTAATAGCCCCTCAGTGCAGGGACGGGGAGGATGGAAAGTGTGGTTGTGTACATAAGAGAGAGGGTGAGGGAAAGGGAAGTGGTTTGAAGAAAAGAACATTAGTAAAATACTTTTTTAAATAACAGAGAAGAAAAAAATCCTTAAGTCGGTAAATCTTAAAGTACTGTGCAGTAGTAGTATAGGTGAGTAATTTTGTGAGTGCTGTGTTAAATTTAATATACTTTAAAAAAAAGCCAAACAGAGCAGGTCACATTGCATGCACAGTTCTGGTGAGAGAAGGTATTGTGGTATTTTTTTGTCTTTCAGTCCCCAGAGCCTAGCACAGTGTTGTACTTAACAGTTTCTTAAATGCTTGCTGGTTTTAAATGTTTGTGGATGATTAAATTCATAATAAAAATATTTTTATAAATTATTTTTTTAAGTTATTTTTAACTGTTCTAAAATGACTTCATTTATGACACTACGTTTGATAATTCATCTCTTAAGTAATTTCTGTCATGTTTGCAAATGACTTAATCTCTCTTTCTTCAGGCAGTTCTTTATGGCAAAAGTCTTTGCTAAACTTATTCATACAGATCCCTATGGAAGAATCTCTATCATGCAGTTCTTTAATTATGTTATGAGAAAAGGTAGGTATAGGGGTGGTAATACCTCTTTCCCCCTAATTCATGGACAAACAGTCCTATGATTAGATTATGGCCTTGTCTTTATTTATTAAACACTAATAACTTCTATCTGCATAGTACTTTAAAGTTTAGAAGTCCTTCAGAGATTTTGTAAAGTAGGTAATACAAGTATCTCCATTTTATAGATTAGAAAATTGAAGCTCAAAGAGCTGGAGGGGACATTGGAAAGGACATTTGACTAAGTTTAAGAGAGAACTGATCTTTTGATCATGAGCGAGTCAGTTAGACCGCTCTTTGCCTTCATTTTCCCACATAAAAAACAGCTAAAAATGTTGGTTAAAATTTAAGTGATTTGACCACAACAATGCAGCTAATAATGGTGAACTTTTGACTTTAGATGGAATGTTTTTCATATTCTTTTTTCTACATTACCTCTTCTAAAATAGCAGCACTATTTAAATAACCAACTTCAGAGTGCCTTAGAAACATACAGTAATTCAGATGGTTTAAAATGTGGCATAAAGAAGATGTCTACGTTTGGAGTCAGAAGGCTGACTCAGAACCAGCTCTGACCATCTCACCCTTGTGATCTTGTACCGGTCACTTAACCTTTCAGGACCTCAGTTTCCTCATCTTTATAAATGAGGGGATTATATTGGGTATTATTTGGGTCTCTTGCAGGTCTAATTTTGTGATCTTTTTACATTGACAACCTGACCTGTAGAGTGTCCATGCATTTTTCCTCACTTAGAATAATTTACAACTTGAAGAGACTAACTAACAGAATAGGTCATTAGCATGTGATTAAGAATTTAAATATAGAATACTGAGCGTAAATATATTAATTATGCTAAAGGATGACAAGTTTAATTCATTCTTGCTTCAGACTTTTAATATTTGGGCATTTTGAGAAGTTTAAAGTTAACCCAGGTTCACAAACTCAGTTTTCCAGGACTCCTTATTCTCCTCTAGCCCACCACGTGGTTGTCAAAGGCTGATTCTGCCTTTGTTAGCATCTCTCAAATACATCTCCCCTTGTTACTGATATGGCCGCTACTTTAAGTCCACGGTCCCTTTCTCTTTTTACTTCATTGTACTTATTTATTTATTTTGGTGAGGCGTTTGGGGTTAAGGGACTTGCTCTCAGGGTCACCCAGTGAGTAAGTGTCACTGTCTAAGGCTGGATTTGAACTCTTCCTGACTCTCTTTACTGTGCCACCTAGGGCACCAACTTATTACCTTTCACATGGACTATTTTGATATGCTCCTGTTTGGTCTCTTTGTTTCTAATCTTTTCCTTCTCCAATTCATCCTCTGTACTGCTGCCAAATTAATATTTCTAAAGCATGAATCTGAACATTTTGCTCCCTTATTCACAAACCATCTGTGGCTCCCAGTTTTAAACCAGTAGGATAAAATAAACTCTTTTCTGGAGGTCCCTTGCCAATTTGGCTCCAGCCTATTCCAGGATTATTGTATGTTGTGTCCTTTCTTTCCCTCTGCAGTCCAGCTGGGGTGACCTACTTAACTTTACTATGTGCCACACCCTGTGCTATGTTCTGAGGATCCAGAGAAAGGCAGAAGACAGTCCCTGTCCTCAAGGAGCTCACGTTCTAACTGGGGAGACAGCCTGCAAACAGCTGTGTACTGACAGGCTATGTATGGTAGAAATCAGAAATGATCAATGGAGGGAAGATGCTAGGATTGAGGGTGATGAGGAAAGGCTTCCTAGAGGAGGGATTTTAGCTGGGACTTGAAGGAAGCCAGGGAAATCAGAAGGGAGAGCGTTCCTTAGAGTTGGGGCTGCCAGTGAAAACTCTCAGAGTCAAGCCATCAAGCAACTGCTTTGAGGAACCCCCTCTTTCCCCCCACAAAGGCAGGGAGGCCAGTGTCACTGGATCACAGAGTAAGTGGGCACAGTCAGCCGCATCACCTGACCCCTGTTTGGAATGGACTCTTTTCACCTTCTAAGATTCCTGTTTGTGTCTCCTCCTGCATGAAGCCCATCCTGATATCCATCTATTTCTTTTGTATGTTGTTCAGTATTTTCTTAACAGTATATATGTGTTGTTAACTCTCTGGTAAAAGGGACCATTTTAATTTCGGCTTCATTTTCACAGTGACAGATAGTACGTGCACTTAATAAATGCTTGCTGAGTGAGTGATTTGATTTAGAATTCAAACGGTTCATTTATAACACCAAATAGCTTTCCACATGAATTATGGTTTACTATTTGTTCTGGGCTTTATTGTACTTTGAAATATCTTGCAGCTAAAAGCCAGTTAACGTGTAAATTGCGTTCTTGGGTTTGGAAGTTTGCATCTGCCACTAACCCATGGTATTTATTATGTGTGCTCAAGCATATTGAAGGATTAATCTCACATATTTCTGCATTTTCTTTTATAGTATGGCTGCACCAAACAAGAATAGGGCTTAGTTTATATGATGTGGCTGGCCAAGGTTACCTTCGGGAATCAGTAAGTATAAATTTACTAACAATATTCTAAATGTTATATTTTAAGTAAATCCTTAAAAATATTTACCTGTCTTTGTTACTGCCTGACATAAGTCAAAATTAGGAAATGTTATTCAGACAATAAAAATGTTCAATTCATACTAGAAAGAGATTTTTCTTTTTTTTTTTTTGGAGGACAATTGGGGTTAAGTGACTTGCCCAAGGTCACAGGGCTAGTTTTTGTGTTAAATGTCTGAGGTCAGATTTGAACTCAGGTCCTCCTGACTTCAGGGCTGGTGCTCTATTCACTGTGCCACCTAGCTGCCCCAAAAATAGGTTTTCTTCTTAAGAAATAATGGGGGGGGGGGGAAGGAAGGAAACATGGAAAAAATTTAAGTTCTTGCTGTGTGCTAAATACTCTACAAATATTTGATCCCTAGAATAGCCTTTGGAGATAAGTGCTATTATTCCAATTTTACAGTTGAGGACACTGAGGCAATTAAGTGGCTTGCCCAGTCACAGTAAGTACCTAAGGCTAGATTTGAACTCAGGTGGTCCTGACTCCAGTTCCAGCACTCTGTCCATACCACCTAACGACCTCAGTGCTTTCTTGTGAAACATAAGTAGTAATTTTTAAAAAATTAAAGTTTTGGCAATCTCTTTACAGTGTCTGATGTGTGAGATTTTAAAATATTGTGATAAATTTGTAGGTGTCTAAAAGAGAAAAAAAATTAATAATGTGACATTTACTGTCACTTTATAGGTTTGCAAATTCAGCCATTAAGAGGCTTATTTAACCTTTAGTCACTCGAACTGCATTTAGTATAAGCTGCAACAGCTTGGGGTAGTTTTGTTATTTTGCTCCGGCCTCATTTTAAACGTGAAAATTTCTAGTTAATGTATCAGATTCTTTGTCAGGCGCTTTTTTTAAAAAAAGAAACCTAGAACTGTATTAAAATGGCTAAGCATGAACAAAAATTGGTATTATAGGTTTCTATTTTAATGAGATGACAAGGACTTAGTGTTAAAACATTAAAGTACCTCATTCAGTTATCATTTACTGTCATCAGTTGGGCAAGCACGACTTAAAAAAAGATCCTTGGATTTGAACAAAGCATATCTTTCAGATCTTGTTTATACTTGGCTTCAAAATATGCCTAAAGTGGATCCATTGTTCAGGTTTCTTCAAGACTTCAAAGTATTTGAACAAAAGAAACATTTGCCTTTCTCTCTCTCTCTCTCTCTCTCTCTCTTTCTTCCTTCTCTCTCTCTCTCTCTCTCTCTCTCTCTCTCTCTCTCTCTCTCCCCCCCCCTCTCCCCCTCTCTCTCTATCTCTCTCTCCCTCTCTCTCTCTCTTTCTCTCTCTCTCTCTCTCTCTTCCTCCCTCCCTCCAAAGAGAATTATCTGCCTCCTTATGCTTTCTCATAATAGAGGTGTTCACTGTGCTACAGAGCCATTAGGCAGGGCCTCAGTTCCAGGTTTATTGCCTGGGCTCTGTGTTCATCTGTCTTCGTCTAGATCTGCTCGTGGTCCTAGTTGTTTTCATTGCCGTCACTATCTCTTTTCTCTCTGGAGTCCTCTAACTCATTTCAACAGACACTTATTAAATATTTACAAGATACAAGGAGCTTACATTCTAACGGGAGGAGACAGCATATACAGCAGTAAGACACCTTTAGAGGGAGAAGAAGCTGATAATTTAAGGAGTTCAGAAAAGGCTTCCTGTAGAAGGTGACATCTGAGTTGAACTTGAGAAAAGCAAAGAATACTGAGAAATAGAGACAACGAAGAGAGGAGGGGAAGCAGGAGTGAAGGGGAGAGAAAAGACAGGGGTGGAGAGAGAGGGAGGTAGGGGGTACATAGAAAGGGAGAGCACAGTCAGAGCTTTCTCAGCTTTAACTTAGGCCTCTTTAAAGTAGGATTTCCTTTCATTCCTAATTTTTAAAATGGTGGGTCTCCAGTCATTCTTCTAAAGCTCAGAATTAATTACAAATTAGTGCTCTGCAATACGTAACAAAATTCTCTACTACAACAGAAAATAATATTTTAAACAATTTAAGTAGAACATTTTAGCAAAGCTTTAAACAGACTTGGTTTCCTCATAATGGTTGTGAGCTTATGGTTAATACAGAGGATTTTAATCATGGGAAATTATGTACCATTGTTTATTGGTGTTGTATATTGAAGCTTTAAAAACATTTTTTTTCCCCAGGATTTAGAAAACTACATATTAGAACTTATACCTACTTTGCCGCAGTTAGACGGACTAGAAAAATCCTTTTACTCCTTTTATGTCTGCACTGCAGTTAGAAAGTTCTTCTTCTTCTTAGATCCTCTGAGAACAGGTAAAAACAAACTTTAGAACTGTTGTGGTAATGTTTGCTTATAAATTTGTGATGAGTGGAAATAGGTCTTGAAAACGCTTCTCTGAAATGCTGTGGTAGCTGGCGAATTTCAAAAGCTAAAAAAGAGAAGAAAGATTAGCAGTAGTGTTTTACAGACGGAGGAGCTCTGCTTGAATAGTAACGTGTCACTTAGCCTCAGGGCCGCAGAATGGAATTGGAGGAGACAGATTCCTCAGCATGTTCCTTTGTGCTCTAAAATATTCTTTTACTTTTAAAATAATGCGCTTTATACTGAGTTAGGATGAAGACACTGTCATCTGTCTCTAAGTTAGAGTAGTGAATTTAAATAGATCTGCTCTATATATTCTCACCCAGTCCATAGTGTGATCAAAATGATCCTGTATACATTTGTAAAATAGTTGGCCGTGAAGCATAATTATTTTTCCCTCCATAGAGTTATTGTGTGCAAGCACAAAATAGGTTAGCAGTTTTGGTCTCATTAATAATATCGTGCTGCAAACAAGTGACTTCACCTCCCCAGATGTAGAAATCAGCTGGGTTATCTATTGCCTCAGAGTCACAGTAATGATATTTTTCCCTCCATGGGAAGCTTCTGAGGGTCATATTTGAAATGATTTATCCTCATTTTTTGAACTTGCCCTTGTTTTAGAAACAAATGAAATATCTCCCAGGTTTTTAGAATGGTAATTCTTTACATGAATATGTGCTGGGATTTAAGATGAAACTAATTGTGTTAATGTTATTCTAGGAAAGATAAAAATACAGGATATTTTAGCATGCAGCTTCTTAGATGATTTATTAGAGGTAAGTAAATTATTTTAACAATATTGTATTATTCTAGTTTATAGTTATAATATTCTAATCATGTGTCTGTCCTGCACATTTAGCTTAGAGATGAAGAACTTTCCAAGGAAAGTCAAGAGACAAATTGGTTTTCTGCTCCTTCTGCTTTGCGGGTTTATGGTATGTTGCTAAATTATGCTAAAATCTGTATAATTCTAAATGACTTACCCTTAATATTGTAACATTTCATTGGGAAGATATCCAAGATCTGCTGAAGTACCTTCTTAGCACCAAAAATTGATTTAAAAAAAAAAAAACTTTCCAAAATGTATGGTGCTTTTCAAGGTTCTTAAGTAGATCAAAGCGAATGATCCTAGGAATAGAGTTTAACCATCTTCTTCCTCAGAGTTATTATGAATTTTTACAGTGCTATAGCGTAATGAAGACCGTGAGAACCGCCGAATAGTACAGGGCTTAATGCAATCCTCCACTGAAATTCTCTAGGTCAGCGTACCCTTCTAGAGGATGATTATGCTGTCTCCTCATTGGTAACATCAGAATGAACATTATTTATAAAACTGTTAGCCCCAACACCAAAAACCAAACTGCTGTGTTAGTCGATCAGTCTTTTACCAAGCATTTATTAAGCATGTCCTGAGTCAGGCACGGATGAAATTATGCACTAATATCTAAGTTATTCTTAGTAATATCATTACTGTAACTATAACTTCATTTGAAAATGTAAAAACTAAGTACCATTGACTGTTGATAGAAACATTTATGTAGGTAACGGTTTCTAACCCACGTGTGACACTGGAGCATTTTGTTCAATTCCATTTCTGTCCTCTAGGCCAGTATTTGAATCTTGATAAAGACCACAATGGAATGCTCAGTAAGGAAGAACTCTCCCGATACGGAACAGCGACCATGACCAACGTCTTCTTGGATCGGGTCTTCCAAGAATGCCTTACTTATGATGGAGAAATGGTACTAGATTCATTTGAACAAGTTCATTTCCAAAAGTCCTTAGCATCCTTTCTCTTAAATCCTAATATCCTCTTAGTCCTATCAGTGATTTCCTGCAGACGTTTAGCCAGTTCATTTTGGGTGCTCGGTTTCTATGAGGTTTAGAGCCTTTTCACTGTACTGATTGCCTGCTTGTTGTACAGGCTAGGAGGTAGCTGTTGACCCATGTTGGTAAAAATGGACGATTTTATTCTGTGGTGTTGTACCTTTTGTTATAATGTTTTATGCTGATTGCTAAGTCTTGTGGATTTTTTTAAAAGGTGATATCATAAGGTTAGTTATAATATCTACCATTTGGTTCAGCGTGTATTTATTGTGTGCAGGTTCCTGTGCTAGGAACTGGGAAACAAAAATGAGAATTCTTGTCCTCCAGGGGTTTGCTATAAGTTCTTAACCCATTAGGATTAAATTATTTTTTTAGGTTGATTGATAAGAAATTGTGTAAAAATACTAATTTAGTTCATGTTACTTTTAAGGTGCCAGCAGGAAGTCCAATCCATTCAGAATTTATTAATCACCTACCATATGCCAGGAATATACTGCTTACTGGATACAAACCAAAAAAGGGAGTGGTCTCAAGAGTCAGATTTTTATATTATTTCCTAATTTGGCAATAGTTGATCTTTGAGCTCTGATTTTTAAAAATAAAAACCATGTATGTCTAGCAAAAAAAGAAACTGTTCCCCTCACACAGAACTTACTACATAAATTAATGAAGTTTATTGAAGAATAATCTTTTTAGCTAGTGAAAGTCTGAGAAGGCTGGAGAGATGATTTTTCTCAGATCTCTGTCTCCAGAGGGATCTCCACCAAACCATCTGAAATCAGTCTGTAGGAGTGAGGGGACAGATGGGCAGCTCCCAGATGGCTAACGGGGTGTTGCAGCCCCAGAGGTTGAATGGCAGTACCAGGACCAGCTATCTGGGTGGCACAGAGACCCAGCTAGTGAGCACGGCAGCTAACAGAGATCTTACTTGGAATGGTTTAATTGTAGATACACACAGAAATGATCCCATCTCTGAAGCGTTTCAGTAATGTTTTGTTTCTGTTCCTCAAGATTCGAGGGTAGAGGCTGACTGCATGGGATGTTAATTCATAATATTTGAAGACTTGTCTTCTTTCTCCTTAAAGATGTGGAAATCTGTTACAGGAACAAGGGTGCTCCAAAAAAGCATGTTATTTTGCATCATTGTCTTATAGATGAGCATGATGAAAATTTAGAAAATAAAGAGAGATGTCCTCTTTAGTTTAGGGAAATGTAAGATAAAATACTGAGGTTTCAGTGAATTACATAGTTAAGGAGGAAACCCATCAAAGTGATTTAAGGAATGTTTTTTATCTTCTAAATAGCTTTTTTCAGCTGCCAACGGAAATCACCCTTTGTGGTGAAGAATATAAGCTCTTTCATTAACAAGCTTTACACCCTTCTCTAGGGATTCTGTATAGAAATGTTGGCTCCCCACATTTAGAGGCAAGATACAGATGATGATCCCACAAATGAGACCCAGAAGAATGGTCAGAATAGTCTTTAGGAGTGTGGAAGAGACCAAGCAGAGAGCAGTGTCCAAGAAAGGAAATCTTACCTAGGAGTAGGATGTCAGTCATGTCCGAAGCATCGGAAAGCTCAGGAAGGATGAGAGCTGAGAAGAGGCCTTTGGATTTAACAGTCATCCTGTTAATATTAAGGAGAAAAGGTCTCAGTTTACTAACAAACATCTTTGGTAAGTAATAGCAGTATGTCACATTCTCAGGATGGCAGCTATAAAAAACCTAAATAGTGAACATATTCTTTTGTCATTATGGGAAGGTGTGTGGTCTGAAGAACAGTCTGTAAGGAGTGTTATTACAGCGTAGTTTTGTTGATACCCAAAAAGGAATACAGTATCTGAGTAGGTAACAGTACAAGATGATTTTAGAAGGAATAATTAGAAATGTCAAGGAAGACTTCTAACGGGATGTGCCTGTGCTGAGCATCACAGGAAGCACAGGATTCTCAGAGACAGAGGTTAGGATGGAGTGTGTTCCAGACAGTGCACGGGAGCAGGACATGGAATTGTCTGTTTGGGTAGCCCAGAGCCAGCCTGGGAGAGACTCTGGACGGCTTAGCTGCCGGGTCTTTACTTTATCCTAGTGGCACGCACTTGAGGACAGAAGTTTTGTGCACTGTTAGAACGGTGAATTGGTCCAGCTGTTCTGGAAAACAGCCTGGAGCTGTACCTGAGCTGTACCCGCTCATCTCTACAGGCCTTTTGACACCTATTACGGAACGGTCAAAGAAAAAGGGAAATACTTATATACAAAGATAGTGGCAGTTTTTGTGGTACAGAAGTTAAGACTGTGAAAACCACAGTGGATAGAAAGCCAGCTTCACAGCCGGGAATGGCTGAGTTCAAATCCTGGCTTTGATCCATACTGGTTTTGTGACCTTGGGTAGGTCATTTAAGACTTTTAAGTGGCAAGAGAAAGTACAGCCCCGCATTGGTAAAAGGAGTTTCCCTTACTTTATCTATTCAATGAAAGTCTAGTCTCTATTCCTAAAGGAAGACTTTTTTTGGTCAGTTTTGTAGAGGACGAATTGGCATAGGAAGAACATCTAGAGCAGGGAGACTTAATTAGGAGGCTGCTGGAATGGTTCAGGTGAGAGCTGGAACTAGAATGATGGCCCCTGAACAGAGAAAGAGGGGCTGACTCCAAGAGACGTGAAAAGCAGCCAGTGAAACTTAGTGATTCATTAGCTGTGGGGGTGGGGATGAGAGAAACTACAGATTTGCAGAAAGTGCTTACATGACTGGAAAGGGGGGGAATCTCCTCAAAAGTAGAGGAGTTTGGAGGAAGTGTAGATTTAGGTGGTGAGGCAAAGATTTTGGTTTTATGTATGCTGAATTTGAGGGGTCTGTGATACATCCAGGTAGAAATGTATATGTAGTATTATGGGCAGTGCAGGAGTGGAACCCAGGAGAGAAGTGAGGATTAGACGTATAGATCTGGGACTCATCTCTACACGGTTATTGGATTTAGCTAATGAGGCCCCAAGACAGAAGGTGCTAGAGGAGGCCTGGGAAAGAGCAGTGGAGGATATCTCTATTTAGGAGGTAAAACATGGATGGTAACCTCACAGAAGAAATTCACAAGGAGCGGTCCCAGTGTTAGAGAGCATCGTCACTAAATAGGAGACCATGCCCTGGAAGAGAAGTTCTGCCGGTCGGAGAAGCCTGGCCGCAGCCCCAGAAAGAGTGAGAAAAGATCACTTATTGCACTTACCCGTCAGAGCAGTGAGTGTAGTAGCTGGGAAAGCATACAGAGGATGACTCTTACCGTGAAAGAGGAGACATAGGATGAAATAGTGTGAGAGAACGACCTTCATTCAATCCAGAGAAAATTAAGTAGAGTAACTCTTAATGATCCTAAGTTTTGGGGGCTGTATCGTCCCTTTAGCACAGTCAAGAGATTTCAGGGATGTCAGAAATGAAGATTCTAATTGTGCAAAAAAATTAACTCACATTCCTTAGGGCAAGAACTGGAGGGGCCTGAAAAATATTCCACTATAGTAATAGTTGAGGAACAAGGTGAACATTTTGCAAAAGTAAAGGAATGAGGGGTGGCTGGGTGGCGCGCCAGCCCTGGAGTCAGGAGTACCTGAGTTCAAATCCAGCCTCAGACACTTAACACAGAAAACTAGCCGTGTGACCTTGGGCAAGTCACTTAACCCCAACTGCCCTCAAAAAAAAAAGCAAAAAAAAAAGTAAGGGAATGAGACCTTCCTTATCTTTAGCTGAAATAGCTCTTGGCTAAATAATAGGCTTCATTGTGGGGAGCAAATTCCCTGAGGGAAAAAGTCGTGCTAACTGTTGCTGTCTAACTACCACAATTATAACGGTGGACAATGTAGAGTTTATGGTTTGTTGATCACTTAAAGGGAATAAACCAAACCAGAGACCATGGATTGAGTTAGAAAGTAATGATACTCTAATTAGAGACTCTTTCTACTGTGATTTTTACAGGCCTGAATTCTTAAGAGTTTAATTTTTCAAAAACTTTTGCATATGGAAGTCTTGGTTAGTTTTATTTTCACTAAGGAGCTTTCATGTATTTCATCTTCCTTTACCATACCAAGACAGTATTCTAAAATTACTCTTTAAAAAAGAGAATTCAGGTCCTACTGTTTTATCTGTCCTTTTTTTTTGTGGGGGTGAGGGGATCAGTACTTGCTGGGATCAGAAAAGGATTAGTTCTCATGGAAAATTTCATAGGTTCTATATGGTTATTTAATAGGCTGTAAGTTTTCCAACTGTTCAGAGGAATTAATTCAGGTTTTCTGGTGTGCTTTTTCAGCTTACTCTAACACTTTCTGGTTAGTTTAATTTGATTCAGAAGTGGTAGACAGCAGAAATGAAGACCAAGAAATTTAAATCTGTTATCCATTTCAGTGTGAGAGTCCAGTCACTAATTTATTTTCCATTTTTTAAAGAAAGGCAGATATGATTATTTAAGGTAGTTAGATCAGTCTGATTGGGAATAGTTTAAGTTCCTACCAACTATACAGTATTAACTAATAACATGTATTCGAAATTAGAATTAAATTTACAGCTATAATAGTTATTTCCCACTGACTTTATTAAACCTCTTAACTTTACTGATTGCAAAATATCATTTGGGCAGTCCTGAATTCAGTCAATCAGATACTTACCAAGCAGCTGTGATGTTTAAAGCATTGAGCCAGGCACTGTGGGTGCCAAGACAGAACCTGATGGTCCCCGTCCTCCGGAGCTTTGGACTCTAATATTCATTTCCTTTTCTTATAGGATTATAAGACCTACCTAGACTTTGTGCTTGCGTTAGAAAACCGAAAAGAACCCGCAGCCCTGCAGTATATTTTCAAATTGCTTGATATAGAGAACAGAGGATATCTGAATGTCTTTTCTCTTAATTATTTCTTCAGGGTAAGTCTCTCTTGTAGACGGTTTGTGCATACGTGTCAGCCTAGATTATGTTGTATAAATGTTTAAACAGGCGTTTTGCTGTTTAACATTTCATATTTAGTTTGTTAATCAATGTAATTTTGGCCAAAGTTGTCATTTTTTTAAATTGAAAGATAAAGGATCCTCATAAACTCAGGTGGACCCTCCAGTCCTGGTGGTGAGTGTCAGCTCTGGTAGACATTGATCAGGCCACGTAGCCACGCTACTTTTTGTTCTCCGGGTAACCTCCAAATAAAGGAATATGGAGAAATGGTGTGATCAGTTTGGGTTCTTTACTATATAGGACTAAACCTTGTGTCTATCTCTGGACCTCTATTAAAGCATTTTTGTCACAGAAGCTTCTTCAGTATGATTTTTCTTTGTCTTCTAGTCATATCACACTTGGAATTGGTTCTGATTTGCAGTAGTTACAGTACTACTTTCCAGATGGATTAACGACGGGCTATAAATACATAACCTTTTCAGAGAACCCTTAGCCAGCATTGCATCACAGTCTTGGTGAGCAATGAGTACTTTCCCACTGCTTCCATGAGCACCATACTTAGTCCCCAGACATGATCTGTCCTACTGTGGAGTGGAGTGAGTGTTCAGGCATTCTCTTTATATTTTAAAATGACACGCCCATCAAATCAGATTTCACATTAGGTTAATTTTTCTTTTTTTAGTCAGGTTTGTTTTTTATTATTATTTTTTTAATTTTTACTCATTTATTTTCCCTAATGCAGGCTATTCAGGAATTAATGAAAATCCATGGACAAGATCCTGTCTCATTTCAAGATGTCAAGGTTACTTTTTATTTTCAATTTATGTAGTGCCAGGTTATGAAAATGAATTAATCGTCATATTTGAATCCCGCAGAAAGAGTAAGAACATTTGAATTGAGGTTAAATTTCTTTTGGATTATGATAGGATATTTTTAATAGTGTATTTTTTTAGAGGTTGAAGCTAAACTGTGTTATGTCGGAGCTGTTGAAATAAGAAATTTCTCCTGTCAGCAGAAGACTAATAATTAGATGGATCTGCCTAACATGCTACCAAATTTGCTCAGGCCTTGGGAGCTTAAAAACTAAGTGTCTAAAATAAGCTGAATTTCCCTCTCTTGTATTCGTTAGCACTTTATTCATCAGACTTTCAGTAACTTTCAAAAATAACTGCCTTTTTTATGAAATGGAGCAAAATCACAGGATATTTTCAACCGACTTTAATGGCTTAAACTAAAGGGTATACTGCTTTCTAGCAATTGGTGTATTTTTTCCAGAATAATTTAGCTAGATAGGCTAAACAGTATTTTCAACTAACCAGATCATTTTCTGGGTCAAAATCTAGTTTAACCACTACCGATTTGAGGTTTTATTACAAGTACATCAAGACCTGGCAATTCTTAAAAAATCTGTAGCAGTCTAAAAGTAAGCATATGGTTATAGTTTGACAGATTTA
>CM053598.1:207754127-207776892 GCA_028646575.1 Pseudocheirus occidentalis
GCAGGTAAGGTGCATAAATGGAATGCCACGTGGAAGTTACCGTACTTTACTGATTCTACAGGCCAATTTTAAATATTACAACAAAACAAGCACTTATGAAATACATACTACGTGCAAGGCAAGATGCTGGGAATACAAAGAGAAAACAAAGTCGTCCCTGCCCTCAAATGACTCAGATGGGAAACCGGGGAAGGAAAAACAGAAAGTATACAGAAAGCAATATAAAATAATTAGAAGGAGGCAGGGGACGCTAATAGCCAGACTGTCTCTAGTATATTTGGATCCTTATATGAGGAAAAAGTACATTCCTGGGATGCGGACCAGTTCATGCAAAGGCTCCAAGCTCAAAGATGGACTGCTGTATGGGGGAAGAGTAATGTAGACTGCTTGAAGGAGAGCTTGGTGGAGAGATTGGTTTTTCCAAAAAAAAAGTTTGGAAAAGATGGCTGGAGCCGGACTATGAAGAGCTTAAATGCCAAGCTAGGCATTTTTTATTTTACTCTAGTGGAAATGGAAGTCACTAAAGAGTCTTAGGGAGGGGCAGGTTTTAGGAACACCAATTGGTAATTGTGTGGATGATGGACCGAGAGAGAGGAGAGATCACAATTAGGGAAACCAATCAAGTCAAGAAACATTTATTAACTGCCTACTATGTGCCAAGTACTAGGCTTTGGAAACACAAATACAAAAGTGAAATAGTCTCTGCCCTCAAGGAACCAATGCAGAAGGAATATCCCAGGTGAGATAAACAAAGAGAAAGAGATCAGCTGGTCAGGCTAGATAAGCAAAAAAGAGAAGAAATAATACAGAACAGAAGCCTAGTTTTTGGTCAAACCAAGAGCCTCAATTAGTAAAAAGACTGTCATTTTGATAATAATTCTTAGGAAAACCCAAAAGCAGGTTAGCAAAAATGAAATGTGGACCAATCACACCATATGCCACAATATGTATCAAAATGCTTATGTGACCTAAATGTAATACAACGTCATGCCATAAACACTTCAAAAGAGAAGACAATCATGTAACGTACATAATATGGCTGGGGGGAGGAATTCTTAAACCAATTCAGGCTAGAAGAGATCATAAAAGCTAAAATACATAATTCTGACTACATAAAATTTAAAAGCTTTTAATGTAAAGGTGGAATCAGAAGAGAAATGGAAAAGGAGAAAAAATATCTGTAATCAAATATAGGTGAGGAAGCTGATATCCAAAACCTACAGAAAACTGACAAGAAAACAGATCAAGACGTCCCCCAATAGACAAGTGGTGAAAGGATAGGAACAATTTTCAAGATAACTGCAAACTCTAAATGCCCACATAAAAGCATTACGAATCACTAATAGCAAAATAAATGTAAACTAAAACAACTCTGAAGTCTGACCTGACACTAACAAATTGGCAAAGATGATCACAACATGGCAACAGTCACCACAGGAGGGATTATGGGTGGTGAGGAATCTAAATGCACTGTGGGTGGAGCGGTGAAACGGTTCTGGATAACAGTTTGAAATTATACAAAGTGATTAAATTGTGCGTAACCAACAATCTTACTATTTATTCTATTGGGGAAATGTCACAAAGAAATAAACAGAAACAAAGATCTAATGTATATGAAAATATTAACAACCCCAACTGCCCTCCAAAAAAGCGCAAAAAAAAATATTAATAGTAGCATTCTTATGGTAGCAAAGAACTGTATAAAAAAGTGGGTGTATAAAAAAGTGGAAAGCTATGAGATAATAAATGAAATGGAATCATTATGCAGTTAGAAATCATGAATAAAATAAACTCAGAGAAACATGGGAAGTTTTTTAAAAACATATTTCCACATTCGTCATGTTATGAAAGAAGAATCAGAACAAAAGGGAAAAACCATGAGAAGGAACAAACAAGAAAAAGAGAAAATAGTCTGCTTTGATCTGCTTGGAAGACGTTTTAAATGACACAAAGTAAAAAAGACAATGCCAACAAAGTAATAGATAAAATTACCAGAATAATATAAATGAAAATCTCTGGAAACGGAAAAATCAATGAAGATCTCAGTCAGATAATGAGATACAGGTGCCTCAATTCCCCATCATGGCGGAGGTGGGAAACTACCAAGATGTAATATTGCATACGTTTTCAGATAGCATTTTGGGTTTCTTTGCTTGTTTTTCTTGTCACAAGAAAGGGCTGACAAGTGATATGTTAAGACAGGGGCAGCAATAAAGCATTCTAATGAATCTAAGCAAGAGGTGACAAGGATCTGCAGGAAGGTGGTGCCCATATGAGTTGAGAGACAAGGAGAGATGTGAAAAATATTTCAGGCACAGAATTAACAAGATGTGGGAACTGATGAAATTGAGAGAAGTGTGGAAATGTGAAGAATGACTCCAATGATGGGAAAACTGAGTGACTAGAAGAAAACAAGAAAAGTCTTTTGGAAGGGCGGATTTAGGGAGTAAGGTAGATGTTCACCTTGAGGTGCCTGGGGGGCCATCTACATAGAGATGTCAAGCAACCAATGAGCATTTATGAACTGCCTACGTGCCAGGCACTAGAGATGCAAAGACAAAACGAAAAAATCCTTGTCTCCAGAGAACAGCTGACAGTTGATGATGCAGGACTGGAATTTAGAAGAGGGATTAATATTGAATACATAATATTGAATACATAATTTGGGGAGCCATCTTCATAGAGACAGTAACTGAACCAATGAGAGTTAATGAGATTGCCAAAATGTGGAGTTTAGAAAGAAAAATCAAGAGGGCCCCAAGCAGAGTCTGATTTTTTCTACAAATACCTGAGATTAAAGAACAGAATATGGATGATGATTTAGTGAATCAGACTGAGAAGGAACATTCGGAAAGGTAGGAAGACGACCAAGGGGGTAACAATGCCATGGAAGCCAAGGAAAGGAAATATCCAGGAGGAAGACAGTCAAGTATGGCAAGAGTAGCTCAGAAGACAAAGAGAGTAAGGATTAAGAAAAAGGGAGCAGGTTTATGGGGAAGTGATAGGTGAGACAGAGGTACAGGTTAGCAGTTCCAAGCTGTGAAAACAACAGGTAGCAGCTAGAGAAGGGTGGTTTCCATTCCATTCCATTCCCTTCCTTCCTTCACCCTTCCTGTATTGTAATGCTAAGTTACCTGCTATTCACAGAACTGAAATATTAAAACAGTACCTGAAAGTGTTGATGTGGCAGCACGAAGCATGTAAAACCATAAGTAGGGGCCCCAGGTAAGTTTTGTCTGCAACAGCAAGAAGTCAAAATCATTTGTAGCAACATTTGGCACTGTAACATGGTCACTGTGGATATGGCTGGCCATCCCAAACTAATGATGCTTGGTAAGCGGACAGAATGGAGAACCACACTGCTGAAGATTTCAGCAAGTTTCTAAAAGCGTTTGGGGGAGAACTCCGAAGAGAACATTTCACAACTACAAGCACTTGAAAGGAACTCAATAAATAAACAAACAATAAATAATATTTGTACAGCAGAATCCAAAAATGTCAAGAGTGGGGAAAAAAACCAACCGTTCCTTTAAATTCATCCCCACCCCCAAACATACACTCAGCTCAATTATTCAGTGACTAAGAGTTGAAATTATTTATTCTCTAGACCAGGGCTTCTTAAATTTTTTCCACTGGCAACCTCTTTAGCACTTTTTTTTTTTTTTTGCTTTTTGGAGGGTAATTGGAGTTAAGTGACTTGCCCAAGTCACAGGCCTAGTGAGTGTCAAGTGTCTGAGGCCACATTTGAACTCAGGTCCTCTTGACTCCAGGGCAGGTGCTCTATTCACTGCACCACCTAGCCGCCCCTCTTCAGCACTTCTTTTAACTATGTATTATGAGAGTTCCTTCTCTTTGTTGCTCCGGTCTTTTGGTCATTTCATTGTTTTTAGGTAGCCAAATAATGACAAGTTTAGAAATGGAAGGTACCCTGAGAGTCAAGTCAACAAACATGTATTAAATGCCTACTATGTGCCAGGCGCTGTGCTAAACTCTGAATTTACAAAGAAAGGCAAAAACAGCTCCAATTCTCAAAGGGAGCCCACAGTCTGATAATGGAGACACCATACAAACAACTACACACAAACAAGACACACACAGGAGAAACTGGAGATTCTCTCCGGGGAAGAGGCACAAACATTACAGAAGACACAGAAAAACTTAAGCTAAGACTTGAAGGAAGAAAAGCAAAGTGGGAGACGGAGGTAAGGAGGGAGAAAATTCCAGGCCTGGTATCCCATAGCTGAACCTTCTCATTACACAGATCAGAAAAACGGAGGCCAGAGGGATCAGACAGCTTGTGTCAGGCACTAGGCAAGCAGCCAATCAATCAACAAACATGTATTAAGGATCTACTTGTCTGCAGAACTCTATTAGGATAAAGAGATACAGATTTTAGAGAAGACCCGGTCCCTGCCCTCCAGGACTTAGAGACTTAATGTCAGTCTCCTAGAGAGATAAGGCACAAACACTGACAGCTGTAACTTACAGAACAAAGCACTCCACCCAATCACACGTGGAACGTAAGCTGGGCTACCCAGAATGGTCTGTTGGTCTGTCCATTCTTTCTTCCTCTTTATCGATAACTTGTTTGTTGTATCACCATAGTTATCCCGAGTAACCCTCCCCATTCCTGCCCTTCCCCGAAGGCCGTCCCACATAACAAGAAGTGCTCTTAGACAGGAAAAAAAAAGTTGGTGTGACTGATCGATGCATTGGAAAATTCTAGAGGACACATACAACGCGTAACATCTGCTTCTGCTACATTCACTGTGTATTTTTTGGTGAGTAGCTGCTCCTTCCACTCACACTGCTGGTGACTACAACAACGCACTTTCTTGGCTCTACTTGTTCTATTCCGCATCCCTTCATGTAGATCTTTCCGTGCTTTTGTGCGTACATCACACAGTATTTCTTACAGCACAGCGATATTCTATTCTATTACAGTACCATAATTTGTTTAGCCATCCCCTAATCAATGGGCATCTACTCTGTTTCCAGCTCTTGGCTATTACAAGGATGAACTTCAAGAGCAACAAAAAAGTGCTACTATTAATATTTTGGAGTATACAGGGTGTGTGGGGGGGAACCTTTCTTCTTATCACAGACTTCTTTGGAATATCAGCTCAGTAATGGAGTCTCTGGTTAAAAGGATATGAACATTTTAGTCACCTCATTTGCATAATTCCAAATTGTTTTCAAAAAATGGTTATACCATTTTGCAGCTGCACCAACAACGTATTAGTATACCCCACAACTCCTCCAACATTATTATCATTTTTGCCTATTTGCAGAGTGTGAAGTGAAACCTGACTTTGTTTGCATTCTTTGACCGTTTATTAATTGGTGAATTATTACATATTTTTATTGCTTATATTATCTTGGTTGACAAGAACTTAAGAGAAATCAGATACAAAGATTTTTTCTATTTGACCACTTTTCTTATCCTAGGTACATTAATAACTGGCTATGCAGAAGCTCTTCAGTTTCAATTAACAAAGTTATCTTTTTTTTTTTTTGCCTCTAATTTGGTTAAAAATACATCTCCTTACCCATAGCTGTGAGAGGTACATGATCTGTTTCTCTTCAAATTTTTTTTTAGTATGATCTTTATATTAAGATCACATATCCATTTAGAATATATTTAATTTAGAATTTGTTGTGGATTTAGAATATATTGTGGAATATGGTATAAGGTGTTTGATTAAGCTAAATTTCTGCCAGACTGCTTTCCAGTTTTTATGAGTTTTTTTTCCCCCTCAGGTATCTACTGAAATACCTAGTTGCTAATGTTTGTAACAACAAAGTTTTAAATCCTGATGACTACAAAGATGGCATTAGCTTCAAGAGAAATGGGAAAAGCTGGGGAATGGGATAGGTTCAGGGAAAAAGATGAGTTCTGTTTATATTTGAGGATTTCAAAATGTCTACAGGATACCCAGTTCTAAATGTCCACCAGACAGTTGGTAATATAGGGCTGGCACTCAGAAGACATATGAGAAATAGATATATAGATCCGGAAGGCATATGCATAGAGATAATTGAACTTATGGGTTCCAATGAGATTAGAGATTGTAGGGAGATGAGAAAAAGACTCAAGACAGAGAAACCCACTGTTAGAAGGTGGCAGGAGCACATGTACGCATATACACACAACAGAAATATGATACTGAAAAGATACCTCTTTTCTTTTTTCAGTTAAGTTGGGGGTCATTAAAATAGTTTTGCAATTTCTTAAAGATGAACCAGCCTACTCTCCTATTCAATTTTGAGCTCATCTCACTGTTTATTAAATAAACATTATACAGTTTACTTAAGAAAAATATGCTGACGGACGAGCTCTCTACATTGTCAATCCAACTTCATATCATTATCTGAACATTAGACATTCTTCATCCACTTGGTTTTTCCTCTGAAGATAGGCCAAATTCTTTTTGAGTGATGATGAAATTTCATTTAGAAGTCTGCAATATTTAAGGTTTTATACAATCAATACAATATCTTACATAAATAAGAACATCAGGAGGACTTCAGAATCTATGGGAAATCCCTCTTCAACTTGAACTCCTCTCTTCATTTCCACAATAGTGGTAAACACCAATGGCAGACATTTATTTCTGTTTTATGTTTCGACTGATATTAATCATAGGTCTAAGCAAGGTTTTCTCTGTTATACAGTTC
Source organism: Pseudocheirus occidentalis (assembly GCA_028646575.1). Classification (NCBI taxonomy): domain Eukaryota; kingdom Metazoa; phylum Chordata; class Mammalia; order Diprotodontia; family Pseudocheiridae; genus Pseudocheirus; species Pseudocheirus occidentalis. Next base: position 207,760,806 of record CM053598.1, read on the forward strand.
AAGGAACGTCATATAATTAATGTGCATGCAAGAGATGCCGGAAGAGTAATTTTAAGGTAGCATTTCATTCTGCTAAATTAACTGCTCTTTAAAAATCAACAAATTACAAACAACGGGAAATTATATTCCCTATATCTTTCAGTTTTGTGATGGTTAAGATTTAGTCTACTATGGAATACTGCTCATGAAAATTCGTCTTCTAATAGACTCATCAAAAATGCCTTGATATGTGTTTTGATTATCCTCATTAAAAAATTAACATAAGTGCAAAAGTAAGCACAGATAGGTAATTACTGATGTTTTCTCAAGTATCTTTGTTTAGTAATACAATAATGTACAATATTTCCCCCCTACACCTTTGGTAGATACCTCTTTAATATATCTTCAAGTGTCTCTTTCAATACTGAGAAACGATCCCTCGCTGCCCCCACAATCGTGTCGCTGCCAGCAGAGACTGTATATATTTGCTCTAGTTCAGTTCTTACTCATTTCTTCAGTGCCAAATCTGTTTCTTCAAAAAGAAAATCAAGGACTTATGTTACAAATTCAAAACACAGAGTGGAGAGTTTCCCCATGTCTGATGGTGAGAAAAATTTGTTACAAAAGTCCTTATAAGGGGTGGCTAGGTGGCGCAGTGAACAGCCCTGGAGTCCGGAGGACCAGAGTTCAAATCTAGACCCAGATACTTAACACTTACCAGCCATCTGACCTCAGGCAAGTCACTTAACCCCAACTGCCCTGCCTTCCTCCACCCCTCCCCAAAACATAAATAAATAAATAAATAAATAAATAAATTTTTGAAAGTCATTACAAATATTTTCCATTTCTTATCCATTAGCTGTTCTCCCTTTCAATATCATCCTTAAAGGACCATGGGACAACTGAATTTAGTTGAGTGTAAATAACTCAAAGGACCAAGCTACGTCAACTGATGCAGTATTTTTTTTCACCTATAAGGCAAAGAAATAGAGATAACAGGAGGAAAACTTATTTCAAAGCAAGGTTAATTTTGTTTCTGTTAACACCTGGTTTAACATTCCTTGTAGTGTTTAACTTATTTTCCCTCTAATTGCTTTTTGCTGTTATAAGAGATGATACTACTTGTCACCTTTTACCATTCTTCTCTATATGATTTCATAAAAAAAAAAAAGTTTATATTCCAAATCAATGTTATTCTTGATTACCACCTTTATTTGAAAATACCATTGATAACCGACTAAGGAAATTTTTAGGCTCTTTTGGTTTCATTAAGGCAAATGATTTATATTAGATAGACTTCTGATTTGTTATGACTGATGTGAAAGGCCTTTTTGTTTAATTAGTTAATCTTAATTAATTTAATTAGGTCAAGTCAACAGACCAGCCAAAAATGCCAGAGGGCTGATGGTAAAACATCAGAGAGATGAAAGATGCAGAATAAGACATACGTTTTCAGACACAATCAGTGTGGACGTTTGTTTTGCTTGACTATATGTTTGTTACAAAGATTTATTTTTTTTTTCCTTTTTCCAATGAAGTGAGAATGAGTTGGTGGAAGAAAAAGAAAGGCTACATTTAGGGTAGCCAAAATGAAACAAAATGAAAACAGAGGATCACTGGAGCATTTTTACTGCACAAAAGAGAACAGAAGGAAGTCTAGAAAGAATCACAGACAAGCAGCACAGCTTTGAAAGGAATATGTTGAATTTATTATATATTAAAAAGAAAAGCAAGCTCTACACAACAGAGAACTGCAATTTCGTGCATAATCCCCTTTATATTCTGCTATATATGTGAAAAGGCCTATTTTACTGGGTGCCTGTTAAGCTGAAATATTACAAATCAAGTGGATCATGCTGAAGTTACTTGAAATGCACTGCACATTTTTTTTTTTTTTTTGCTTTTTGTTTTGTTTTGTTTTTGGAGGGCACTTGGGGTTAAGTGACTTGCCCAAGGTCACATGGCTAGTTTTTGTGTTAAGTGTCTTGAGGCCGGCTTTGAACTCAGGTCCTCCTGACTCCAGGGCCAGTGCTCTATTCACTGTGCCACCTAGCTGCCCCTGCACTGCACGTCTTTTTTCATCTTTATTCTCTTCTAAGTTCTGTGTCACTATCTTCTCTATAAAGAGTTGGCTGTCTTACTGTACAGACAGGTGATCAGATGACTCAGTTACTATGTCCACATCTATAAAAGTCATGTCTTGTGTGTTAAAATACAATTTATTTCAGTTTTTAAATGTTAGTATTCACCATATCTAGGCTTTTCTTGAAAAGTTTATGGGATAATTAAGTCTGAGGTATCTATGCAGTGGCCAAGCCCCTGCTCCTCTCTCATTCTTTACTACTGAACCAGATGCAGTACTTCCAGACTGCAACATCTTTTTCCCTGTATTCACCTTTGCCAACTTTTCACTGAAGACTTCGAGGATCAAAGTATATGTCGATTTAATGGCAGTCTCCCAACGATGCTCTAGACTTTTTTCTTAAACTTCTGTTGCTTCCCAATTACTCTCCCTGCCCCCACCCAATAAAGGTCTTTCAGGTAAAATAGCTTCCGGTCAATGAAAACAAATGAACACTAATCATGTCTGAAAACACGTGCCTCATTCCACACCTTTAGAAAACCACATCTCTGCCAAGAGGCAGGAGGCATACTTCACCAGTCTTCAGAAGTCATGACTGAATATCGCAATCCTAAGAACTTAACAAGGACTTCATGGAATTTCTCTACATCATCAACATCTGCAACAGAAATAGTATGTAAGCTACAATTATTTTCACAGCGGTCTTCTGAGAAATACTCAAAAGCAACTGTTCAGGGGTGGGTACAAGTCAGGCCAGCCCCCTACAGGTTTAGGGGCAATACTAGGACAAAATGAGACATTCTTAGGTCATTCAACAAATAAGAAAAAGAGATGTACTTAATTATAGTAGGTGGATAGTCAACTAGGACAGGCATTAAGGACACCTTGAGTTGATTCAGCTATTCAAAGTTTCCTTACCAGGCCCATTCAGATGAACCAGTTAAGTCTCAGAGAAGCCTCAAGTTCCTTCAGACTGTTTTGTAATCAGGCAACTAGGAAGTGATATCAACAGCTGGAACCTTCAGTTTCATAAGCCAACCAAATCTCAAAGATTTTAGCCTAAATTAAAGCTAGCTTAACTTGTTTGAGGAAAAGGGTTCGGCTACATTCTTAGCACAGCACAGGGCAGAACAAACTAAATGTCCCATGAAATGATGCTTTTAGTTGCTTCTGAATACATGATACAACTAATTCACCGGTTCTCAACCTGTGGGTTGCGACCCCTTTAGGGGTCACCCAACACCATCGGAAAACACATACTTCCGATGATCTTAGGCACCGAGACACCATCTGTCTCCAGGCGGGTCTGCCCACATGCAGATACACCTTCATACGATTATTAAAGGGTCAAGGCATTATGAAAGGTTGAGAACCACCGAATTAATTCCTCTAACTCCTTTACCTGCCTCTCCAAGGAAAACCTGCAAACCCATATTTTATTTAGCTAGGCTAAAAGATGATCCATGAAGTTCTTAGCATTTTGTTTCCCTCTTCTGCCATTAGCACAGTGGTAGCATAATAGGGAGAAGGCTACATAAAACTGAGAAGCATTATGAATTTTTAGATCATTTATCTGATATATCATATAAGGCTCATCTCCTGAGTAAAAGAAATATAACCTCTTACTAGCTAAAAGCATTCAGATGAGAAAAAGACCCCCCCATTATTCTTAAACTAAAAGGTTTAGAACTTGTAATAAAGTGTTCAGTAGGCAAATTCCTAATGGCGCCCAGATTATCACTTTATTTAACCAGGTGAGAGACAGTAACTTTTTACAAAGACCTTCATATAAAGCCTTTTGGAACAGAAAGTACACAGTAGATGAATTCTAGTTACAATGCATCCTCAGCACTGAGTGCAGTGACCGGCACATAGTATCCATGTCATGTTTATGGAACTACTGACAAAACGTCAGTCACTAAAAAGGTAAGAGAATATATCTTTCTCTTGTGCAGAGGTGGGGAACTGTGGGTGTGGAACAAGGACTTCCTATCCAACGAAGTCCATGTGCTGGTTAGTTCGGCAGAAGCACTGTTTTCCCCTTCTTTTTTTCTTCTTTGTGTATTACAAGGAATGGTTTGGTGGGGAGGAAGGAGGTGTATATTTAGAAATAAATCAAAGAAACCAATACAAACGTCAAAAGTAAGTAAAATTCTACTTAATTAAACAAAATTATTTGAGTAACTGGTATTAAACCTTAAAGAATTCTAAGTGATGTTTAAAACTGATCATTATCTTTCAAACAACTAAGAAAGAAAAGCAGTCTTTTTCAAGTTCCCATATTCCCAATGCCCAAGTCTACATACAAAATAGGACACTTCTAAAACCATTCAGTGTGTACATATTGTTTCAAATTAAATGGAGTCATCTGCTACTCAGAGAGCCTGAAAAAATGTGAAGAGATGAATCTGGGACCTTTTAGCAAAAACATTGTAAAGTAATTGATGTAAGGGAAAGCAACTCCTTTTAAATATGTAAAATGTTACTGCTCTGCTACAGAGGCTCAATGAGTTGAGAAATAATACAAACTTTTTCTTGACAGTAAGCAACTTCTTATTTGAATTCTGGAAACAAGTGGAATTCTGCACACGACTTAAAGTACGTTTTCCAAGGTAAACCCTAGATATTTTGACATTTTGTAACAATCACTTAAAGAGTCTGCTGATTTTATAAATATCAGTGCACATAAAATATGGAAAAAAGGTAAAAGCAAATAAAGTTGTGGAATTTGCACAAAAAATTTTATTTTTAAAAATTACAATTCATTTTTATTTATATGTATAAGGCAATTAAGGGGGTAAAGCACTTTTTTTCAAAGCGATTCTATAAAGAGGAATCCTTTGAGAATTTTGCTTTTCTTTTTTTCCCATTCCTTTCATCAACAACACAAAAGCAAAGGAAATAAGGACAGCAGAGTCACATTTTTCTGTTCTAGTAATTCACCTTCCTAGCACCTGTACAAGTTCTAGTATGTTTGTTGATTATTTGATTTAAAAAGAAATTACTTTATAAGTACACCTTAATTTGGTAAAAAGAAAAAAAAATCAAATACAGCTTTGAGAAATAACAAATTTGAAAACTGAATATTCTAATAAAAATTCTTTTCCCTAAAAACTGTGTATGACAAGTACAATCATATAAGTGATAAGCAGGAATGACATTCATATACAATAAGCACACTACTTTCCATAGCAAACTTTTCTAACTCGTTTTAGCTTTCTTCTGCCTGCTCATTTTTTATTTTAGTTTCATCTACATCAAAATACGTTCTTAAGATATCATAGCCTTCCCTACACACTGCTACTTCTTGTTTTTTTCTCCAGTACCTATAATTACTTGCTAAATCACCCCTTGTCTCTCTTCCAGCTTCAATCTCTCCTCCAAAAACATAAGATAGTGCCTCAGTGTTAATGTAGAGTGGTTAAAAATAAACAAGAGTTGGGGAAGAACAGTGGTCCTCCTGGGACAACTGGAGAGGATCTGAACCCAGAGGTCTGGTCCCTGCGAAACACCTCCTGCTAGTTCTCCTGAAATAGCAAGTGGCAAGCCCTGGAGCCAGCTGAGTTGGGAGACAGCCTCAGCCCCAACCACAGAAACTGTCATCCCCTGGACAGTATGGGAAATCAGGCATGTGAGTAGGGGAAGACTGAAGGAATCTCTATTCATAAGGGCTGCCAGATCCAGCTATTCAGCCAAGACTTGGTTCTGGATGGGAAGGGACCAGGAGTGTCAAAGCAGTGGGACAAGGATGCTGTGGGCACTTAGACGATGGTGGGGTTCTTGGTTTCTATTCCAGCCCAGAGGGGAGGACTGAAAGAGAATCTGGGGCTAGAGGCACCATCTCCCATACCTCAGGACATACTGCAGGTGATACAATAATATGCTGTTACTAACAAATTTAAAAAACATGAGCAGGCAAAGGAGAAAGAATCCACTATTCAAAGTTACTATGGAAATCAAGAAGACTGCTGTGGTTCATCTTCAGAAGAGGATACTAAAGCAAAAAAGCCTCTCTTACCCCCAAAAGTAACATCAAATAGTCACCTGCCCAAAAAAGATTCGTAACACTTAAAAAAACCCCACAAAAAACAAATTTTAAAAATGAAATGAGAGAGACTGAGGAAAAATTAAAAGAAAAATCCAAGAAGAACAAGAAGACCACGAAAAGACAGTTAACCAACTGGAAAAGGGAATCCAGGATCTTAAGGAAGAAAACTACTCCCTGAAAATTAGAACTGGGGAAGGGGAAGCCACCAAAGCTACAAGAGACCAAGAAAAGGAAAATAAAACAAAGAATGAAAAAGCAAAAGAGAATGTGAAATATCTCATTAAAAACAACTGATTTGGGGAGGCTAGGTGGCACAGTGAATAGAGCACCGGCCCTGGAATCAGGAGTACCTGAGTTCAAATCCGGCCTCAGACACTTAACACAAAAAAACTAGCCGTGTGACCCTGGGCAAGTCACTTAACCCCAACTGCCCCCCAAAAAGCAAAAAAAAAAAAAACCAAAAAAACAACTGATTTGCATAACAGATCAAGAAGAGAAAACATAAGAAAAATTGGACTATCTGAAAACTATGATAAAAAAATCTTGATACAATAATATAAGAAATAATTAAAGAAAAATTATCCTGAAGTGTTAGAACAAGAGGGAAAAGTAGAAATAAAATAAAATAAAATAAAAACCAAACACTGATCTCCACCTCAAAGAGATCCTATGAAGAAAACCTATAGGAATTTTCAGTCAGTTCCAAGATCCCCAGCTCAAGAAGAAAAGATTATGAGGAACAGGAAAACAACACAATTCAAATACGGTCGAGTCACAATTAGAGTCACAGAAACCCTAGCAGCAGCAGCACTACATCGAGAGCAAAGGGAGCATCCAATGACTCGCCAGATTTTCCACATAAAATCATTGCAAAAAGACCTGAACTAAACAGACAATTTGACATACAAAATCCAAAAGAAATATAAGATATTTACCAAAGACTAATTACAAGAGACTCAAATAAGGACACACTGCTTACTTTTTATGAGGAAATGTAAAATGTACATCTAAATTGTTGGGTTTTTTTTTTGCTTTCTGAAGGGCAAGTGGGGTTAAGTGACTTGCCCCAAGTGTCTGAGGTCAAATTTGAACTCAGGTCCTCCTGACTCCAGGGTTGGTGCTCTATTCACTGCACCACCTAGCCACCCCAAATTTAAATTATTTTTTTTTGCTTTTTGGAGGGGCAATTGGGGTTAAATGACTTGCTCAAGGTAACATGGCTAACAAGTGTTAAGTGTCTGAGGACAAATTTGAACTCAGGTCCTCCTGACTCCAGGGTCGGCGCTCTATTCACTGAGCCACGTAACCACCCCTTAAGATTTTAATTAATAATTGGGTGGTTTGTAAGAAAGATTGGGGTAGACCTGAGTATGATATAATTCTAAAAAGTAAAACTGTTTAGGGAAAGGTAAAAAGAGTAATTATCTTATACAAGTGAGGTGTGAAAGGAAGGAACTACAAAGAGGAATCAGATGGGGAGGAGTGCTGGTAGTTCTGGAACCCGAGGAGAGAGGAAAATCACCTTTCCCTTTCAGAGGGTGAAGAGCTTCTGCCCCTCAGCTCCTCAGCATTTCCTGAGGAACACCTTTGTTTGTGCGTACGTGTATATGTGTGTATGTGTGTATGTGTAGATAAAAATCTACTGGCGCTTTTTGGGGCAAGGGAAGAAAAAAGAACAAAGCAGAAAGTGCACAGAGAAGAACGAAAGAAAACTTATAAGGAAGCAAACAAAAAGATGGATAATTCTGAACACAACAGGTATTTATTACATAGGCTTTCTTGAAACGGAAATTTATTTCGTATATTTTGAATCCTCTCTCACATTCTGTTGTGTGCATGGCAACACTTTTTTCTTTTATTTCTGTGTATTTAAGTTTTAATATTTAAGTTGATGATGTTTCTTTTCCTCTCATTGTGTATTTATGTTGTAGTATTTAAGTTTAAAATAATTTTTAAAAAGAAAAAATAAACGTGTAAAGGCTAAAGCTCTTTTTTTAAAAAAGAAAAGAAATTCAACAAACATTTATTAAGAGCCAACTATTTTTGCAAGGAACTATGCTAGGGACTGCAGATAAAAAGACAAAAATAAAACTACCTCTGCCCTTAACTTAAAATCTACTGGAGTTTACAAATATACTCCACTCTTTACATTCTTAAAAAAAAAATTAAGCTATCTTTTCTCAAAATTCTCTAGAATTCTGCTCTCCCTTTCATTACTAAACGTCTAGAAAAAAATGATCTATACAAAATGACTTCATTAACGGCTTATTCATTCTTTAACTCCTTACAAGTCAGTAGGCTCTTTCAGAGACTGTCTTATCTAAACTTTTTATCTCTTTTAAGCCTAACATTACATACAACAGACACTTAATAATTGTTTGTTGTACTGTTCTGGCTTCTTTCATGCTAACAAAATAGCCAGACATTCTTTAAGATCGCCAAATGCAATGTTTTTTCCCCCCCTTTTTACTTGTCCTTCTTCATTTCTCTGAGGGCTTTGGCACTGCTAATCACACCCTCTCCTTCCTCGGGGTCTGTGTCCTACCTCTGATACTCTCATGTCTGTACAGTCTCTCAAATGGAGGCATGCTCTTACAAGTTCGTTCTTGGCCCTTTTCTCTCATTTCACTCTTAGATACTGCCAAAGCATCTGAATGATCACCTCAACACAAATGACTTCTAAATCTGTATCTTTGTGTGGGGAGTCAAAACTTCTCAGGATGTATTTTAAAATTTGGTGTCAGTTTTGACGGTTGACTTCCCTCTTCCCCCCTTCAGTGCTGCTGTCAATCAGCAGTAAGCCCTTTTAGAAGCCTTTCGACTTCCACCCAGCTTCAGTCCTTTATTTGCTTCCTCACCTCTGTGGGCCCCTCCTCCCAGACAGTGGGAGTCAGGGGACAGCCCAAGCTCATCCTGCCCCCCAACCAATGGGAGTGAGGGACAATGAGGGAAATATGACCCTGCTGTATTAAGGTTTAAAAACTCTGTTCGGCACACATGGCATGTCTCCTCCTCATCATCAGTCATGGGGAGGACCACCCTCTTCTCCTGGGGGAAGAGAATAAAGTCTCCTGTTTCTATCCTAAGAAATCTCTGTGTTCTTGATTAAATTTTAAATGGGGTTTTTCATCCCAAACAGATGGGGGCTCACCTGTGATGCTCCCACTTGTAAGCAGCTGCCTCCCCACTTTGGTCTCGAGGCAGGTGCCCAACAGAGATTTCTTCAGTGGTCTCCAGACTCAGAGGGAAGGGTGGTTGCTCTGGGTGGGCAAAATCCCAAATGGAGATGTATTCTTTAGATAAGAACAGGAACTGAAGAGACTTGAAGGATGGATGCAAACAGATTGGAAACAAACAGTCATAAAAACCAAGGGCACAAGACTCAAGGTAAGCCTAGATAGCTCTTTGAGTCGCTAATTTGTTGAGTTTTAATTCTAAAATTAAAACCTGGCAAGTACAGTGATGGCTTCTGGAGAAAAATATGGGCTGAAATGACTCTAGAATAAGGGTGCCATGCAGTGAGCTTCACAGGGACTAAAAGGAGATGTTTCTTCTTTAATGAGTGGGGTCAGTTGACCCCAGGGAGAGGGGCCTAGCAATGGCTCCCAAGACTGAAAGGAGACATTTCCTGTATAATTGGTGGGGTCCTCTGACATCGGGGGCTGGGAGGACCCAGCAATGGTCCTCAGGCAGGATTACAGGAGGTACCGCCACCTGGCCACAGGCTTGAGGCAGGGACCAGAGCTGGGTCGCTGGCAAGAGGCTGGCTTGACTTGGCTATGATGCTAAGGATGCGGCGGGGTGGGGGTGAGGAGGCCCCTGCCAGGCTGAGGCAGGGACAGAGAAGGCAGAGTAGGCTAGGACCCCCAGCCAGATAGTTCAGCAGTGAAGGCCTGGGACAGAGGCACAGGATTGGATCGTTTGGGCGGAGCTGATGAGGAGTGGGCCAGAAGGACTCCCTGGTCTGGGAGATTAGCAGGACAAAGGTGTTCCTCAGGAAATGCTGAGGAGCTGAGGGGCAGAAGCTCTTCACCCTCTGAAAGGGAAAGGTGATTTTCCTCTCTCCTTAGACTGCAAAATGGCTGCCTTTTTGGGAAATTCCAGAAGACCAGAAGAGGGGAAAGTGGAGGAATGGGGAGAGAGGATTCAGTTCTGGCCTAAAATATACATATACATATATATGGATATGGATATAGATAGACAGAGAGAGAGAGATTTGGATTTTGACAGTCATGGAAATGTATAAAGTGGTTTAGAGTTATAATTTATTTCCTGTGTAAAGTGGTTTGGAAATGCATCTACCTAAAATTATTAATGGAATAGAAGCAAGTTTTAAACACATAATGTTTGGGACATTTTTCTAAATTCTGTAATTTGGTAAAATTATGAATTCTCTTGGTAAAAACAATTTTTATTATTATCATTATTATTTAGAAACTATTAAGTACCCTAAAGTTATGACCTGTGTATAGTGATATTTCAAGTCTGCTTCATCTAGGGATGTAGTTATTAATTTGGACGTATATGATATATATGTAATGTTTTGGGAATGTATATTATTTAAGGATTTTTTTACTAACATAATTGTAAATAATTTGGAAATGACTAAATTAAGGTCACCAGATTGTTAATTAATTGGTTCTAAATTCAAAGTTTAAATTTAAGAACATACTAATTGTGTTAATGGTAAACAGTTGTATTAAATTAAGAACTATATTGTCAGAGGAATAGAAAAATGAGAAACGGGACACTCTGACCATGGGTTCTAGTATTTTGAAATATTGTATGCTGAGACATCTTAAGCCTCTAAGTTTGTTTTTGTTTAAAAGGGAGTTTCAGTTGAGCTTGTTTTGCTATAAAACTTAAGATACTGTGTGAATGCTAAAACCTAAAATTGTTCAAACAAATCTATAAAACTCCTTTCCTCGTAGTTTCTGGTTAGCCAGCCTGGAATTACAATGAAAATTAGACATAGTTAAAATATCTTAGCGGATTCTGAGAATTAATTGTTAAGAAGATGGAAATTGATTATTGGGATTGCTGGAGTAACTGTAGTATTAAAACACCTACCCACTTAGCACCCCTCACTGCCTCCTTGGAGTTAAGAGAGAACCTCAGCAGCATGGGCATCTTTTTTTTTTTTAAACAACCAGAAGTTTTGTTAATCCTTCTCAAACCAGATCAGATGGGAGAGGAGAATGCAAGAGAATTGTGGGGGATGGTGTTTGCAAGACTGGCAGTAACCTCCACCTAACTGCATGGAGAAGCCAGCCTTTGCCTCCAGGTAAACTCTGCACTTCTCTGTTCCAGTTGCAAAAATGTATTTTATCTCTGTTTAACTTGTTTCCTGAATTTGTAAAGGGAAAAAATAATAGCATTATGGCATTAAAATGATATAATGATTGTAAAATGTTTAATAATTGGCAATGTGTTGGATACAACATTATTATCTAACTTTGAAGTGGCTTTTGGATGCCAGGAGTGATAAGATCTATTAATTTATAAGTCATTCGACGTCATTTGAAATTCACTGTTATGTTGCTGCCATATTTCTAAGATTGTAAATTTGTGATCTAGAAATTCTGGATAATACATTAAGAATGTATGTCATTTAAGAACACTGTGTGCTAAATTTAAAGAATTCTGATTTTAAAGGATTATTTTTGCTTAAAGGAAAAAGAAAGATATTTAAAACCTCTCAAGTTAATTTTCTTCATAAAGGTTTAGTGATTATTTCTCTTAACATCAGGATAAATTCAAACTGTTTTTAAATAAAGGATGAGTTATTGTTAAAACTAATGCAATAAGTTGTAAACCAGAAAACATCTCGTTTTTCATCTGAATTTGTGGTCAATGAATGTGGCATAAACAAAAAGTTAACATTTGTATTTGAACATAAGAGTGAAAACTTTTAAATTTCTGAAGTATCTCACTCTTCCAGACTTAGTATAATTAGGGAAGAATAAACAAACTTGCAAGGAACCTAGGATTCCAGTGTAGAACAGTTATGTTAGTAAAAAAGAATAAAAAATTATGAGCTATCTTGTTTTATGGTAAAAAATATAAAGGAAAGCTGAATAATCTGGATAATGGGTTTAAGAAATTTGGAAAGATAAAAGTTTGACTAGAAATATGGAAGGCAGAAAGATTCGTAACTTGATTTTATAATCAGTAGCTCAATCAAATTTTAGACGGCCCTATCTGAAGGATACTAGTCTATATTTATTTGTAATTTAAGAATTTTGGGGACTGAAAAAGTTACTATGATTTTAAGCCTTGATTACAGGAATAGTTGTCATAAAGGTTAATAATGGAATGGCAGGAGCTGCAGGCCAAGAACTGCAAAAGGTGGATGTTCTGTGCCTGGGAAAAGTTTTGAAGACAATCTTGGACACTGCCCAGGTGAGATCCAATTCTATTCCTGACTACGCCTGCCTTTTACTTTCTGAAAAAGAAAAATCTCCACCCAAGTATGCTAAAGCCCTGCTTTCAGCACCAAGTGGCTACCTGAATGCCTACCAGAGATGACTCATGCCTGGAATCATACAGGGCTAAGGAAGTTTTCCTTCTGGTAAGATTTATGACATTGTCCCTCCTTTTCTTTTATAGGAAATTCATTAAGAAGTTATACTTAGGGCCAAATAAATGAATAAAGAAATACAGAGATAACATCCTTCAAAGGAGGAAATGATTACACCAAGAAATAAGGCAAAGATGTAATGTGATCAATGTCTAATTGAACAAAATAATAAAGTCTGCTTTCCTGCCTCTGTGGGCCCCTCTTCCCAGCCAGCGGGAGTCAGGAACAGCCTGAGCTCAGCCCCTCCCCCCCCCCCCAACCAATGGGAGTGAGGGACAATGGGGGAAATATGACCCTGCTGTATTAGGATTTAAAAACTCTGGCACACATTGTGTGCCTCTTCATCATGACCAGTCACGGGGAGGACCACCCTCTTCTCCCAGGGGAAGAGAATAGAGTGTCCTGCTTTTATTCTAAGAAACCTCTGTGTTCTTGATTAAATTTTAAATGGGATTTTTCATCCCAAACATCTTCATCCAATACTTCTCTCAAGCCTCTTTTGTAAATGCCCAATGATACTGAGATATCCCATCTCAAAACTGATGTCTAAAATGAACTTATTTTTCCTTTAAAACCTAACCTTCTCCTAACTACTTCATTTCTGTTAACTTCAAAATCGTTTTCCCGTCACTAAGGAAGGCCTTTCCCCTCTCTCATCCCCATGTTACTAGATCCTGCTGGGTCTGCTTATAAACAACTTAGGTAAATTCATAAGTATATTTCATGATTAGGCAGCCTACCTAGCTGAAGCTGCAAGGCACTCCAAGGGAACATGGGGCAGGCAAATCAAACTACCACCACCATACTTCCTTCATATTCCATAGCTCAGGACCCTGAACCCAAGGGTCTTAGGAAGACTGACCAGCCCTGTTTGGCAACATCTGTGAAAGCAACCACAGTGCAGATGCCACATGGCAATTGCTTTTGCAATCACAATAACTGGAGACCCAGAGAAGAAAGTTCTTACCCCCAGAGGCTTAGGCATTGCCAAATGGTTCAACATCAGAAACTGGTAAGATTTTAACAGTGGAAATGGCATTTAAAAAGATGCATTTTCAGCTTCTCTGCCATTACACCCTAAGGACCATGGAACTTTTCCACTTGATTTGAAGCTGAGACCTTCTATATGTGCTGTCTTCCAATTAGAATTGTGAGTTTCTTGAGAGGAGGAGCTGATTTTATTTTCTATTCATTTCTACAGCACTCTAGCAATTAATAAGTTTTTTTCATTAGTTTCTTCAAAATTGTAACAGAAAACAAATATTCCTAACTCAGGAAGAAAAATTATAAGGGTTTTCAACAATCTGAAACTTCCATAGTTCCTGATTATGAGAGGTGAATCAAATTTCAAAATAAACTTTACAGAAATTAGTTTACTGAACAATTTACATATGGACTTGGAAGACACATCCTGGTCTCAATTTCCTCAAGTGTAAAACAGAGATAATACCTACATTCCTACATTCCACCGTCTTTATGAGAATCAAACAAGATGTTTTTAAAGTGCTTTAGCACAGCACCTAGCACACAGTAGGCCTATGTAAATGAATTACTTATTCATCCTTATTATTACATACACCATTATTACTATTACATACAAGCTTGCAGAGAGACAAAAGGACTGTGGGACCTATTATCTCATTTCAAAATATTTATAAACCAAGGAACAGCTTACCATACTTATTAGCAGAGGGTTTTGTATTCATCAAACCATTCATTATTTGATTTTCTAGTAAGATGCTTGATATTAATATTGCCACTTATAAAGTCTAAAGGAAGCATATAAACCTACCTCTCAACAGGTAAGATGACATTAATAACTGACTTTGCAAAATGCTTTATACCCACTTTGTCAATTCGGCCTCATAACAACCCTTAAGAACTAAATCAGAAAGGTATTATTATCCCCATTTTTCAAAGAAGGAAACCGAAGCTGAAAGAGGTCACTTTGAGGCAATTATGTAGCTACTAAGTGTCAGAGCAGGCATTGCAACCAGAGCTGTCTCTCAAGATTACATGGACACAGACCCCAGAATATTAACAATGTCATGAACAGCTACAAAATAAATAGGAAAACGGACTAGCTTTTCTTTTAAAGCTCCTCCTATGATATTTATCTGGGTAAAAGAAAGGTAATTAAAAAAAGTAAAAAACCTACCGGATCAATGGTAGGTAAAAGGTCTTTTTTCTCTTGAGCACCGCTTTCATCTTCATCAGTGCTATATTCTTCCATGGTTTCACCACTGACAAAGTGAATGACCCGTCTTGGAACTTTCTTTTTTTTCCCTATGACACCCAGCTCTACGTTTTCAAAGTTTCCATCACAACTTATTTGTACCTGTAACACATTAAGAAAAACAGGTAATTTTATGTGGGTTTGCTTTTTACCCCCTCATTTCTGGAACACACACACAAAGTTTTGTCCTAAGAAATGTGAACTGAAAGGGCCAAGCCCTCAATTAACCTCCCTGGACGCAGCTTCCTCCTCTATAAATTTAAGGGACCGAGCCAGAAAAGACAGTTTGAACTCTAAATCAATGATCCACTATCATTTCACAGACTGAAATCTAGAAAGGGTTTGTGGTTTGTTCAAGGTAATGAAGTCAGTTAATGTTGGGGCCAGTATAGGACTTCTCCTACACGACCATTCTCTCCGTTAATAGGAAAAAAAAAGAAAAAGACAAGAGAAAACCAGAAACTAATTTATTTCAATTGATGATGTAATTTTCGTGGTTTTTAGATTTAAGAGTAAACAAAATTTTAAAAATAAACTAGAAGGCAATAGGGGGAAAATATGAATTCGAGGTCCTACCCAATCAGCATTTATTAAATACCAACTACATGCCAGGTGGTAGAGGTCCAAAGGTAAGAACAAAAACAATCCCAACTTTCAAAAAACTTACTTTCTACTGGGGTTAGGGGGATGAGAGGAAAGGGCAACATGCAAACAAATGGTAATTTGAGGAAGTGTTCAGTACTAGACCACCCCCAGAAGGGAAGTCTTGAGAGGGAAAAAGGAAGAAAGGCAAGACTAAATGCTGTTGCATTATGGGGATGCTGGCATAGTGAGCAACAGATGCCATGAATTAGGCTAGTTTCTCTTGCAGGTTAACAGACCGGAAGTCACAGCATAGCTCTTAATTAATTAATGTGTAATCTTAAACCACAGGCTCCTCCTAAAATGAGGGGTTGGACTTCTACTTATAACCCATTACCCTATATATGAATGTGGTCAAGCAGCACAGATTTAATGGAAGTATACTACAGTTTAAAAAGAAAATCTTTTTTTGAAAGTTATGCATAAATCTATTTTTTATAAATATTATAAATATACTAAATAAACTACAGACTATAAAGATACTATAAACTATAATTCTTAAGCTATAAAATTAAATAT
>CM053598.1:207785753-207824792 GCA_028646575.1 Pseudocheirus occidentalis
TGCCCCCTTCTTGCGAGATTCTAATAAAGAAACCTTTCTGCTTTCACCTGGAGAGATCTCTATGTAGCTACTGCGGGGTAAGGTCTTTGCACCCCACACAGTCCTTTCCCCACTTTTATGATCTCTTTGGAATACAGCCCTACAAGTGGTATTGCTGAGTGAAAGGGTATGCACAGTCTTATAGTCCTTTGGGCATGGTTTCAAATTGCTCTCCAGAATGGCTGGATCAGCTTACAGTTCTAACAGTGAATTTGTGTTCCAACATCCTCTCTGATATTTATCATTTTTGATAACTGTGTTCAAGTATTTGAAAGACTGTCATGCCAAACAGTGATTAGACTTTTAGCCACAGAGAGTACAATCAGAAACACTGGGGGAAAACCGAAAAGAGGAAAACTTAGGCTTGCCATCAGGAGAAAACTTCCTAACAATGAGCAGCATCCAAAAGCAGAACTGGTTGTCTTGGAATTTAGTGGATCTCCAAATGGAGCTTTTCAAACCAACGCTGGGTGCTTAATGGGCATTAGATTGGACCAGACGTCTGTTCGGGTCTCATCTAACTCTACAATTCCCTGATTCTGGGGGAACAGGTATCATGCTTACGTTATAGACGGAGAAAATAAGACACAAATTCTAATGTTTTTTGGCAGCAGAATTCAGCTGAAAGTCAACTACTTAAAAAATGAAAAGCAACTTCGGAATATTTGTCACACAAAAGGCAGTAGCTGCTATTTCATTTTCAGCCTAATTATGTTTCTAGGAGTCATACTCTCAGAATAGAGGCTCTTTGTTTATGAACAACAAATGCTTTTTTTTAAGCTGTAAGAGAACATCAGAAGTCAGTTACTGAAAATACTGCACCCAAGTAGCAAACTGAAAGTGAATTAGGATGGACAAATGTGGGAAAAGAGCAGAAAACAAGTTCATTTAAAAACTGAAATGAATCTTATGTATTATGTCTTGACAAAACGAGACAATTGTGACAATGTGGAAAATACAATTAAGTACATATAGCAACAAGGACCACAAAGTTATTTATCGAGAAAGGTTCTCTTTTTTTAGCTTAGTGGTTCAGGGGGTCAGCACGAAAGTAAACAATGCCTCAGCAGCCAGCAGGTTAAAATGAACTTAAAGAAAATGTCTGATATAAGGAAAAATTTCTAAGCAATTAGAGTAGTCCAAATCTGTCCTGGATAGCCCTTAAAAAGTTGTGGATTAGGAAAAACCTCCTCGGAAGTCTTGGAGCAAAGGCTCTATTGACCTTTTTTTTTTTTAGTTGAGTTGTATATGGATTTCTTTCTCAAGTATAAACTGGACTCAATGGCCACTGACACGATCCTCCAAATTCTAAAAATTTTTAAAGTCTGTAAATTTATACAAACCCACAACCACCATCCTAAAAAGCAAGAAATAACATGGAAATTTCTAAAACTTACAAATTAAAGACACTAATGATTCCTATTTCAAAAAGCTCCTTTATAAAAATAGGAACATAAAAGTACGTTCTATAAAATACTTAGTACATCATTTAAAATAACTGAATGTTAAAAAAACAAACTTAACTCCGCCTTTCCAGAAACTCATGTCGCGCAAAGCAACGTAGTGCAAACGCCTTCGGTTTACCACGGTGGTAAATCAAAGCAGAGGCACTCCCTAGCACCAATGAGCAAGTTCAATGAAATAATTCCCATGTCAAAAATGATTCTTCCCTTTGTGAAAATACACACAGATTTTAAAAATACTTTACAAAATAATTGCTCAAAACGCACTTGAGAAGGAAGCGGCCGCTTGACAATGACTGATGCGGCTCGAACCCTTCCTCAGGACGTGAGTGGGCACAGGATGCCCACAAAATCATTCGGGCCGAGTCCAAGCGTCTCCTCCCCAGGAGGCTGGACGCTCCAGCCACCACCAAAGGTCACGGGGACCGTCAACCTTCTCCTAGAATGAGCCACCAGATAAAGGGGTCGAGCAGCCCCCCAAGGTTCCATCCGGACAGGCGGTCACCGCGGGCATTCGGCCAGGACTCCTGATTAACTACAATTGACACGGAATCGGCAGTTTGGGGAGGAAAGAACAAGCCCCCAGACGTCCCGCAGGAAAGGCAGGCACCGGGGCTCGGAGGCTGCCAGGAAACGACCGCGAGTCTTCTCCCGGAAAGCGGGTACAAGGTTCCTCACCCGGGAGGGGAAGGAGGGGCGATCGGGGGTTTTAACGACAAGGCGGGCACAATCCCGGCACGACTCTTCCGCTTAGCCTCATTTCCCTAGTGGCTGGGCCGAGTGAAAGGCCTCCCGGGGAGGGGGCCAGACCCACTACAGTCAAAGCAGCCGAGCCCGGGGGGTCCGCCCCCCAACACACACAGGCGCGAGGACGCTGCTAGGCCGGGATCCGCCGGCTCCCCCACCTACCTGTCCCGCCGGCTCCCCGAGCCGTGCGGCGGCGGCCGCCGCTCCCAGAGCGGCTTCTCCCCTCGGAGGATCCTTGTTCATGGCGTGACAGGCGGCGGCGGCGGCACTCGTGGAGCAGGAGAAATAGACCGTAATGGCCGATAAATCCGCATCCATCCTCCGGCTCCCGGAGGAGTCAGCGCCAGCGCCACGGCCGCCTCGGCAGCATCAGCAGGGATCGGGAGCAGACGCCCCTCGGGCCCTCGCGGGCGTGGCCATGGGCGTGGGCAAGGCGTTGGGGCGGAAGTCACCCTTCTCGGCGTCGCCTCGAGGGAAGTCGCACTTAAGCCCTGCCTCTTCCGGCGCCTGGGGAGGGGAGGGAGCGCCCCGCCTCTTCCGGCGCCTGGGGAGGAGCGCCCCGCCTCTTCCGGCGCCTAGGCTGGAGCGCCCCGCCCCGCCCCGCCTCTAGCCCGGGTCTGGAGATGCCTGGGGGGTTTCTGACGTGCATAGTGTTGACGTTCTGCCCAAAACTTCCCTGGTTCTTTTAGGCTGAGCAAAAAGATTACCCTTTGCTGTAAATCCGGTCTTTGTGGGACTTTTAACTGCGTGACATTACTTTTTACTTTAAAAATTCTTACACATCAGGCTACTCTTTGCTATTAGCTCCCCAATTTAACAACTCGTAGAACATCAGTTCTCAACCTATGGGTCGCGACCCCTTTGAGGGGTTGCCTAAGATCGGTAGACACCGCTCCTCTATCCATCTCCAGGCGGTCCGCCCACATAACGACTATTAAAGGGTCAGGGCATTAGAAAGGTTAAGAACCTCTGTCATAGAGTAACAGGAGGTGCTCCATTAATTAGGACAGTCCCTTTTCTGTCATGCAAAAGGCGGCTGTTATTTCATTCTCTGCCTAGTTCTGCCAGATTTCCGCCCCCCCCCCCCGAGTCTTTTTCACATTTATTTATGAACAGTAAATGGTTTATTTTTAACAGCCATAAGAGAAATTAGAAGGAAAATGGCTGAAAAATTGATGTATTTAAATAGCCATTTAAAGGGAATTTGGTGGAACAAAGCAGAGAAAAACTACAAAAATCTGTTAAGTATCAAAACAAAACTACAATTTTTAAAGCAGCATAGAGACAACAAAATATAAAAGCATATAGCCAAACTGAATGTATAACAGGAATGTAGATTTGTTTAATATGAGAAAAAATATAAACAGGATAGACTATATAACAAAGATAATACAGATCTCATGATAACAATTTTGAAAAAAATGGACAAAATTCAAGTCACTTGTTAAAACAACACTAAGAAGCATTGGAATAAACGACGGAAAGGTCTTAAGTAATAAGAAACAGCTTTCTAAAACCAAGAGAGTACTTTCCAATTACATTAATGATATTCATTATTACCATTATTATGTAACGTAGTGCTAGATATGAGAGGAAAAAACAAGTAAAAGAGGAAGTAAAACTTTTTTTTGTAGGTGAGAAAATGGTACAAAAATTCGAAGAATCAACTAAAAATTAATTAAAACTTCAGCAAAGTTGCATGATATAAAATAACTTATTAGCATTTGTATATTTTATCAACAAACCCAATAGGAAAAGAGAGAAAGAGAAAGACCATTCAAAACAATTACAGACTAAATAAAACATGTAAGTTTACTACCAAGACACACTAAAAATACAACAAAACATGCTATACAAAAATCTAATTGGAAAAATATTAGCTATTCATGAGTAGGCTGTGCCAATGAAATAAAAACTGCAATATTAGCTAAACCAATTTACTTATTCAGTGCTAATCAAACTGTTTTGGTTTAAACCCAAGGACACCAAAAACTGCTGGGGTTTCATGATGGGCTGTGGTGGAACTGTCAGAATTCAGTCCCAAGAGGAACCAGCAGCTTCAGAGAGAGCAAGATGGATTTTTATAGGGTAAAGATACAGTTTACACAATCAAAATTTACACAGAATATAGGAATATGATTAATATTAAAAAGGCAGGAAGAGTTTGTTAAGGGTTTAGGTAATAGAGGAGAGGTCTCATCTACGTTTTGGTGGTTAAACCTTCTGGTCATGCTGCCCTCCATGTGGTCCTGTCTGGTCAAGATAGTTAAGTATTGTGGTCTTGTTTTAGGTTAGATGGATGATGTGATTGTGATTGAATACAAGAACACACTTGTTTCTGTGGGAATGGGTCTGGGGGCAGTGACTAGGTAGAGGCAGTAGCTGGGTTCCCATCACGTGGACACACCTGTTGTTTCTGTGGGAACTAAGAGTTCAGGGACATACTTGTCCTTCCAGTGAGCAGTAAGGCATATATGAAGAAGTGAGGACATTGGCAGGGGAGCTAGGTAAGTACAGTGGGCCTGCTGTTCAGTGAGCCAGGCCTATAATGAAATTAGAATATTGGGGCTGGTGGCAGCTTTATTAGGATTCCATCATTCCCCCCTCAAAGAACTAGGGCCCAAATTCATTTGGGAAAAGAGATGATGGTCTTAGTTTCTGTAGCTTCTTTGGGCTGAAAAGGGGCATAGAGCTGTCCCTGTCTCAGTGGGTCCCAGGGAGGTTGATTGTGAGTGGGGTACACTCTCTGCACCCTCTGTGAAGACTCCTCAGAATGAGAAGGGAGAGAAACTATCTGGAAACCAGAGCCTGAGCCCTGGGTTTACACAACCTAGGACCCTTCCCCCCTTCCCTTGCAGTCGTAAGCATTAGGCCTGTTTTGGGAGTTTTAGACCTTCACCCTTGTATACCACACCCTTAAAAGCATTAGGCCCTTTTTCAAGAGCTTTTGACCACTTTTGCTTGTGATCTTTTCCCCTCTCTTGCTTGGCCTTTACCAAATAAGGCTATGGATGATACCTTGGCTTCCTGTCCCATCTCCCTGCCAATAGGAGATAGTGGCAGGCTTCTTTGTTATCTGCCATTGGGTTAGATTTTACACCAAGACTCAGAGCCCGCCTCCTAGTCCATGGGAAAAGGGACAACCAGGAGAGGGGGCTTGACCACCTTAGGGTATAAATTCTTGTTCTGTCTTTTGTAACACGTCTCCTCTCCTTGATCCCCACCATGGAGATGACTGCCATCTTCCTGCAGGGGAAGAGAATAAAACTTCCTGTTCCTGACCCAAGATGCCTCTGACTTTTGATTTTTCTTGGGTAGAGGATTTTTGGGGTCCCTGTTCCCCACACACCTGGAACCAAGCACAGATCACATCCAGGGGATGATGGGTGAGTATGGACCAGTATCCACTGTTTGCTGCCAACTGTAGGTGAATTGGCCTGAGAAACACAAATCTGACCTCTGACCTGCAAGTTCAACCAGGGCCCGCCCGAGATATAAGGAGAGAGCAAGCTAAATCTAGTAATAGGCATTTGACTAGGACAAGTATCCTTTTACTAAATTAGGCTGTAAAAAGGAATACAATTTTAGACTGACTAGCTCAGATCTAATACACATTTTAGTACCTCAGATGTATCCCAGCCTTAGTATGTGGGATAATGATTAACACTATGTTTGTACTTTTGTTTCACAAACTTGTTTTCCCTTTGTCTAATTGTTCCCATCATTCAGAAAAAAATATGTTCTATTCTAGGGATTTAACCTCTCATTCTACTATGGAGGCAGGCTTGTATACTAATTTACCCGGTTGTTTGGAACATGGAATTGATGGGTTGCTTGGGTGCCTGTGCTTGAACTCCAGTTCCAAAATCACATTTCTCGCTAGCCTCAGAGCAGAGCATAATCTCTGCCCGTTTCTCCCCACCCCCTTCTCTGTGCCTAGCAATCATTTATGACTGGGCTCCAGTTAAATGCTTATCTCCTCTTAGTATGATAACAAACTGCACCTATGAATCCTCCACTGGATTACCTGTACTAAGTAACTAGCTCATCATACACATCCTGAATCCCTTGTTATGGATGCCCTAGGTTTGGGACACATGTATACTCCCAACACCCATCTTGTCAAACATGACATTGACGGTTGGCAACTTGGTTAGTCCTGACTGCTAACTGACTCAGTGATGTTTCAAGCCTAAAACCATACCTCCATGCAGCCCCACCTTGGGCTATTTTCCAGTGAATTCTGGGCAATACGCCTGCACAGTGGATATTAAAAGTGCCTTAACTCCTCCCTAACCCCATCCTGACTCACCTAGTTAGCATATTTGGCACAGGTTTTACAATAGTATATCCAAATAAACTTTACCTGTAATCCTTCTAAGGTTGCAGGTTCCCTGAGAACTCTTGCCTGCTATAAAGCCTAACAATAAATCTTTGCCATCATGACTTAAAGAATGCTTGAGTCCGTGTGAGTCTGTGAATTCATTCTAGATTGCTTTCCAGGGACTCTGGTTATTGGGGTTCCTGGACTCCCTGACCACCCATCAGAATGACTACACATTGTTTGAAAACAGCAAGATTTCACATACCTGCATTGTATTCGTAACTTTTACTGATGACCACTTGCTCTAATTAAAGAAATTTGTCATAAAAGGAAAAGGGAGGGACATGACAGATATTGTGGGATAACACATCCTTAGCTCTGTTTGAATTCAGATAAGAGTCACTTTAATTCCATCTCACAGCCAGATATAGGAATAAGCAGGTGGAAAGCATTCCTTTTCAGAGGAAGACAATGGGGAAACTGAGCCAGGAGGGTGTCCCATCTTAGATTGAGGCTAAAATTGTCCTCTTAACTTTTCCCAAAAGCAAACTTTCACCTGTAGCAGGATTTCCTCTGAGTATACTGTGGCATTTCTCTCAGATACTAATTTAATGCAGACACCTATATCTAAATTCAAACTCAAAATAAAAGTAGTTGTAGTCCCAGCGGCTCTTAACTCAAATGGCAAGTCTCACCAGTCACAGCTTGGGATAGATACAATTGTTTTTACTCTTACAGAGTTGCAATAAGCAATAAAAATTTACCATGACTTACATAAATAAGAGATTTCATTTCTCTAATACTGATTTTTCTTTTCCAGAATGTCTTTCAGGGTTTTCATATTTTATTTTTAGGATCTCAGTATGTGGTAGCTGGCACATGTGGCCTCCAGTCATCCCTCAAAGCCCTACGTTGGAGGCGACTTTGGCCATCTTTTGAAGGGAGGGGAGTAGGGAGTGTCTACCCTGTCTACTCTTAGAGCTGCTGTGGGAACAATTTTAGGTTTTAACATTATACCAATAATCCCAAATAACTTAGTTAACAACTTTACAATTTTCGTTAAGTTTGAGCCAATTTGTTTTAGCTTTAAGACAGAATCAGCAGGACTTAATAAAATAATATAACTGGTTTTAAACAATTTTTTTCCCCACTGTCTTTTAGTTTCAACAAAATTCAGATTAAAAATTGCTTTGTCTAACACCATTTCTGGCTTAACAACGGTTGCTCAAGTTTTACAATAGAATTTTACTACAATTTAGAAATACAAGAGTAACACAAATAGATGATATTGCATTCCCAAATCACATATAAAAATTATTGATAGAAGACTGGGCTTACCACATGCAGAGGCTGGATGGTTGGCTGGATTCTCACTGTTTTCCCTTCACCTTTTCCACTCTCCCCAGTTGCAGAGCCTGGTTGTGAGGGTGTTGATTTGGGAAGGAGGGAGAAAGAGGGCAGAGCTCCTAGTGTGGGAGGGACTGAGGACAAGGGAATCCTGGGAGGTTGTAGAATCCAGCACCTGAATTAAAGGTCCAGGGGCCATTGACTAGGCGATTTTGGTGAATAAGGAAGGTCCCTGAGGAACCCACAAGCTTCCTGAGAGGGGTTGCTTGGCTTCAGGGAACTTGCAGCAGAAACTCCAGGTTCTGGTAGTGTGGGAGCAAGGACTCAGGGGTTTGAGAAGAGAAATTCATCTGCTTGGCTAGAGGAGTGGGCTTGCCTAGGGCTGGCCCCGATGTTGATGCTGTGCTTTGCCACTTGTTTCTTTCACCAGGTGAGGGAGATTAACTTAAATTCTCTATCATTCTTCTAATTTTTTCACTGCAGCCTTAGCTTGGTCAGAGCCAGGATGACAAAGTGAAGGATCTTTTGGGTGGGCAGAGCCCCCACCTCCACAAAACTACCAAAGGACTACTTTTCAGAGGTTCCTAACTTTTTTAATGTTATGGATGCCTTGGTGAAGCCTATGGACCCTTTCTCAGAATACTATTTTTAAACGCATGAAATAAAAAGAAATCAGTTATATTGAAATAGTTATCAAAATTTAAAAAAAAATCACAGACCCCAAGTTAAGAATTCCTGATTTGGAGGAATAAAAGCTTAGGAATGTTAAAGGAATAATACAGAGAAAAGTAGGAAGGGAGTAAGCATTTATATAGTACCCACTAGGTGCCAGGCAATGTTCAAGTGCCTTACAAATATTATGTAATTTGATTCTCATACTAACCTCTAACATGTACAGGTAATATATATAGGGGTATATGTATAGATTTGGAAACTGAATCAAACAGAGGTTAAATGACGCTGAGCGTCACATATCTAATAAGTGTCTGAGGCCAATTTTGAACTCACATATAGGACTCTATCCACTGCACCACCACCAACCCGTCTCAACATAGAGGAAGATAAAAATACAATAAAACATGCTTTCTAGAAATACAGACCTAAATAACTGGAGAAATAGTGTATGCTCATGAGTAAGAAAGAGGCTAATAATAATAGATCTCAAAGTATTAATCATCAAAACTATTTGGAAGAGGTTAAAAGCGAAAGATCCCTCAACAGAACAAATGCAGATACAACACACGGAACTGAAGGGCCAGCAAACCTCGAAGTCTAATAATTTGTCTGACCTCAGCTACTGGGGTGAGACAGGAAAGTTGGGAAGCAATCTGGTAGAAACGTGGTACATACATCAACACCTCATACCACTGACAAGTTAAGTTCCAAACAGATACACAACCTAGATGTAAAAGACTACCATTAACTGGAGGAACAAGGAAGAAATGACCTTTTCGATCTATGGGCAGGGAAACAATTTGTGACTAAACAATAGGGTTGCATAAGAGAAATCATTTTCATCATATATATTTTAACAGTTTTTGAACATCCTCAGTGTTCTTAGGGGAGCAAATGTATTATTCAGAAAATTAAGTAACAATAACATGGTCATGCATGAGATGGATGTGCCTGTTTACAGTACTGTAGAACAATCTTCAGCATTTTTCAGTTGAGCAATATTTTGATTTTATAATCTTCAGTGCTGTGAATGATGCTTTGCATAAATATGTAGTACAAAAATGGTAGAAGGGTATTTAATGCCATTTCAGAAATTGTTGGGAATTCTGTCCGAATCCCAAGCCAAAATTCCTTTAATGATTTTTTTTACATACCGTAAAAACATTGCAATTCAGAGTGTTATGAATCTAGAATCTAAGTTGAGGTGTTTCTGGAAGCATCCACTGGTCTTGTGTGGCATGAGCGTAAACACAGTGCAGTGTGCACGTGTGTTCAGAACCAAGGCTGCAGTGAAACTGTGCAATGCAACATGGGCAAGAGCTGCCAGACACCTCTCAGGTTCATTAAGCATTTGATTTTGAATTAAGTTTCAGTCACTGTGTGTTCAGAAACCTTTTGGTTTCTTACTGTAAACCTTACACTTGCCAAGTTTTCTGTGACTCCCACATTCAGTTACATGACCCCATATGGGGTCATGATCCACAATTTAAGAAACATTGATTTACACAGAGAGTGGCACTATATTAATGATAAAGGACATTCAAGCAAACTTAGTAAGTAAAGCTGTCTTTAGATTATACACAAAAACATAAGCAAATGTCCTCAATTAATGGGAAGTTTAGAGTCTCAATGACTGGTTAGAGATAAAGTTTCATTTAAGCATTATGCTAGTCTCCTTGGGCCTAATAATTTTTTCTAGCTCAAATATACCCGTTATTTTGAATTTTAATATTTTAAAATAGATTTTCTTAGCTAAAATCAAAACCAGTATGTGACACAGGCAAAGTAAGTTAACGCTTAAATAATTATTTCTGTGAAAAAAAAAATACTTTTGTACAAGTTCTACTTCCCTAGCAAAGAATGGTATCATTAGTCAACATCATATATAACAAAATTTTATTGCTGACAACATAATACTGCCAGAATTCATGTATAGTACCAGATGTAAGTCCTTCATTTTCTTTCTGATATTAAGCCTAAAATTAGAAATATCAGTATTGCATCTTGACTTGTGGTCCAATTAGAAACTTTGAATTAAATAGGTAGGTAGCTAAGGAGTCAAGTATATTTAAGATACTACAGTCAAAGGAAAATTTACCTAAATACTTACAAAGTACTTAACAGTTTTACAGCATTTTCTACTTTCAAATGACATTAGAGAATTGTCAAATTAACATTGGTTAAAAAAAAATCAGAACTTGATAAGACTTTTGAAATAATTCCCATACTTTGAAATAATTTTCCAACATTTTTTGGTCCCCATATCCTTTGGCTTTCAGGAAACTTTCCTGTACCCTTATTCAATATAAAAGGAAATGTATTCTAGAGGTTATCATGCATATAAGAAATAGAGAGATTAATTTTTCATAAAGACAATTTTATTGAATACATATTATTTTAGCAGCATAAAGTTGTCCATGTTTATGAGAACAGAATATTAGTGAGATGCTTGATTCTATTTCATGTCAATCGAAAATTTTATTCTCTGTGGAGACAGATAACAGACATATCATAGTCTCCAGTGTTTCTTGCTTTAGTCTTATTGAGTATGAGACTGAGAATTCTTCTTCACAGAGATAAATTATTATTACTGGAATTAAAGCCTTATAAGCACGTTCAGTAAGTATGAAATATGCTTGTCAAAGAATATGACAAAAATGTTACAGTTTCACTATTGGAAATTTGGAATTTCTAGTTATTTTGAGAATCAGTTACTCTCTTGCTGGGTTGCTGTTCATTTTTTCTAGCTCAACATCAAAAGAGGTTCAAATCCAAAAACTCATTCATTTAGTTTAGGTCAGAAAGAATTACAATCATTCCTTCAATTGTCTTTCAAATTTTTCAGAGGTACTGTAAGGCTCCCTTTACCTGCTCACCTCTTTAACCACACACTCTCCAGTCTACAGATTTTTCTTCACTAACATACTCTGAAATATTTCAATAGGATAATATACTTATTTAGAGAGGCCACAGGGAGCATAGGTTAGAGAGTTGCCATCAAAACCCAGAAAACCTGAATTCAAATCCCATCTCTGTTATGGGACCCTGGGCATATGACAAATTCTCTAAGACTATAATTTGCAGATAATGTACTAATATGGGTGCATTTCCTCACTCAGGCTTTACCTCTGCTAAGGATCCCTTGATCTAGTTCAATCCTGCCATTGTACAAAAATTGTGAAAAATGAGGTCCGTAAGTTCAATGATTTATATATGATTACAGAATAAGTGACATGGCCAATATTCAAAGTTTCATCTCATTCTTAGGGGTGCTGTGGCTTTTCCCACTATAACTATTGTTCTTTCCTCTTCAAATTCAGCTAGGTGGTGCAGTGAATAGAGCACCATCACTCGAGTCAGGAGGACCTGAGTTCAAATCCAGCCTCAGACACTTCACCCTTACTAGCCATCTGACCTTGGGCAAGTCACAACCCCAAATGCCCTCCAAAAAGAAAAAAAAAAAACAAAACCCAAAACAAACAAAAAAATTCAATTGTGCCCCCTTGAGAGTAAAAAAAAAATTAGTTAACTGGAAAAGTCTTTATTACGCCCAATAACAGAAAAAAGGGATATCGGGCAGTTCTTCTTAGTCAGTGTTTGACAACTTGCAAATACATTTTAAGGACAAAAAACTTCACAAAATGCATACAAAAAAAGGGGCAATACACCTTAAATATATTTTCTTGACCTAGTTCTTTTCTTTGACTTATTGTTGAAACCTCAGCACATTATTTCTCTTTAAAATATTTAACCTGACTTTTGAAAGAATCCCCTCTTTCGTGACACTGCACAGATGAATTAGCCAAAATCTATTTCCTTTCCTTCCTACCATAACAAGCGGAGTCTTTCTTGAGGGTGAGCTTGATCTTGTCTGTAGCTCACTAACAAAACTACGTTCAAGATCCCCATGCTATCAGTGATGAGTAAGCAGGGAGAAGTGAGTGAGTAGCTGTACAGTGCTACCAAAAAAAAAATTTTTTTTTAATTTTTTAAAGGATTTTAAGAATGAATTATTTTTAAAAATATACAGAAGAGAACAGGAGAAAGTTTAGAAAATAAACAGGCAGTACACTTTTAGGACATTTTAATATATACCCACAAAAAAATTAAGCTGTAAGAGATTTATGGTTTCGTGTACAATCCTCTTTCTGTTCTTTGTAAAGGAGAATGTTCATGTTTGTTAAACTCATAATAACTTTTAAAAAAATAACAGGTAAAGAAGAATTTTTCTGGTGGTCTTGTCTTTACAACTGACCAGGCCGTGATTCCGCTATAAATAACCAAAAAACCAGCCCACTATACTGAGTTCTGATCAATATTTTGAGGACCCATGTATAATTTCAACTTCCTATTTTACAAATGTTTTCACACCGGAAAGCATGTTTTAGTTATTTACCATCAACAACTTTTCTTTAAGAACTTAGTGTAGTTTAAAAAAGAAACTATAGTTAAGGTTTAAAAGTTGGAAGAATCTTAGTAGTTTACTATCTTCTGACTAACCTGATTAAGTGGGCATCTAGCCCTCTTTTTTAAAAAAATACTTCCACATCAGAGCTTCCCTGAAAAGGTTAACAGCAGGACATTTATGTATACCGCTTTATGATTTCTTAACAGCCAACACTTCACATTTATGTTGTCAAGAAACTGGATAACGCTCCAATTTTCTCCGCCAGAATATCTTAATTATAATGTGTTACATGCAACTTTAGAAATTAATGGTTAAGGCACTAACCATATTTTCCACAAATAGATGCATTCTTGAGGCATGGTAGCTCTACATTTTGCCTTTCTGCATGCCATTTTTGAAAATTAAGATTTCAAACTACAAAGAAAGTTAACAAACCCCTTTGATTACAACCACTTTAAAGTTTATTTACAGGATTTTTCTTGTGACATCATGTAACAACTGACTTAGACAGTTTACAAATATAATGGTTACCTTTTGAGACAAATAATTAAAAACTAAGTACTAAATTTTACATCATGATTTGTTTCATTTAACAAGTGAAGTTTTGAGACAGAAATTAATGAAAGCTGTTTTCTTAAGCAAAAATATGTGATTTCCAGAAAACCCCAGAAACTCAGAAGCCTAAAAAGAAGTCTGAAGAGATCAAACTCCCAGATATTCTTCAACCCCCTCAAAAAAAGGGGGGAAAGAAGAGAAAAGGGAAGGGGAGGGGAAAAATCTGAAATCTCAGCCAAGAGTCATCACCAACTGAGTCAGTTTATATTAAGGAATCTTCTTTACATATTATTGAATCCCATCATGCCTTTCATATTTCCAGCAGCACCTTGTTGAAACTGCCTCATCATTGACTGCAGTCCTGCCATACCTCCTAAAAATAAAGGGGGCGAGATCAGTAAAGACAAGCATAAACAGAAAACAGAGGCAGCACTTTTCAGTAAGATGCAGAGAATATTTAGGGGATATGATGAGAAATGCCCATATTTCATAAATGCACATTTTAAATAAAATAAATTATACTTGTAATCGTCTACAGGTATTTTTGAAACATAAAGTCACGTGTATTAGTATGACAGTTCAAAGATTCAGGCAGATAGTAACAAAAAGAAAGCACAACACTGAAAACTTGTTTGGTATACAAAAATGTCTTTACTTGTCTCTGCTCGGAATTCATTCGTTAACAACTATTTAGGTACTTACACTCTTGGAACAAGAATCAGAGCAACAGACTTTTAAAAGCTTGAATTTAAAAGCTCTCCCTCTGTCTCCTAAACCAATTCTTCATTCTCATAGCCTTTATTCCATCACTGATTCCACTCAGTCAACTCTGCTCTGGTCTTGCTTCTCTATCCTCAAATCTCTTGCCCACCAATACCAGCACCAACGTGACGACCAGCATTTATTCAATGCCCATGACGTGCCAGGCACTGTGCTAAGTGCTGGGGATACAAATCAGGGCCAAACCTCATCTCTGTTCTCAAAGAACTCATCGTCTAAGAGTCCCAGTTCTATGTTCCTGAACTGTAAAATTCATTTACGTGAACAAAATCTTTTCTAACTTTCTCTGACTTACAACACCTAAGCCTATTCTTCACCCTCACCGTAACCTCTAACCCCTTCACCATCTAGTTCTTTCATAGGCCATAAACCCTTCTTCCATATCTTACCTGGCCATCCAATCATGTAAGATCAGTACTGTCCTCAATACTCAAATCCCTCGTGCCCTTATTCTGCTGCTGATCACGTCTCACCAAACCCTAGTCTTCAGTTATTCCCATCATCCGCTGCCTTGATTCATATTCATGTGTTACTGAACAGAACAAAATCACAAAACGGAAGACCTACAATTGTATGCTCCCACAAGCATCTTAAAGCCAACATATCCAAGACAGAAGCCACCACTAAATCTATGTCTCCTGAAAATACCCTATTTTTAAGGATAGTATCCACTACAAATTTATATTACAGAATCTCAACTGGGCCCTCATTGCACCAAGGAAATCTTTTGCCACCTTCCTAATCAATCTGCTTTTTCACCCACCACAAGAGTTATTCAAAAACCCTTTTACCCCTCCTCAAGTCTCTCATGGCACCCCCTCAGTTGAGGACCTTACCTCATACTAAAAAGAACCAAAAAGGTAATTTTCTGAAAGCTCCCTCTTCTCCACTCTGTATCACACAAAGAGGTGAGGTAGCATTTACCCTGGCCAAGGCAAACCTCCTCTACGTGCACCCCTGATGCCATCCACTCCCATCTTCACCAGTAAATGTACTGGATCCTTCCACTGACTGCAATGAATTTTCATCTCCTCCATCCTTAAGAATCCTCATGTGATCCTACCACCTCTGCTACTGTCGTCTTCTGCATCTCTGCTCTCCAGAAAGTCAATGACGCTCACGGCCTCTCCTCCTTGTCCTGGCGCTAGACTCTAGTACCTCTTGCTGAGTCACTATTTTAGTCTGGATCTCGTTACCTCTCCCCCCCTAATCATGATAGCGATAAACTCCTCTGCTTCTATTCTCTCCCCATTCCAAACCTTATTCCCTATGGCTGCCAAAATAATCTTCTTAAGGCACATGTCAGACTATATTACTTTGTTCAAAAATCTTTTCCCTCCTGTCCCAAGGTTGAAACACAAAACCCTTCAGTTTGGCATTTAAAGGCATATACAAGCCCAATTCTACCTAATTTCTTCCTTTAAGGTTCATTTACGCCCTTTGTTTTTTCCACCAGAGATATCTCTCGATCTTTCCCCTCACACAGCTAACTCTCAAAAACCTACTTTCCAATTTAAAAATAAAAAAGTAAGCAAAACAAACTGATGTTGTGACTAAATCTGACAGCAATAGTTGCCCAATTCACTACCGAGAGGAGGGAAGGTCATTTCATCGTCTTCCAGAACCAATATGGGTCACTATAATTACTCTTAAGTTCAACTATCAGTGTTGTTTTCAATGACATTATTATATCCACTGTGCATATCCTTCTCCAGATTCAACCTTCTTTCCTCTGTATCAGTTCATGAAAATCTTTGTATAATTTTCTGAATTCCTTATACGCAAAACTTCTCAGAGTGCGTTTATTCCACTATATTTATGTACCACAATTTAGCCAGTCATTCTTAATCAAAAGGATATTATTTTCTTTCAGAACTTTGCTACTACAAAGAATGCTTGCTACTATGAATACTTTGGAATACATGCGATCTTGTTTGGTTTGTGACTTCTTTCATGTATATACCCGGTAACAGGAATTGCTAGGTCAGAAGTTTTGAACAATGTTATAATTCTTTTCAGACAATTCTTATTTATTTTCCAGAATGGTTACAACTAACAGTTCTAGCAACAATACATTAATCCCATATACACTTCTAGAATGACTTTTTATTATTCCCCTCCCTTTGCTGCATTCTACTTTTAGTTAAAATAGACTATTAACTTTTTCAAAAACTCATCATTCCATTTCCTATTTCCACATATTTGTCTCCTCATGCCTAGAATGTACCACCTCCTCATCTCTAAAAGAAGTCCAGCCTCCTTCAAAGCACAGGTACCACTTCATACACAATGCCTTTCTTAATACTTAACCCTTGATTATTAGCATTTTTTTCCCTCTTGTAAAATCTTTGTATTATTTTGTACATATGTTGTATTAACTTGTAGTCACGTTGTGTTCCTCCCTACTAAAAATCTTGAAGATAGGAATTGTTTTATTTTTTGACTTTTTATCTCTAGTACTTAGCAAAGTATTTTGCACACAGTAGATATTTAATTATTGTGT
Source organism: Pseudocheirus occidentalis (assembly GCA_028646575.1). Classification (NCBI taxonomy): domain Eukaryota; kingdom Metazoa; phylum Chordata; class Mammalia; order Diprotodontia; family Pseudocheiridae; genus Pseudocheirus; species Pseudocheirus occidentalis. Next base: position 207,802,595 of record CM053598.1, read on the forward strand.
ACTAAGATTAATTAATTTATTTTGACCATCTCCCAATTTTTCAGATTAGGAAGTTGAAATTAGGAGAGACTAATCAACTTAACCCAATTACAGAGCTGGGCAATAGCAGAATCTTGGTAGGAAATGAAATTCCCTAATTGATAGTTTAGTATTCTTTCTACTTCCCATGATTTCTCTATATCAGATTAATGAAGTTATATTAGATTAACAACGTAGAGTCAAAATGTGTCACCAATGTCAACATTATGAACTTCATGACGGTAACTGGAAACAAACTTAAAAATTACCCATGTGATGAAGAACTCTTGGATCCATCATTTTGGCCATCTGTTGGTTCAGTTTTGCCATCTGGGATTGGCTTACATTCTTTGACATGTCACCTCCTTTAAAAAGCATAAATATTAAGTGTCTGTCAGTATATTTCTTTTCAGGTTAGCTATATTTAGGATTCATCTATATTATTATTATTTTGCTTTTTGGAGGGGAGAGGGTAGGGCAATTGGGATTAAGTGACTTGCCCAAGGTCACACAGCTATTAAGTGTTAAGTGTCTGAGGTCAAATTTGAATTCAGGTCCTCTTGACTCCAGGGCCAGTGCTCTACTCACTGTGCCACCTAGCTGTCCCCCAAAACAGCCTTCTGTAAGCAGTGGTTGTGATTTCCAGGATTGCACTATAACTCCATTATGGCACAGTAGTTATATGATCCCCTAGGCAAGTCCTTAATTTAGCCACCTAGCCTGCCCAATTCATCTATATTACGCTTCTAAACAACTCCTAATAACATTTTTCCTTAAGTATTTCAGTTGGTATCCCATTTTTTACATTATTAACCTTAACTCTGTCCTTCTTAGAAGGAAAAAGATCCACAGTAGTGGCCCTTCTGTAAATTGAATCAGTATCATTCTGATAGAACCAATATACTAACAGAACTGAATGTTTGCCTATAAGAGCTGGAAACATCAGGAATTCAAGCCTCACTTTACAAAAACTTAGGAGAGGAAAAAAATAGAAACTAAGGAAAAAAAAGAGGGCAGAGTAAGAAGTGAATAAAGTAAGCAAGATAATCATAGAAAGAACCTTTGCACATTGGTGAGGTATGCAAAATCTGTGAGATTTCTGACAAAGTATATAAAATAATTTCGTTTGTTTTCACAAGTAAAGCTACTCTTCCAATCATAATTCTTTTAAATGAAAAATTAATTTCATAACTGCTTCCCATTAACTTGAATTGGAAATCAGATTGTCCTCATAAATCACAATATGTACTCTTGGGTTTCTGATGGATTCAAAATTCAACTTTTGCATGTTGGAGGCTCATTGTCTCCTGAATTTTAGCTTTTGATTTTCTTTCTCTCTTCTCAACTATGCCCCCATCAAACTGATGATTAAAGGGAGGCTAGGTGGTGCAGTAAGTATAGCATCGGCCCTGGAGTCAGGAGGACTTGAGTTCAAATCTGACCTCAGACACTTAACACAAAAAACTAGCTGTGTGACCTTGGGCAAGTCACTTAACCCCAATTGCTCTACCTTCCCCCCTCCACAAAAAGGGAAGAAAAATAAAATAAAACAAACTGACGATTAAAAATCCAATGATTATGCTATTTGTCTTACCTTTGAAAAGTCCTTTGATACCACCCATCTTTTTCACCATCTGGGCAAACTTAGTATATTGCGTCAAAAGCTCCTGAACGTCTCTTGTTGAGACACCTGATCCTCTTGCTACTCTTTGGATTCTTCCTGGTTGCTTACTGAACACCTTTGCACCATCTGTGCTGTCAAGCTCTGCAGAAAAGAGTCATACAAGTGCACTATCTTTTCCTCTATATAATAAATGTTATCCAGAAAGGAACAAAAAAAGCTTATATTCTTTCACAGAATTTATTTCTGAACGTGTTAAAAATATTTTTAAAATGGCACTTCTTGCTCTTCCCCATAATTCACTTCTTTTGTCCATAGAGCCAAAAGGAAAGAGGTAGATTTTATCTATGTGTTATATATGACTAGATGCCACTATTCAAGGCATTATGATTAAAGTGGTCTCTTTCCCTTAGCATTCATCATGATGCTACAATTACATGCCACACCAAGAAAACCAGAACCACCCTCAATTCTCTGCCTCGGTTTTGATGAATATATAATTCTTAGAAAGGAACTTAAGGAATCAACAAGGATTTTATTAAACACATACTGTATACAAGGCACTATACTAAGCACCAGGGACACAAAGGAAGGTGAAAACAGTCCTGGCCCTCAAAGACCTGACATCCTCATGGGGAAAGTCACATGTAAATAAACAGACCCTACAAGACACATGAAGAGCGGATGGAAGGTAACCGTGGAGGGGAAGGCTCTACTAGTTGAGGTGAGGCACTTAGTGAGTGCTGAAGGAAGTCAAGAGCTCTGAGAGGTGGAGGGGAGGAGGTAGAGAGCTCTAGATGTGCAGCACAGCCAAAGGCCCAGCCAGGAGAGGCAGGGTAATGTGCATGGGATGACAAGCCGGTCAGTATGGCTGAATCACAGATTACGTGCAAGGAGACTGGAAAGGTAGGAAGGGGACTAGCGGTGATGAGCTTTAAATGCCAACTAGAACGTTTTATACCGAGCTGGCAGGTAAAAGGCAACAATCAGAGTCTACCGAATAAAAGGAGTGACATAATCAGATGTACACTTATTCAGAGTGAAAACATGGACCACCCAGAAGTGTCAATCTTACCTTGATCGTTCATACTGTCCATTATTGTCATCAGTTTTTTTAGCCTTGCCATTGACTCTTGCTCATTGCCTTTGCTCATAAAATCTGTTCCAAAACCAGGGATCATACCCTAAAATTGAAATGTCAAATGCTTTAATCCTATAGAATATGAAGCCAAGTGCAGCATTTAAATATACAGAAGGGTATTTGAATATTACCACATTTGTCTAGCTTAGAATGTTAGCTTTTACTGTCAGAAGCAGTTACAGCAAAGAGGCACAGTATTAAAAACATTTCTGTGGATCTCAAACAGAGGAAAAGAGTATTGAGACAGATTACCAATATTTGACTGAACGGGCCCATTTTCATGATGTTTTGGAATTGTTCATACATATCTCTCAATGTAAACTGACCTGAAATGAAATAAAAACAAGTCAGGTAAATATCTAAACTGTAAATATGGATTTTTCTTAAGAAGAACTCAAGCTCATAATGATTTATTCATTTGATTAACGTTAAGTACCTGATATGTGCACAATACTGTGCTAGATGCCACAGGAGAGATAACAAATGAGAAAAGCTTCTCTACATTATATGGGCTCACAGGAGATGAAATAAGTAGAAGGCTATGTGCCAAATAAAACTCTGCCATGGGAGAAGATAATACCGTGATGCTCAAGGGAAGGAAAAGGTCACAAGTATCAGTAAAAGAGAAGCAGAGTAAGAATGGGCTGTGGCACCTTTGCATATCTTGAATTAGAGGAATGAGAGAGGCCAAGAAACTAAAAGGAAGAGGGCCAAGCTCATATATCTGCTTTCTTCACTGACTCAGCTCAGAAGGCGCCTCAAGGTCAGGCTTGAAAAATTTAGAATAATCTAAGCGGTAAAGACGCCAACCGCTTACTCTTCTAGCCTATTCCAACCCTTAACAACAACAAAATTCTCTTACTTGTCTTCTATAGCCTGAAATACTTTGAACAGGCAATAAAGTTTTTCTTTCTATAAACAAGGATAAAAGGATTTCTAAGCTGGCTTCATTCATCACTTTCTAACCAAGAACAAAAGAAACTACACGAAAAAATTACTTCATCCTCTCAGCCAGCCAGCCATAGATATACTTCAGCAGAATTTCTGGCAGGAAAGGATTCAAGACGAGGTATGTGAGATGCACCAAGTTCCTAAGTAGGTTTTTGACAGATGGATATGGGGACAGTAGCATTTCAGGCAGGGAAGACAAAAGGAATAAAAGCAGAGGCATTAAGTCATGTGCTTAGTGTCAAGGGATGGTGACTAAAGCAGCATGAACAATGAGAAAAAAGTTCCCATAGGAGAGCAGAGCAGCAAGGCTGGAAAAGCAGGCAGGCGCCAAACTACCAGATTATTTTGTAGGCCATTCAAAGCATTAAATAACTGTTAAGCAAGAAAGAGATACGGCCAACGGCTTCTTCTGAAATGACTCATCTGACAGGGACGCCCAGCAAAGAATGGAAGCGAGACAGAACAGAAGCTACTGCAATAGTACCTCACAAAGGAATAAGAGTGAACTACAGCGGCCATAAGAAAGACAGAAACGAATGAGGGACATGATGATGTAGAACAGAAATAGTCAGATGTGAAGCCAAGCCTCTGAGGCGGGGACACTGGAAGAAAAGAAGAACTAATGACAGAAATAAGGTAGTCAAGAAGAACTAGCCTTACGAGAAGGGAAGCTGGGAGCTTAGTCCTAGACAATATATTCCATTTGGGATGACTCCAAGTGAGTCCTCCAAGCGAAAATATTCATTGGGAGTTTGAAGTATAAGAATATAGGTCAAGGCTGGGGAAAAAAAAAATTCAACACAGACACAACACATAGATACACACACACTCCCCAAAGTCTTAAGAGTACAGTACGACTTTTGAGATGGTGTGTGTGTGTGTGTGTGTGTGTGTGTGTGTGTGTGTGTTATCCTCATAGTAATAATAATTAATACCACAAAGCTGTAAAGATCTCAGAAGGACACTCACCATTTAGGGAGCAGAAAGACAAAAAAAAGCAAGGCAGGGAGACACAACCTACCTAAAGGCTCACAGATAACAGGAAAACCTAGCATACTTAACATGACATTTAAAACCCTCCACAGCCGGATTCTAACCTACCTTTCCACTCTTATTTAACAATACATTTAATCACATGCTCACAATCATTAAGCCAAACAAGTCTTCTAGGTCTTCCCTAAATGTGGCTTTTGTATTACACCAAACAGAAATAATGCCTATCAGAAATCCTTTCTTAGTCCAGACCATTTCCCAGTAAAGCTTAGTTCCTTCTACAAATGACTTATTTGTAAAAATGGATTACTTAATGGAAGCTCCTAAAGGATAGAGTTACCACGTAAAGTACCTTTAATGTTAATGAAGTAGAAAAATCAAGGAGAGTCTGATCAGGGCATTCAAGTGATGATTTTGACCTTTAAACTCAGCAGTGATGGAGGCAAAGGCTGAATTTAGGAATGTTAAATAGCTGAAGAGATAAAAGTATCTGGCATAGACTTTAGTAGGTAGTCAAGACAGCAGGATCAAGTGAAGGTTCTCCCCTATTCCTCCTGCCCCATCAAGCCTTCCCCCCCAAACTGTGCATGTTAAAAGGCAGAGGAAAAGGGAACCAAAATTTACCTAAAGGTAAAAATAAATTTTTTATTTTTTTGCTTTTTGGTGGGGGGAAGGTAGGGCAATTGGGGGTTAAGTGATTTGCCCAAGGTCAGAAAGCTAGTTTTTGTGTTACGTGTCTGAGGCTGGATTTGATCTCAGTTCCTCCTGATTCCAGGGCCAGTACTCTATTCACTGTGCCACCTAACTGCCTGAAAATACAAATTTTTTTTTTAAAAGAAAGAAAACTCTCGTATTCAGCAAGACCTGCTGGGAAAAGTGGGAAACAGTTTAATTTAACAAACAAACAAACAAACAAACAAAAAGAAGGTTTAAACTAGTGTCTTACATTAAATGTCACAATAAGGTCCCAAAATAGTAACTGACAAAAAAGAAATTGTCATATCATTCAGAAATAGAGGAAAACAAGTGGTAGTATCTTTAACAGCTATGACTACAGGGAGAATTCTTACCAAACAAGGGATAAAGTTAATCATAAAGAGTAAAATAGGGGGCGGCTAGGTGGTGCAGTGAATAGAGCAACGGCCCTGGAGTCAAGAGGACCTGAGTTCAAAACACAAAAACTAGCTGTGTGACCTTGGGCAAGTCACTTAACCCCTAACTGCCCTCCAAAAAGCAAAAAAAAACTAAAATAGTTTGATCAGATTAAAGAGAAAAGCTTTTGTAAAAACAAAATTAATGCCTCTATGATAAGAAGGAAAATCTTTACATCAAGCATCTCATAAAAGTGTGATAGGAAAGATATACTGGAATGTGATACAAATATATAATACCAATATTCGTTCTCTAATAAATAAGTGGCCAAAAGATGGTAACAGTTCTCAAAAGAACTCCAAACCAATAACAATCATGTGAAAAATTATTCTAAATCAGGGCTTCTTAAACTTTTTCCACTCAGGATCTTTTTTTGCTGGAGAAATTTGTATGCGATCCCCGATATATTAAATAAGCATACAACTCAAACATTTACTTATAAATAATAAAGAAATTTATTTTAAAACAATTATTTGCTATACATATAATTTTATCCTTCATTAAAGATGAAAGCAAATTTACATATATTAATGAAAGGGATGTGTTTATTTTTACATAAATAATTAAAATTACATAAATAATTAAATCTTGATGGAATTTTTGATACTAATATTTTGGTCATGTGTGTTCAGAAACCTTTTGCTGTTGCCAAATTTTTCACGACCCACCCCCCCCACATTCAGTTACTTGACTCTTTATGAAGTTGAGACCCACAGTTTAAAAAGCACTGTGTTCTAAATCATTAACAAGAAAAATTTAGATTAAAACAACTCTCATGTCACATCACCTACCCCTCAAACTGACAGACATCAGAAGACGGAAATAGTGTTAGAGGGACTGTAGAAAGACAAAGACACTATTGTACTGTTGGTGGGACCGTGAGATGGTCCAACCATCCTGGAAAACAATTTCCAATTATGTGAGAAAAATGACTTAACTGTTCATATCCCGTGATCCAAAGATCCCACCGCTAGGATCGTATCACAAAAACGTTCAATAGGAAATAAAAAGCAAAATCTTGTAGTGGCAAAGAATAAGAAACAAAGCAAGCTGCCACACTTTTATATGTGTGTGTGCACACACACGTGTGTATACATACATACACACACATGCCTGTATGTATGTGAATAGTCAGGCATATAATACATATTACTGTAATAGAATATTACTGATTTACATGTAAGAAACAAAGAATATGAGTAATTCATAGAAACATGGGAAGACTTGTATGAAACCAGGGGTGTAGAATGTCTTGCATACAGCTAAATTCAGTTTCAGTGCTGAATGATTTTGCTTAATGGGGACAGGGAGAGAATAACTTGGAATGGGTGTTACATAAAAACAAAAGGTATCAACAAAACTTTTAAAAAGTACACTCAGTTGTTTTAAGAATTCAAGGAAAATTTAATTTTTATATTTTTATCTTGAGGAAAATAAATTGCAAATAAATTTTTTAGTGGGAAGAATAAAAGCAATTTATAATTCCAAATTGCCCATAGATTTAAGGATACAAATGATTCCCAAATGTTATTTAATATTAATTTTTCACAACAGTATATAACTGTAAAACATTCAGTAAGCTAGATAAATGTCAGGTTAGTTTTTGAAACTGGCATACCATGCTTCAACTTTTCTATAAGTGCTTCATTGTCATCCAACTTCAATTCATTGACTTTATCTATTAGTCCTTCAATATCACCCATACCTAGAAAAACCAAAAACTAGATTTAAATTCAATAAGACAAACACCAGGCTTATTTACTTTCCACATCACAGAAAGCATCCTTTTATACTAACAAAAGTACGGCTTTTTAAACTTTCAAAATGCTTTCACTCCACACTTTGACTGAGAAGTCGTTCAAGTGACTAACTATTCCTCATTTTACAGAAGAAAAAACTGAAGCAAAGAAATCAAACAACTTGCTTGAGACCCCATTATCTACTTAATGTCAGAGCTGGGAACAGAGCCCGGGTCTCCTGACTCCCAGTTCTGTGCTATTTCCATTTTGCTTCCCCCCACCACTGAGCATACCAAGAAGTTTGCTGATGAAAGGCTGCGTTTTAAAAGGTTCAAAGTCATCTATATGCTCGCCAGTACCAATGAAAATAATCGGACTTTTTGTGGCAGCGACTCTGCAAATAAATATAAAACGTAAGACGAACTCAAAAAAGAGAAACAATATTAGAAATTAAACAGTCATCTCTCGTATACTTCTCCTACTAAAAATATACAATTTGATTTCAAGAAAACAAATTCAAGTTACTTATAGATTAAGGTCTTTAAAAAAATTCATGCCTAGCTAAACTATCACATAAACTATCACACTATTAGGTAGCCCTAATATCTCAGTAATTTGATGGAAAGAAAATACAATCCAGCGGGAAAGCAGCAAATGAATTTTACCTAATGTGTAAAACAAAGTTCTTGTTCTGAAGACCACAGAAAATTGGAACAGGCGACCTCAACTCAATATTCCAATTGGAACACTGGTGATGTTCCCTTATATAAAGTGTGTGTTGTTTATGTGATCACATCTCAAACTATTAATTACAGGGCCATACTGAATTCTTGTAAAAGCTTACTCAGTTGTAAAGACTCATCAAAGTTTTAATGCAAATCAGAAGTTAAAAGCTTTTATCACCAAAAGAGGAATAAAAAATTTCACTTACTTATGAAGATCCTATTCCCCTTTTCTGCATAAAACTAATAGCTCTTTGATATTCATTCCACAAAACGTGGATTTCTCGATATAAATTAAGAATGGGAAACTAATTTAACATGTTGATTAACTTTTAATATACTTAATAGAATACTACATTTTCTTGGTTGTAAAAAAGAGTAGAAGAAATGTTTGAGAAACAAGAGCCCTAAAACACAAAAATTCTATGTTTGAAAAATAAACGCTGAAGTGACAAAAAATTACAAGTGGTTATAATTATTTAAATTAATGGTTTTGTGTCATCTAAAATACTCTGGTAAGTAAAACCATAACGTAAACATGTCCAAAGAAGTTTATGTTTCAATTATGGCTTTCCAGTTTATGTGTGTTCTGATTTTAATTATCCCTTAATGGCATATACACTATTTTTTCAGAAGGAATGAAGGGAGGGAAAGAGATTGAGAGAGGAAAGAAGGGAAGAGGGAAATCTTGCCTGATTTAAAGTCTAATTTTTTTAAACAAAAGTATAAAAAGTGATACCTATGCCATTTGAAAAATATTTCAAAATGTCAACATGATAACATTATAAATAACCCAAACATTTGTATTTCCAATACTTACGCACTAAGTGCACCACCACCTTTTGCATGGCCATCGAGTTTCGTCACAATTACAGAAGCGACATCTACTTTATCTTTGAAAGCCTTAGCTTGTGCTTCACAAGCCTGACCAATGGAGGCATCCATTACATAAACAATGTTATCAGGTTGCTAGAACATTTGAATGGAAAAATTGCAAATTTTTATTAATCCTTTTACAAATAAAAACATTTCAAACAATTCATACAAAAACAATTTTTAACTGAAATAATCAAAACAAACAAAACCAGGAAGATAAGTGTTTGATTAATATGTGATTTATAGATCCTTAAGTGCAGCCTTTTTTTTTTTTTGGAGGAGGGAAGGCAATTGTGGTTAAGTGACTTGCCTAAGGTCACACAGCTAGTTAAGTGTTAAGTGTTTGAGGCCGAGTTTGATCTCAGGTCCTTCTGACTTCAGGACTGGTGCTCTATTCACTGCACCACCTAGCTGCCCTTTTTAAGTACAGCCTTTTGACTAAATCCAAATTTTACAGAAATTCTTTTATTTTAATTAATACATTTTTATTCTTCTCTTACATTTATATTTTATTTTTAAAAGAACAAAAAGAACATATTTGAAATACCAAACAATAAACTAAGTTTCAATGACACAAACCATCCAGATGGACTGGCACAGTTAGAACAGTAGTAAACCATAAGGGTTGGTGGCTGCTCCACTAATGACTTAGTTCTAACTCCCCTTGCCTGACTGGCACCATTACTGCAGGAGACTGGTTGCTGAATTTATGGGGTTGAGTACGCCAGGCTGTTATCAGATTTTGATAATGATGCACTGTGTTTCTGTTTAAAGTGCAATTTGTGGATAGTTGCACAGCTTGCCAGTATTTTTAAATTCTGTCTGCTTAACAGCCCATGTCAATGAAGACCAAGAGAACACTGAGGGCAGAAAACAGATTTTTTTAATGAGAACTGCATAAGAAAATGAGGATAAATATAAGATGATTTGCTTGACCTTTGTGATACTGCAATATCAACATTAAAGAAGTTCAATGCTCATCAGCATTATAACACGCCTAAGGACCACAAATATTTTAAATTAGCAGGAAAGGCATTTCAGAAGTCAAAAGATGAAAAATAAAAACAAAGACAATTCATTCAAGCAATAATAAGACCTGGAGATAATGCCACATAAGCAACTTATAAAGCAGCTTATATATTCGGGGGAAAAAGGAAAGCCATTCAGTGACACAGAAATTGTAAAAGAATGCATTGTCAAAGCTGTAGGATGCTTAGATGCCGATAACACTTCACAGTATAAACAAGTGCCTCTTTTAAGGAGAACCCATAACTGATTGGCAGCCTGAATTAGCCTTCAACTTACCAGAACAAATTCATGCAATACTTCAAAAGGAAAATATGTATTATTTAACCACTTTGGACAAAGTGACTGATACTACTGATGTGGTGCAGGTTTTATACTTCATTTGGGTCATAACAGAAGATTTTCTTTGCTATGAAGAGTTACTTCCTTTGGGCACTCTTGCGAACAGAACACTGGGAATAGAGATCTTCAACAACTTTCAAGATAAATGTCTTGAAGTTGGACTGAATTCAGTAAATTTATGTACAGTATTCAATGTGGTTTTGCCATATCATTCTAAAGTGCATGGGCTATCACAGGGAGAAGTGTTAGCCAAAATTTTATCTCTGTGAGGATAAATTTTATCAAGAAAAGAATAAGCAATGTGAGTTATAGAAAGACGATTTCTATAGAAATGCTGCATTTCTGTATGACATAATATCAAATCAAAAGGATTTGAATATTTCCTGCAAGGTAAAACTAAGTGCTTTCTTGCTTTTCAATCACTTATAAATCTACAGTCTCCTACCTAACCCAAATGAAGACAGCCTTAAGGTCACAAATGACTGATACCCATCCATGGGATCAAATGAAACTATGGACCTTCAGGCTGCAACCAAATATTCAAATGCTTTCCAACAAAAAGCAGACATAACAAAGTCATTAAAAGGTTAGCTAACTTTAAAATTAACAAATAGTTTTCATTTTTTGAAATCATTAAGTACATAGTAGTCAGATTTTTACAAAATAATGCATGTTATTAAGTATATCTAATGGAAGTTTCTTGAATGTGGTCTTATTTGATTACAGCTAGTATTAATGAGGTCTTCCAACAACAATGAGGTAGGAAAAGGTTTCCTACCCTGACCTAGGACATATTCCCTGCATCTATCCGAACTAGACAAAAATATAAGTATTGGCAGATAAAGACTCTGGGCTTCCCTCAGCACCAAACCAAAATGAAGACCACAGTGAGACAGTGACAGTCTCATAATATTGATGCTTAACAGAGTGTTGATTTATGCTAATATATCATATGTAGAAAATAATCCCATAAAAATGATTTAAGCAGATGTACTATGTCCATCTTTACCTTCTTAATCATAATTAAATGCAAAGTTGTTTTGAAAAGCTTTCAAAATTTACTAATAGGCAAATTCCTCAAATTGTATTCAAATTCACAAGTTACAAAACTAAATGTCAAGCCCAAATAATCAACAACTTAACATAAAAGTGTTTTGGCTATGTCTTTGATTTTCCCCCATGTACAAAGGAATAAAAATGCTATGAAGGAGAAAAAAAAAAGACATGATCACAAAAATTATATGCATTTCAGAATTACGTATTCAACAAAGAAAGGAATGAAAGGATAAGGTTTTACCAGACAGAAAAAGGGCATGCATTAAAAAATTTATCAATTTCATTCTTATTGAAGACTTGGCAGGTCAAACACTGTGCATGTCATAATCAGTACCACACCACACCACAATAGTTAACTAAATTAACTTAAAGAAGCAACTTACTATAGCATTAGCTACTTGGAGCATTTCTTCAAACAAAGAATCTTCTTGTTTATGACGGCCACTTGTATCAACAATAATAATTTCAAAGTTCTCATTTTTGAATTTTTCCACACCTTCAGAGGCAATGATCACTGGGTCCATTTCTGTATAGCTGTTCAACAGGAACAAGTGAGCCCAAACAAACAAAATCACTTTCGAGTAACATACTTAGAAATCCATACCTTGTAAATCAGAACTTAAGTTCTGAACAAATTTACTAATTAAAGAATTCTCTTTGGAAGAAAGATAATCTTAATTTTTAAAAAATTTTGCAAATATGGTTCTTGAAATCTGTGAGTCAACTAGTTTTCCAATGATAAGATTTTTATTTTTAAATTCAATTTTATTTTCAGTTTCTAAAACTCTTACTAGTATATTCCTTCTGTCTCCCACTGAGAAAGCAAGAAAACTAAAATTCAAATATGTATATTCAAGCAAAAAAAAAAATCCTAGCATTAACCATGTGCATATCCAAAAAACAATGAAAAAGTTTCAATCTCACTATAAACTTATTGCCTCTCTAGGTAGGGTGGCCTGTTTCATAAAAAGTACTTAAATGTTTGATACCTGTGACTGCCTCTTTTTTCTCTTTTCTTTCTCTCTCTCTCTCTCTCTCTCTCACACACACACAAATTTCTAAAGCACTCTGAAAACCTTACAGTGTTGTATAAATATTAACTATTTCATGTGTCTAAGTGTATGATATGCTTCCCTAAAAGGTTTTTGGGGCTCTCCAAAACTTGATTAAATCTGTGATTCCCTCTAATGAAAAAACAAAACCAAACCGAGTTCATCCATGCTTTCTCATTCTGTTCTGTCCATGTCCTGTCATAAATCAAAGAGGCTCCACCTAATATACAAAGTGCCTTTCTCTAGATTTTCTGCCAGAGGACTATCAATTATCTCTGATATTGCTACATGAACATACTACATTTTTTCCAGTCATACATTCCTCTGCTGATATTCTTTATTTAAATTCTTCCTCCAAATTCTTTATTGGTTATATGCTGCGGTCTCCTCACACCCACCATGCCAAGCTCCATTGCCCTTTTGATGACCTACACCTTTAATTCTTTAGAGACTATGATATTCCACCATTTGCAAAGATAGAGTACTGCCGGAAGATGACTGATATTAAGGCAAGTGTAGTTAAAAGGATAGGCCTTTTGTCCAGAGAGAGACTTAAATCATTAAAACCAATGAGATCCCAGTGCTTTTCTCGTGCTGTTCAATTCTGGGCCCAGCTTTTTGTTCATGCAGTGTCTGTCCAAGAGAGAGATGATGGTGCCCAGCTATAGGCCATCAGACCGCACAGCAATGCAGACAACAGGGGTTTAACAAGCTCCTGATTTTTCTAGAGTAGTCAGGCTGAACACTTTTGAACAACCACAGGAGGCTTTGTGAAGGTCGGAAGCTTGATGCGATCAGAATGTTATAATAATAATACTAACAATCACTAAGATTTATGTAGTGTCTGCTCTATGTCTGGAACTGTGCTAGATGCTTTTTTGATTTGAGCCTCACGACAACCTTGCAAGGTCAGTGCTGTTATTATCCCCATTGTACAGATGAGGAATCTGAGACAAACAGAGGTTAAGTGACTTGCTTGGAGTTGCAGAGCTAATAAGTGTCTGAAGCTGAATTTGAACTCAGATCTTCCTAACTCTAATTCTATGCACTGCTCCCCCTAAAGGAGCATTTCCAAGACCCCACCATCTAGGCAATTCCCCCTGCTATTCAAACTTCACGCTGGATGTGATCTATGACGTCAAACAACAGTGACGAGTACTGCTGCCCCTTTTTTGTGCCTTCCTTGGTAACAATCAGAGGGGCACAGAACAAAGCTCTCGTTGTTATGCCTTTCAAGGAATTCTGCATGATGCTGACACATGCATAGAAGGGTAGTCTTTAAGGCTGGATTCTGCTCCATCAGATCAGAATTCTTTTCTTCAGGCAACACAAAATAGTGGGATCATGTATTCTCTTTATCTTTCAATCAATGATGAAACTATGCTATGGAATATTCTCCGCAAAAGTCTTTCTGTTCCCTTCTCACACATTCATCAAGGAAGCCCTTGATATACATGTAATTGTCCTTAAAGACTTTGTTGAGATGGGGAAGTAGAGTGAGTGAGAGCTATTTATGTGAGTCAGAGTGATTCACATTTTCCCAATTGTCTTCCTTTCTGGTACAAATAAGGGATGTGATTCCCCCGGCCCCGCTCCCACGTGTTTGCACCTTTCTTTCTGACATCTCAAAGAATCAAATGCTGAATACTTGGTCTGGTCTTGCTGCTCTTTCTCTCTTTTTTTCCCATACTATTTCTATTTCTTCATACAACATGTTGGGGGCTGTAAAAGAGTCTGAATATGTGTACACAGAGACACAAACACAGAATATATATATATCCACAAAAAACCTAAAGAAAATGAACATAAGGTAATGGTGGAAGGCCCATATATACTAGCAGCTGGGAAAATTATAAAGCTCATATAGTGAGCTAAGTTCTAAAGGAAACAAGGAATTCTACAAGGTAGAAGTTAAGAAGTAATATATAATGTCAAAGTTACAGGACACATCCTTCCTTCCTAGTAACAAATGATAAACTCTTTTGTGAAATATTCTTTGTAAGAGGGTTTATTGGAAAATGTTGTATAAAAACAAATCACACACACAGAGTAGTTGCATTAAGCAAAATTAAAAGTTTCACTTCCACAGGTTTATTTCCTTAGTGAACTAAGCCATCCATATGAAGGCACAAAATTAATCCCTCAAAAAGGGAACTGCTAAAAAGTGTTTCTAATGTAATCATAATTCTTTTGTTTACTCATTCAGGAAAAATTACTTATAGGTTAGAAGTTGCACAGAATCTCAAAGAAGACAAAAATCAAGATCTCTACTCTTCTTAAATTTATAATTTAGATGTGGATACAATACATGTAATGTTTCACAGAATTCATTCCTTCAAAAAGCATTGCATTAAAATACAAGCAAGTTCATGAGATTGCTTATCACAGATATCGACCTAGAAAAGCACTTAGAGATCCACGAAACTAAAGCCCACTGAGGTTAAGTATTTATCCAGGCTCAAACCCACAGTAAGTCAGAGCCAGAATTTGAATAAAGTTCCTCTAACTTATAAATCCAGCAGTCTTTGCACACTTTGCACACTTGTGATTAAACACTATAAATTGTACGTAGCATCGTAAGACTGCTTCTTGATGGAACCTATCAAATGGTTAAGATTGAAGAATGGAACTGAGAAGGATGGATGGTACCTGGATGAGCTCAATCAATACTACGTCACCAAGAAACACCACATGAATAGCTGGGCTAAGCAGGGCTGTTTCTGGAGAGTAAGGGTTTATGATAATAATTCAGGACTGTGCTCATCACCACCAGAAAGTACAGAATACCTTAAAGAGGCAGACTCAGTGATCAATCCAGATCACGGAGAGTAGTATTAGAAAATGCTCAGCACGTCACTACACATATAAACATTTAGCAATTACCAAATATTTAGTAGTAAGACATGATCTGGTGGCTAGAATTATACATCAGAAGATTGCTATCTTTCATGAACTAACAGATGGTAGCTGAACTAATAAGTCATACTGAAATAGAATCATTGTACAGAACTCTTGCCTATAACTGTGTGAACATTAAAGAGACATATAGAAACTTAAGAATAGTATTTTTAAGAAATGTCATTATATGAAACACACAAAACCTCCCAAACTACAGGGAATTAGAAGCTTTCAAGAGCCAACAGAGGAGGTCAAAAGTAAGCAGGAGCAGAATGACAGGATTATTATTCCTGCTGAACCATCTGCTATTAAGATTATGACAAGTGTGAGGTTAGAGTTTAATATTTTAATTGAAGCACAAAAAGCAGGTGTTTTGTCCACATAAAATGGCTTACAGAACATTAAGTATAAAAGAATAATAGCAAGATAACAACTTGTCCCAGCGTCATTTGTATCTGAATTCCACTGAACAAAATGAGAACAACATGAAGAATAAAAACTCCACTACCACTAAAATAACAGAAAGTAAAGGGAATGATAATCAGCTGCTCCAGGGAGTGAGGTGGGGTACCAGCGGCCTCGAGGCCACATGTGGCCCTCTAGGCCCTCAAGCACAACCCTGTGACTAAATCTAAACTTCACAGAACAAATCCCCTTAATGAAAGGATTTGTTCTATAAAACTTGGACTCAGTCAAAGGGCTGCACTTGAAGACCTAAAGGGTCACATGTGGCCTTGAGGCCGCAGGTTTTCCCCACCCCTGGACTAGCCTCTTAAGACCTGATCTGGTTCTTAGAGGAAGTTAAAAGGAGGTAGAAAGGAGGCATAGAAAAACATTCTAGGAAGGAACAATATGAGCAGAAGCCTAAGTAAAATGCGTACATAATAACTCAACAGGCTATTGAGGAGGGACAACTTTAACCAGGGACAGGGCTTACTAAGTAAGAAAAAAGTCAACAAAAAACTAAAACACAAACATACCTTCCATAGAATGGAATTCTTGCTTTGGTAGCATTCTGTTTTAGTTGGTCAAACGCTCCTATGAGATAAAGAATTAATGAATCTTTTGAAATATGTTATATATAATTTATAAAAATTAATTTGAAATGGTGACACATTACCTGCTCTGAATGTGTCTGCACATATCAAACAAGTCTTCCAACCTTTTCTCTGGTAATAATAGGCTAACTGTCAAAAGGAGAGTCAAAACATGTAACTACTACCACCTAGTTTTATATGTTTAAGATTTTAAGATTTTTTTATATTACATTTTATTTTCTATTATAAAACTAGTAAAGTGAAACCAGTTTAAGGAAATTGCATTTCCTTCTTAAAAATTAATCTTTTTGGGGTGGCTAGGTGACGCAGTGAATAGAGCACTGGCCCTGGAGTCAGGGGGACCTGAGTTCAAATCCAGCCTCAGACACTAAACACAAAAACTAGCCGTGTGACCTTAGGCAAGTCACTTAACCCCAACTGCCCTCCAAAAAGCAAAAAAAAAAAAAAAAAAATTAATATTTTTGATTGGTGACCTAGGAATACAAGCCATCTCCTAAATAGGTTTCACTGTCTGTTTACATTATTGTTTTAGAGGCAAAAGACAGAACAGTTGGATAAAACAAGACTCGGAGTCAGTGAGACTAAAGTTTAAACTCTGAATCAGATACTTGCGCCAATTGTGTGGCTCTGGGCAATCTTTCTGTCATTCATAAGAAAACTGGACGCAAAGTAAATCTGAAGTACTGTTTTTAACATAAATAACAGCATCGAGCTCTCACGGCTGTTGTGAGGGTAAAAGGGATAAGGTGTTTGTTATGTAAGGTGTTTCACAAACCTTAAAATGCTGTCTATTATTACTAGTATCAATGTCTTTCAAAGGATATAAAATGATGTCATTGCTATACACATAAGACCTCTAGAGATCATGGTCTTGTCTTTAATTTATAATATTCAAGGTCTACTTCAGGCATAAAAGAGATCTGGAGAAAAAGTTAAGGGCTGCAAGGAAGTATAAGGAGCTAGGAAATAACATATGTATAAGCAGATTGAGAATACCCAGCATGTCAGGAAGGACAGGAAAGGCCTTTGGGTACAAAGAAAAATCTTTACAATCACCCAAAACAATGTTAAAAGGACAAAATCGACTTTTTATGTGAATAGAATTCACATATATGTAGTACTTTGTGCTTACATACATGATCTCATTCAATTTTGCCTAATAATGAAGTATTATAGGTATTATAATAACAGGGAATATTAGTTTTAATAATAGCTAGCATTTATATAGTATTTCAAGGGCTGAAACACACTTTGACCTCACAACCACCTTGGGAGCTAGGTGCTACTATCATCCCCATTTCCCAGATGAGGAAAACTGAAGCAGACAGCCATTAAGTGACTTGCCCAGAGGCTCACAGCTAACAAGTCTTGGAGGACACACTGAATTCGGATCCTCCTGCCTCTAGCTCTAGCACCCTGTTCCCCACTGCACCATCTTTGCCTTTGAAGACTAAGAAAACCCATTTATATAGGCTTCAATTTTACAAATATTTTCTTTAAACCACTAAGTATGCATATTATATCTTCATTTTATATATATATATATATATGAACAAAGTACCAAGGAAGTCAACTGACTTGGCCTATGATCACATTGCTACTGACAGACACTCAAAGCCACCATGTCTTCTAACTCCAAATCCAGGACTTTTATTCCCCTTTTACATCATAACTGTCGCTTTAAAGACAAAAAGTGAGGTCCATTATAGGCAGAACCTCTCATTTTGAAAGTAAAACATATGAATAAAAACAAGGGGGTTTGTCTGTTCAGACTAGCAAATGGGAGTCCTATCAGAATAAAAGATTCCGACAGACATTACTGCTGGAAGTCAGAAAATTTAAAAAAACCAAACTAACAGCCAGATACCCAGTTTTCATGAAATAATAAATATTTTTAATGTCTAATGCTGATTTGATGGGTCCTTTAAGAAAAGTGGACTCCAAGTAAATTCTAAGTACTGTTTTTTACATAAAGCACTTCAATACTTTAAAGCATTTGTGATTTTATGGGAGAAGAGAAAAATACCCCTCATGACTTTAGACCACAATCTTTCCAACATCTGAATAGAAGGTCTTTTAATGAACCACTTTTTGGGGGGACACCTTTTGATGGCAAATTTCTCCCAATTTAAGTGTCTTGCTCATTGGACAACAGATACAGAAAGTAAACATTAAATCTTTCTAGCGTGGTAGGATCTTCTAAACCTTGTGCTTTACTGCCAAGGCTGTCAAGAAACCAGAGTCAGGGGTGGCTAGGTGGAGCAGTGAATAGAGCACCGGCCTTGAGTCAGGGGGACCTGAGTTCAAATCTGCCCTCAGACACTTAACACTTACTAGCCATGTGACTTTGCACAAGTCCCTTAACCCCAACTGCCCTCCCTTCTCCCCTCCAAAAAGAAAAAAAAAAGAAAAAAAGAAAGCAGGGTCAGCTCCACACCAAAATGAGGCTTCAAAGTAGTAGTAATTGCATCAAAACAACTATTCACTGTACTTATGACTGACCAGTGGTAATGTATATTATTATTTTTCATGCCAACTTTCAAAAGTTATTTAAAACCAAAACAGAAATCTTACGGAAACAATCAAATTTATCACAATCTAGACAAACACATTCCTAGAGAAAGGAAATCATCTGAGAAACAACGAAATTCTTATTTCCTATACTGTACAAGCTATGAAAACAAGATCACCACATGAGCACATACAAGTCAAATAGGTGAATTTGTAGAAAGATGAATTACTTGGTGAAAACAAGAACTGGCTTTTACGATAGCCAGTTTTTAGAACATCTCTCTAGACGACATTTTAAAAGTATCTGGTATAATTTACCTTGGAACATGTTGTGGTTTTACCACTACCCTGCAGCCCAACAAACATAATAACATTTGGTTTCCCTTTGGTTGGTGTCCAGGCTTTAACTCCAGGGTCTACAAGCTGCATAAAGAAAATCAGATTAATATATACTAAAATTAAAAGATTACAAAAGAAGCAAATATGTTACAATCAAGCTTAGATAACCCACCCTTTCTTTAATTTTTCTCTATAGGAGTTAGCTTCGAGCTCTTCAAAAGAACTTACTAGCTGATTCAACATAATTATTTTTGAGTTGATAAAAGTAGATCATCACTCTTGCTACTTAAGATAGTAAGACTAAAAGTTGTTCAAGTTATTTCATATTTCTATAGCATGTTTTCAAAAGTTTTATATTGTAATTACCCTAAATAAAAACATCTTTGATATTCTATCAATCACTAAGTATTAAGTATATACTATGAGCCAGACAATAGTCTAGGTAGTGGAGATTCAAGTACAAAGAACAAAATAATCCCTACTTGCAAAGAGTTCATATTCTTTTTGTTTGTTTTTTTGCTTTTGGGAGGGGGGAAGGTAGGGCAATTGGGATTAAGTGACTTGTCCAAGGTCACAAGGCCAGTTTTGTGTTAAGTGTCCAAGGCGGCGTTTGAACTTAGGTCCCCCTGATTCCAGGGTCGGTGCTCTATTCACTGTGCCACCTAGCCACCCCAAGAGCTTATATTCTAACAGGGGAGGGGTGTGTGTGTGTGTGTGTGTGTGTGTGTGTGTGTGTGTGTGTGTGTAGAATGACATGAAAGGTCATTATAAAATGAATAAGTACAAATACATACAAAGTAGTCTGGAAGGATACCAGTGGGAGAGAGATTCAGGAAAGACTTAATGCAGAAGATGATGCTTGAACTGCAACTTCAAAGAAGGGATTCTATGAAGAAGATGTAGAAGGGAGTTCATTCCAGGCATGGGGACAACTGGTGAAAAGTCACAGATACAGGAAAGTGTGAGGAACAAAGAAAAGCCAGCCAATCTGGATGGATGGAAGTGTCAGAAGAGAAGTAATGCTCAACTAAGCTAAAAAGATGGGCTAGGACCGTAATATATAGGACTATAAAAGTTAAAAGAGGAATTTAAATCTGATCTGAGAGATAACAGGGGCAATAAAGAATCAGTAGAAGTGACTGAAGAGGGGAACCACGTGGCCAGATGTGCACCTGAAGAAAATTACTTTGGAAAAAGTGTGTAGGATGAACATAAGTGCTAAGAGAATCAAGGTAGTAAAACCAATTAGGAGGCTGCTGTAATAATCCAGCTAAGACTGATGAGGGCCTGAACTGAGGCCATGTAAGAAGTGTTTTGAAAGTAGATGTGGCAGGATTTGAGTACTGACTGGATAGGCAAGGTAAAGGAAAATGAGGACTCAGGTATGTTGCTGAGATCACAAATGTGGGAGGATGGAATGGTGGTGCCCTTGTCAGAAATACGGAAATTTCATAGAGGGTGGGTGGTTTTTGGGGAAAAAAATTAACTTTCTTTTAGACATGCTGGATTTTGAGATATACCTGAAACACATTCAAGTCTGAAACGTCTAAGAAATAACTAGTAACGTGGGACTAGAAATCTAGAAAGACTAGGGTTAGATGTATAATTTTGAAGCTTTCTGCATAGAAATGATGAAATCTATGCGAACGGAGGAGGTCAAAGCTAAAGAGAACAGAAAGGGAAGAGAAGAAGGGATCAGGCAGAATACTGCAGAGAGGTCGAGAAACATGAGGCCTAAGAAAAGACCTTCAGGTTTTGTAATTAACTGTAATTTGGTACCAATAATTTAGCAATTACTAGTAATCTTGCAGTGAGCAATTTCATTTGAGTGAAGAGGTCAAAAGCTAGACTGCAAAGGGTGGAGGAGTCAGTAAAAGGAAAGGAAGTAGAATGCAGAAACTCTCAAGGATTTCTAATACAGAATGATAACTCGAGGGGATGGTAGAGTCAAATGATAATTATCTAAAGGTAATAGAGACTTGGGCATGTTTGAAGGCAGTGGGCAAAGAATCAGTTAATAGGGAAAGATTAAAAATTCATTAGAGGGGGGGCAGAGCCAAGATGGCGGCGTAGAAGCAGCAAAGCACCGCAGCTCCCAGACAAACACGCTAAAAAACTCATAAAATGGGACTCTAAACAGATTTTCAAACTCCAAAACTCTCCACAAGACAGAAAACACATCTGTTGCTACAGGCAGCTCAGCAGGTGGGGCTCTTCTCAGCAGTCTGGGAGCCACAGCTGGGCCGGCTCAGGACCTGGGGCATCAGGCTGTGTCTATAAGAGAGCAGATCGCTGCACTGGAGGCACAGTTATCACATTTATCAGGCCAGAAGACGAAACTGCTAAGAGAAAGGTCAGTGGATTTTGCTAACTGGGGAGGAGAAGAGCAGGTCCGGCCAAACTGCTCCCAGGGCAAGGAAGCAGCAGGAGGCAGCTGTAGCAGCAGGAATGGAGCAGCAGCGGCTTCCACTGGGCTGCTTCAGAGCCCTCGGCCTGCAGATAGCAGGGGGGCTGACACGATCCATCAGGGCCAAGGGCTCTTGTGTTGAGCGGCCTGGATCTGGATCGTGGTCTTGAGTGGTGGTCCTGGGATGCGTTTTCAGTGAGCCAAAGCTGGGGGGGGCCTGCAGCATCCCACTAATAGCTCTGGCAGCTGTGAAGGCCCCAGCGATTTGGGACAGAGCTTTCTCCCTCCAGGAAGCA
>CM053598.1:207825292-207887027 GCA_028646575.1 Pseudocheirus occidentalis
ATATTTTCTTCTGATTTTAGTTGCACCGTTGTATGTGCAAAAGACTTTTTAGTTTTGGATAATCAAGATTGTTTTGTCTTTTACAATCTTTTCTACCCTAACTTTAAGATAAATTTTTGTCCTGTGATAATGAAAAAAAAAAAAACCATCCTTACAAAATTCCTTTAATTTTTAATGATTTTTAAAAAAATTAGGCTGTTTACTCATTTAGAATTTATCGTGGGGTAAGATGCAGATCTAAATCTACTTTTCTTTTTCTGTGGGGGAGGAGGGCAATCAGGTTACATGACTTGCCAGAGACCAGATTTAAACTCAGGGCCTCCTGACTCCAGGGCTGGTATTTTCTTCACTGTGCCCCCTAAATCTATTTTTCACCAGACTGCTTGCCCGTTTTTCCAGCCATTCTTGGCAGATGCCAACTCCCTTCCCTAGTTCTCTTCTTGGGTTTATGAAATACTAGACCACAATGTGCCTGTATTTGCAGGGCTTACTTAAGTTAGTTTATCCCACTAAATTGTTGTCCTATTCTTAAACCAAGCTCTGCCTCTTTCTGCTTGTTTTCCATTATATCAGTTGACATCCTTGACCTCTTATTACAAATGAAGTTTTTACTTTGTCAAATTCTATTTTTGCAATTCACTTGATACAACACTAAATAATTCCGATAGTATCATTTTTTTAACTATATTGGTATTATCCAGCTATAAACAATTAAATCTTTGTGCAATTATTTGGTTTTTTTAATCTGTAAAGAATTTGTTGCCATTGCATTTATCTAAGTCTCATATGTACCTTAGTATATTAATTCCCATATACTCATGTCTTTTGTTATCTTTTTTTTTCTTTTCATCATAATTTTTCTTAGTATCCTTCCCCTTACCTGTTTCAGGGAGCCATCCAATATAACAAATAGTGTTTTAGAAGGGAAGGGCAGGGTAGGGAAGGGAAGGAAAGAAAGAAATGAAAGGAATAAAATAAGGAAGGAAGGAAGGAAGGAAGGAAGGAGGGAGGAAGGAACGGGAAGGAAGGACGGAAGGAAGGAAGGAATGAGGGAGGAAAAAATTGGGACAATGGTTCAATATGAAAAAGTGTAAAGACATGCACACTGTGCTGTCCCTGTGGGGCTCCCACCTACAGAAAGAGGTGGGTTGGGGGTATCCACTCATTACTCCTCTTTTCAGTCATACTTGACCTATATAATTTTGCCGTATTCCCTTTTGATTTCTTTGTGCGTGGCTGTTCTTTCCGTTTTCATTACTGTAGAAATTGTCCGGGATAGCTAGGTGACACAGCAGATAAGAGTGCCAGGCCTGGAGTCAAGAAGACTCATCTTTCTGAGCTTAAATCTGGCCTCAGATACTTACTAGCAGTGTGACCCTGCCCTGTTTGCCTCAGTTCTCTCATCCATAAACTAGAATGGCAAACCATTTCAGTATCTTTACAACAAAAAACAAAAACAAAAAACACCAAACCCAAAAACTGGGTCACAGAGTTGGACAGAACTGAAAAACAACCGAACCACAACAAAAGTTATGGTCTATATTTTTTTTGTTCTGCTTTACTTTACTCTTCCTCCATTCACAGAGGCATTTCCGCGCTTCTTTTGTATTCATCAAGTTCATCACTTCTTCCAGCACAGTAATTTTCAACACATTCACGTACCACAATTTGTGTAACCCTCCCCTATTCAACAGACTTCCCCCTTCTTTCCAATTCTTTTGCAGCACAAAACTGCCACTATATTTTGACACTTTTCTTAAATGAGGCATTTACCTTTTTTGTTACTCTGATTTATCTGTATGAATTTGTCATGGATTTGCAATAACAATATAAATAAAGTCAGCATAGAGGAAAGCTCAATCTTGAGTTAAATACAAATCAACACTGGTGTAATAAAAGAACAATAACCCTCCTTATTCTGTTCATTGTCAGGAAACTAAATTGTTTTTCCTGGAATGAATTTTTCTGGAGTTTCCTTAATATACCATCATAACATCTGCAACCAAAGGTTTGCATCTTCTTTGCCCATTTTTATCCCTTGAATTTTACTTCCTTTGTTTGTTTGTTATATATCTAGTACTTTTAGGACCAAAGAATAGTGGTAACAGTAAGTAGCCTTGTTTTACTCCTAATTTCTGTGGGGATGTCCTGTAGTTACAAAAATAGTTTTAGATAGATACTTTTGATCATATTAAGGAAAAATTCTTTTATTTTTAATCATTATCCTTTGATAAGCCTTCAGATAAGACAATCTATTTTTATTCTACGATGAATTAATTACCATCAATTCATGACTCAATTTCAAGGTAATAGTTTAAAGGGCAGGAGGGGAAATGAGCAATTATTTTTTTTAGTATCTAAATGTATTCAACAGGCATAAACTCAAATTTTCACACAAAAAAAGTTTAGGATTTGGACTTCTAGAGACAGAAAATAAATAAAGAAACAATTTCTCTGAACAAATTATTTGGTTTTAGAAGAAAATGTTATTAGTGAATGTCTTATTGTAACCATTTAAGAAATCTTTCCATAAACATATCAAAGGCCAATGAGGAATTTGGAAAAACTATAAAATTAAATAATGCACTAAATACTTATACAAATTAAAAACATGCAGTATTAATTTAGATTAATATTTTCAAACTTTAAAAACTATTCAACAATAATGCATACAATGTGGTAAAAGGCACTAATTAGCCTTTACCATGAGGCTTACATCCATTTTACAAATAAGAAAAATCATGACAAAACAATTTCGCACATTATGCAGTAAGTTAGTTAATCTGAAATCAGCACAATGTCTCATGATTAATATGTTTGCATGACTAAGAATGGAGATACAGGAGGTTCTAAATAATGTCTGGAAAACCTTATATTTTAAAGGTCAATTAGGCTTTTTTATTCTAGCACAACAATAAATATATATTCCCTACTTTTAACTAAACGTGCTCCCTGAAAGCCTATGAAGTTCTACTCATATTCACAAAGTAAAGGTTTTGTGGAAACAGCCCTGCCCTTTAATTCCAGGAGTTCTTTCTTTGGCCTATAAAAAAAAAATTGGCGTTCCCTACATAAAGTTTGAAAATTGTGTTTCTTGTATGTTACCAGCTATGAGAGGCTTTACCATTACACAGACATAAAAACTACATCACAAAGAACAGAACTTTCTGGTCTAGAATATGTGTATTTTTAAAGGTAACACTAAAAAGTGCTCTCCTTAGGCAGCCTGTCTTTAGTGTCCCGGCTTTGGTCCCTATCAATCAGTGAACAATGTACACCACAGAAGCAAAACTAGAGAAGTGGACTGCTCAGTACTTAGACTGTTTCCTATCAAGTGTTCCTCTGCTGTCAATTTTCCTTATCATTTACACAAAGAAAATAGACAGTTTTATAGGGTCAGACAGGTTAAATACTACTAGTTGCATGAATATCCACAGGAAGGGAAAACTAGCAAACTTATTAGTCTTTTATTTATACTTAATTCTAAAAGTTAAATAAGTTAAAATAATTATATTATGTCTTCAGCAATAATAACATATTAAAGCATAGAATGACTCTGGCCCCCTGACACAAAATCGAATACTTACAAAATTAAAATAGACTTCAAAAATTTAACAAATTTTATTTGCTAACAGCTAATTGTGGAATAAAGCCAAGGCAGACTGTCTGAAAAACAATTTATTTGTTTGCACAAAGTATATGTGTAAAAAATAATTTGTGAAAATGCTAATTATTCTTCCCTTCTCTAGACATTAGTTACAGATACTCCAATACTTTGGCCAGGAGAAAATATGTTACAATGAAAATAGTAAAACTAAAAAAAAAGGACGTTTACAGATCCTGGGTAATATCAGCTTATAAAAATTTTAAAAAGGGAACTTACATAGGAAATGAAATGCACTTCCATCATCATTAACAGTTAGGAAAAGGGAGAGATGAAATGACAAGGAAGTGAGATTAAAGAATGTTCAAAAGAGCATGTTTTAATGTTTAATGTGTACTGATGGAGGAAATGAGGTATCAAATTTAGGAGGGTCTAGTAGTCAGATCAGAAAGGGAGAGTAAAACATAAGATCGAAGTTAATATCAAAAGGGAATATTACCTACTTTTTTGTGTCAAAGTTTTAATTAATTATTTCTAGGAGAGTGAGGCTAAAAATAAGGCGACAAAATAATCCTACACACTATAGTTGGCTTTTGGATTTTGCCTGACAAGTAAAGCTCATAAAAATAAACATAGCAGAAGTATACCAGTGTTACTGCTTCTGTTTTACCTCAGAAAACTAAGTAAGAGTTTAAGTGGTAGCCTACATCAGAGGGGTCAAACACAGGGCCCACAGGCTGAATGTGGCCCACAAGACTCCCTGAAACCAGATTTAAAAGTTACTGAGAAATAATTTAATAAAATAAATAAAAATGCAATAAAACACAGATAATGTTACTATGTGGTTTTCTAAGTGAATATGTGGTCCACAGCAATCCTTAACACGGTTTAGCATTCCCTTGTTTTTATTAGAGTTTGACACCACTATATAAATTTTGTATCATAACAAATACATACCTCTTCATTGATAATGGTGGCATTGCTCAATGATCGCAGTGCTGAGGTTATTTTTCTTCCAAGATCTGCTAACACCATCTTGGCAGCTTAAAACAACCTTAAAAGGTGATATCAAAAAACAAATAAACAAAACCAAAAATCATTAAAAAGAAAAACTTGAAGCAGGAAGTATGATAAGACAAATAATATGAATTTGGATTTTCTACCCAATTTCCAATAACCATAAAAACTGGATTTAGTGAGACTGGTTTTGTCAGTTGCAATAGGTTTGATTTTAGAAAGACAGCTTGGTACACGGGATACAGCACTGGAAGGAAGCCCTGGGTCTATACACTATCTCAGACATTATTAGCTGTGACACCCTAGGCAAGTTACTTAGCCTTTTCTGGGCCTTAATTTCCTCATCTGTAAAATAAGGAAATGAGACCTGATCGTAAAGTCATCTAAATCTATAGCTCTAAATCTATGATTCTATGATTTTGAAGAGATCACTTAAAGAAGGAAAAAAAAAATAAGTTTCTAATCAAGAATCTCTTTGTTACAACTTGTAAAAAAGAGATACTAAAAATAGGTTCTGGAACAGAAAATATATTTATTCTATCATACTAAGAAAGCATTTATTCTAGATTTTACTTGCCATTGCTGGAAAAGTCAGTTACAAAAACTGGCCAAAAAAAGGACACAGCTAACTCCATTAAAAGAAAAAAAATTGATCCACTGCATTTACTGTTCATGAACATTCTACAGTGAGCACCTTGTTAGCTCGTAGGCTTTACGTTACTTCACTCTTGATTTACTTTGAGCACAACTGACAAGGAGGAAGCTTGGAGGTTGTTGCTTCCACAATGAAGTTTATATACCAAGAAAGACCATTTGTTTATTAATTTATTTTTCTCCCAAAGGGTGGAATTTACATTTTGCCTTCATTTACAGCCAAATCCTATTTGAATACACACTTGATCTGCTGTATTTGATCTTTCTTTTTTGGAAATAGAAAAAAATGGTAAGATACAATTTAGAGCAGACAGTAATTAACATTCATAGGATGTACAATTAGGTCACTTAAGTAATGATGGACTGAAGCATTTCCTTATTAGCTTCAGAAAATTCCCACACCTTTGGTCCATCTTTTTGTAGAAATGAAATGTAGGTTTGCATTTTCCTTCACACTTTGAAACAACATCCCCAAACATCTACACTCACTTACCACTACGATGAAGACCATATCTGGACACTTTTCTTTTTTTCCAATTTATTTATTTATTTTTAGTTTTCAACATTCATTTCCACAAGATTTTGAGGTACAAATTTTCTCTCTGTCTTTCCCCTACCCCCACCCCAAGACAGCAAGCCTACTGAATACCCCTTCCCCCCAGTCTGTTCTCTCTTCTACCCTCCCCTATCCCAAGTTTAGAACTCAAAATCTAAAAATGAATACTAAAAATTTTCTTGATATGTAATTGTGGGAAAAAAATAAAATATTATTTAAAGCAAAAAAAAAAAAAAAAACCTAAAAATCAAACAAACAGAAAATCATAGGCAAAGAAGAAAGGAGAGGGCAGTCAGGTTATAGTTTCTAGTTAGGAAGGTAAGAAAAGGAGAATGTCACCGGTGTCTCTGGTACTCCATTTACTGGAACACTCTCCCTTAATCCATACTTTGTTAGTCTTTTGGGTAATGAGAATTCCTTTTTTCCCATCTGGCTGTACTACTTTGTACTTCATCACACCCAGAAAAACATCATTATCTTTCGTTTGTTTGTTTTGTTTTTTTGGAGGGCAGTTAGGGTTAAGTGACTTGCCCAAATTCACATGGTTAGTTTTTTGTGTTAAGTATCTGAGGCCAGATTTGAACTCAGGTACTCCTGACTCCAGTGCCGGTGCTCTATTCATTGCGCCATCTAGCCACCCCTACATCATTATCTTTCAAAATTAAATCAAAATATAATTTAAATTATATCTCTACCTTAGGACCCCTCTGAATAGAAAGTAGATTAAAGAACTGCTCCCCAAAATGCCATTTAAGGACCCCCTTCCTTCCCAATATT
Organism: Pseudocheirus occidentalis; assembly: GCA_028646575.1. Classification (NCBI taxonomy): domain Eukaryota; kingdom Metazoa; phylum Chordata; class Mammalia; order Diprotodontia; family Pseudocheiridae; genus Pseudocheirus; species Pseudocheirus occidentalis. Next base: position 207,831,901 of record CM053598.1, read on the forward strand.
AACTGGATATGAAGGAAACAAGTGAACTGCTCCTTACTCCTCACCTCCTGGCCCCAGGCTAGCCATTTCTTCATTTCCCATGGGGCTGCTCTACTCTGGAAGTCACCATGCCCCTACACCACACCCTCCCCACCCAACTCCACTTTTCCCTTTTCAAATTTCCTTTGTGTTGTGTCTAGAGCATGGACTGTATTTTTTTCTCATATCTGCATCTCAACACTTAGCACAGTACCAGGTACTTGATAAATGTGCTCAACAGGTACTTGGTCAAGAAAAGTCACCCTATAACTGATACCTAGAGCTGTTAAGTTTATCTGAAGGGTTCATCTTTGTCAATTTTAAACTTGTATTATCTTCATCTACAATTCCTTCCTCCTTATCCTTCCCAACTCACTGAGTACAGTCTCTGCTGCACTCTCCTCTACAGCACCAGAAAATGTAAATGCATCAAATAATGCACTCTCTCTCTCTTTATATAGACAGATTGATCTACTTATTGCTATGTATGTATATATACATATTACTATACTGTAACATATAAAATTAGTAATGCAACATAATTTTATATAATATTAACAACTGCATATATGATTTTACTCTGAAATAAAATTTTCCATCCTACTCTATTTTCTTTGCTGCAAGAACAAAAAGAAAAAAGCCCTCTGAAAACTGATGTACCTTGGGCCTTAAAGCTATTTAAAAATTTTGGTCTTTCAAGGTTAATGGTACCTTATCTAATAGGCATTTAAATGGTCAACTCTTCCTTGTTTCTCAGAAATTCTTCCTCAACATACACAGACACACATGCGCATGCACCCACACTTGCCCCAAGTAGAAACAGTGGCCCAGAGTATAATACCTCTATTGCCTCTTATTTGTTAGCTTCCCTTGCCCAGGACCTTCCTGTTTTTTTGTGTGTGGGTTTTTTGTTTTTTGTTTGTTTTTTTTGCCAGTGATCTTAACGGAAGGATCTTGTTCTCTCAAGTTATTCTGCACAAGTCAAATCTTCTGGGCTTAAATTACTAAATGCAGATTATTATAACATCTATGAGGGTAAACTGAGTTGAAAAAACGAAGCTAAAACACCTATAAAAATGAGGTACAAACCCTTCATTATAGAGATGGAGAAGCTGAGAGCCCAAAGAAGAGTGGATTGTCCATGTTCATACAGCAAGTTAGTTGCAAAGCAATTAAAGCCAGAAGCCAGGTCCCTTCCTACTGTCTGTCTTTTCTCCCTAATAAAGTTTTTGCACAGACAAAATAAACATGAAACATTTTGAAAACACTGATGACAAACTATGACATTCTACACAAGGACTGTGCTATTTATTGTTTCATTGTTATGGTACATGGAAATGAGGCAACAGAGGATAAGGCTCCTGACACTGCTCTGGGGTCTCCTTCCTTAGAGAAAAGTCAGAGGAAACAACCTGTGGCTTCAGTCATAAAGACAAAGGACATTGGTCTCAAGGTTTAAAAGGAAGCTGGTATAAGTAAAGTCCTGGCTGGGAAATCAGAAGACCGGCTTCTAGTCCCAATTCTCCTACAGTTTCCACTGCAAAGCACTTCTAACCAACACAAATTTAATAGATGTATTCCCTTACTTATTGCATCTGTCAGCTAGATACACTAGCTATACCTACTAAATCTGAAGACATCTAAAGGCCACACTGACTCTAAACTACCCTTCAGAGGAAAAAAAAAAACCCAAAACCTTATTGCTCCTCTAATGAGATAAGAAGAGATTTCATACTGGGCTACTTTTAAAAGGGCTATTAGTGTCAGTAAGCAGTGGACAAGGCCTTTTTGTTTCTTTAGAAATTATGTTTTAAATATGTCTTTGCCTGTGGGGACAGTTTGTAAAAAAAATAAATTCCTGACCTCTTTGGATATCGCTTCATCTATAGTTCCAATTGTATCTCTTTACCCCTGCAGAAAGCCAGCCCTTGTAACAAAGAAGAAAACAAACTGGACAAAACTAAGCCTGGCAGAGCAAAAAAGTCTGACCCATGTGATGAACCACACCCACAGTCTGCAAATAAAGCAGAAGAAAATGTTGCCTGTCTCTTCTCTGGGGTCAAGTCCAGCCTTCATTGCTTCATAGCATTCTGCTTGGATCCATGTATTGATATTTCCATTTGCAACATTGCATTGAGTGTGTCTTCTTTCCCCTGGTTCTCCTTACTTCACTTTGCATCAGTTCATTTATCTTCCTCTACTATTATGCATAATCATAATATCTTAATACATTTCATTACAGCACGTACCATAACTTGTTTAGACATTTCTCAACTAATTAACTTTTTATTTCTAGTGCTTTTTGCTACAACAAAAGCACGCTGTTAATATTTTGATGCGCTGTATATAGATAGGACCTTTTTAGGCCACTGACTTTCTGTTGTCATTTTCTTTATATAATTCCAAATTGTTTACCAAAATGGTTGGATCAATTCATAGCTTCACTCCCTTCCAGCACAATTTTTCCAATACTATCCCCATCTTTTGTGATCTTTGACAATTCTGGGGGGAGGGTAGGGCCGAAGCAAACCTTCCAAGTTCTTTTTATCTGAATTTCCTTATTAGTAATTATTTGAAGCAGTCTTCCAGAAGGTTGCTAACCCTTTATGGTTCTTTTGAGAACTATCTGTTCATATCCTTTGCCCACTTATTCACTGGGGAACAACTTTTCATGTTCATTTCCTAAATACTGCAGATCTAAGCTGCAGAGAAGGTAGCATAGGGAGGTTCTCCATCCTAGAATTTCACATAACAATGAAATCACAGACCCAATCAGTCCCTATCAGATATTTTTGAGGCAAAGACTCCCCCCACAACTGACTTCTTTACTTCTTATTGTTTATTTTCTTGTACAAAAGCTTTTCAAATTCATGTAATTGCCTCTATTATGTGTGGTTAAGAATATCTACTGCTATTAAAAAGTTAACTGGATATTTGGATATCACTCTTCTTTTTTTTCAAACTTTAATCCTTAACATTCAGGTCACATCCACTTTGAGCTTCTTATGGTCTATGATTGTTACTATCTGAGCTTATTGTAACAGCATGTTGTTGTGTGATGTTTTGTCTCAAGTAAGTTATGTTCTTAGCTTTTGTTTAAAGTAAATTCTTTTTTTTTTTGCTTTTTGGAGGGGGAAGGCAGGGCAATTGGCGTTAAGTGACTTGCCCAAGGTCACACCCCTAGTAAGTGTTACATATCTGAGGAGAATTTGAACTTAGATCCTCCTAACTCCAGGACTGGCACTCTATGTACTTAAATTCTAAATGAGATTTTTTGGGAAATCTTTCTGAATAGCTCTCCAGAAATTTGCTGTCTTAAGGTGCAAGAGAAAAAAGTATTTCAGCTGAGTAAAAAAGAATAAGAAAAAATACAGAGGAAAGAAAGTAAAAAGCACTTCTGGGAGAGAATGAATAAAATAATCTGGAAAAGAAAGGAGACATTTAAAAAGCTACCACAAGCATTTTATAAAACACTACTCTCTGTAGCAGACACTGTGTGGATCACAGACCCAGATTTAGGAGGGAGCTTATTGGGCCAATCCAACCCCACCATTTTAAAGATGAGGATGCTGAGGCCTGGATAGGCTACCCGACCTGTCCAAAGGTCACACAGTTTAGAAGGCTCTACTTACTGTGAAGTTATAATACCTGAAAGAACAGCTACTTTGAAGGAAATAAGCGAAACATTGTTACTTGTCCGACTATCACTAAACTATTATTGTTTACTTAACTACTCTGCTGGCAAGTCAATGGGAGAGAGAGATTTCTTCCCTAGTTACCTTGTCACAATGCTGTTTGTGACAGTGCAATTAGTTGTCTTAAAAATCATGTCATAAACAGATCATTCTATATTCTAAAGGAGTTAAGCTGTCTTGGGTGGCCTTTCTTTTCATCACCCATGTCTTATTCTAAGACTGCTGGCAACCGATGTCATGTTTCACTGGCTACTGAAATTGGAGAGGCTACCTGCAGACAGATCAAATCTATGCTGTTACTGTGGCTATTCATATTTTATTGTTGTTATTATTACTTACTGCATGCTACAAACGCAAATGCAACTCCTTTTGGGGAGACTGCTCATCTCTCTCCTAGATTACTGCGAGGGATTCCAAATTTGCATTCTCTGCCTCAAATTTCTCCCTACTCCAGACTAGGCTCAACACAACTGCCACCGTGATTTCCTAATGAGTAGATGCGACCATATCATTCCTCTACTTAAACAATTCCACTGACCCTCTACTGCCTCTAGAATAAAACTGAAATTTCTCTTTAGTTTTTAAAATCCCTTTTGAACCTGAATGTAACCTACTACTGCTCCTGCCTTAGTGTTTATTATACAATCCAGCGAAATTGGTCTTCTCTCTGTTCCTCAAACAAGATGCATCCTCTCCCATTTATTTCTTTTCTTACTCATAGTCTCTCATGCTTGGAAAGCACATTCCCTCCATCTTATAGAATCCCACTCCTTTCAAGACAAATAGCTTAAGTACTATGTCCTTCTATATGTAGCCATCTCACTCCAACTGCTAGTGTCCTCTTGAAAGACATCATTTCTGAGAAACCAGGGAAGAATTATATGAATTGATGCAGATAGACGTAAGCAGAACCAGAAGAACAATTTATACAGTAACAGCAACACTGTAAAAACAAATTCTGAATCTCTCACGTACTCAATCTATGCAAAGGACAACTACCACTCTTAAGACACCTGACACAGTGCTCCAGATAAAAAATGAAACATATTTTTGTACACGCTCAGTCTTGGGACATGTTTTGCTTGATGGTGTATCTCTTACAAAGATTTTGTGCAGAAGGGTATGGGGAACAGAGAGAAGGACATTTTGGTTGGATAGCAAAGTGTGGGAGGGTGAGTAATATCCAACGAGGCTGGAAAGACAGGTTAGGACAAAACTGTGAAAGCCTTGAAAAGGACCAAAAAAAAAAAAAGGATTTCTATTTACTAAATGTGTGATTACAAGGTCACATCTGTGCTTGAGGAAAATCAGTTTGGCAGCTGTCTAGTGGATAGCTTGGAGTAGGAAAAAACAGATAAAGAAACCAATTTGGAGACCATTCTAGTACTCTAGGTGAGAGGCAATGACAGACTGAACTAAAGTGCTGGCTGTGTTAACAGACTAAAGTGGAAAGGAAAGGGGATCGAGATGTTGTGGAAGTAGAAAAGGCAAAGTCCAGATCCACTGTGAATTCATCTCATCAAATCCAATCCCTGTTGGGTCATGAAAGCTGCACAGCATCATCTTCTTTTTTTTTACACAGCACCTTTGTATTCTTTCCAAATGGACTCAGTATCGCATCTTCCCAGTGCTGTTCCCAGCCACCTCCTACATCCCCTTCTACCTCCTCCCCCTCAGGAGATGATCTTGTCCTATGCCTTGACAGAGGTGATTGGCTTTAAGCTCCTTTCCCCTACTTACTTCATTTCGAAACCTTACTTTTTTACAAGTCCCACCTTCTCTCTGGATGGGATGTGAAAACTTTTCTGATTGTGTCCTGGAATCCGGTGGCAGGCAGGCTGGAGTGTCAGTTTCACCCTTCCCCCTGCACTGCTGCTGTCAACCAGCATTAAGTCCTTTTAGGAGTCTCTGGACCCCTTCTTACTCTCTGGTCTTTGTCTCTTTTCCTGCCTTTGTAAGCCCTGCTTCCCAGCCAAGGGGAGCTGGGGACAGCCTGACCTCATTCCCCCCCCTGCCCCCACCAAAGGGAGTGAGAGACAGTGGGGGAAATATGACCCTGCTGTATTAAGAGTTTAAAAACCCTATTTTTGCCCTATGTTGGGGCCTTCTCTCACTGATCCATCATGGAGAGGACCACCCTCTTCCTGTGGGGGAAGAGAATAAAAATTTTCTGTTTTTATCCTGAGAAACCTCCATATTCTTGATTAAATTCTGAATGGGGTTTTTCATCCTGTACAGATTCAATAAGGCCAACTTTTCTACTTGTGCCTTTAATATCTATTCCAAAAACTTCTCTCTTTCATCACTTAATCCTCCATCTTTCTTTATATATATTGCATACAAACAGGGACAGGTTTCTTCATGCCCCCCCATCTTTGAAAATAATTGAAAGAAAAACAACTTTAATTCAAGCCTGCCATCCCCTGAAGCTATTCTCCTATATCCCTCTTCCCTCTGACAGTCAAACCTCTAGCAAAAGGCATCCTAAAACTCATTGTTTCCAATTTCTTCACCATCTACTCAAATCTAGCTTCCAAACCTCACTCAAATGAATTTATTTGCTCCAAGGTTGTCACTGTTTATGTCCAATAGAGTGTAAGCCCCTTGAAGGAGGCCAGTGTACCATTTGTGACTGTAACCGCAGTGTCTACCACACTGCTGATGCTTTAAAAAATGTCTGAGCACTGAATTCTGAGTCAAAGAAGCTGGGTTCAAATTCCATTATAATTTTTACTCTGTGAACTTGGATGGATCATTTAACCCCCCTTGGGTCTCTAGTTTCCTCATTTGTAAAATGAAAGAGTTCAATGAAAAGTGTTGAAATTAAAGAGACTTGAGGAGCCTTTCAGCTCTAGATTTGGCCCTAAGATCCCATGGAAACTAAAAATCCCCTAATTGCTAAATATGAAAAGATTTTTCTCAGACTTAACTTTGCTTAGTCTGTCTTTAGCTTCTGAGACTGCATCCTCCTGGCTATTCTGTTCTCTTGAATTTTATGTCACTGCTCTCTCCTAGCTACCTCATGTGTCCCTGCAACCAAGGTTTCTTATCCTAAGGCCTGTGAATTTAATATTTTGATATCTGTATTTCAATATAACTGGTTGTTTTTGTAATCCAATGTATTTTGTTTAAAAAAAAAACACATTATTTTGCTATATCCCAAACAAACCAAAGGGAAAAGGACCTATGTGTACAAAAATTTATAGGCACTTTTTTTGTGTGTGTTGGCAAAGAACTGGAAACTGAGGAGATGCCTATCAACTGAGGAATGGCTGGACAAACTGTGGTATACGATTATGATGGAATACTATTGTGCTATAAGAAATGATGAGCAGGATGCTTTCAGAAAAACTTGGGTAGACTTATGTGAGTTCACGCAAAGTGAAATGTACTGTGTACCAAGTAACAGCAGGACTGTAAGATGATGAGCTGTGAATGACTTAGTTACTCTTAGCAATACAATGATCCAAGACAACTCTGAAGGACTTATGATGACAAATGCTACCTACCCCCAAAGACAGAACTGATGTCTGGTGTCTGAGAATACAGCTGGAAGAATACTTTTTTTACTTTATTTATCTTGAGGTTTTGGTTTCTTTTTTAATGTTCTCTTTCACAACATGACTATTATGGAAATATCTGGCATGACTACACATGTAATAGCCTGTCTCGAACTCCTTGCCTTCTCAGTGAGGGGAGGGAGTGAGGAGGAAGGGAGACAATTTGAAATCCAAAGTTTTAAAAAAGGATGCTAAAAATTGTTGTTATGTGTAACTTGGGAAAAATAAAATACTCAATAAACAAAAACAAAAAAGTCGATATAATTATGAGCCTCCAAAAGGTGGCTATAAGTAGTAACCCCATCATTATACAAGAAACTCACATGCTAACTCTGCAGTACATTCACCTGATAATCAATGGTTGACAAGCATAATTTGGAGCATATGAAAAAAAATCTGCCATAATGTGGAAGCCAATTCTCAAATTAGAAATCAACAATATCTAGTTCTAAAGGCTAGTAAACAATTTAAGATGTGTTACTGCTAAGTCTGAGGCACAGAAGGCACTGCTGAAGAGCAGTGAAAAATACAGAGGAAGAACCAAGCACATATTCACAGAGTCCCAGCATGTGCTGCCTATTGGGCAGGTGCCCTGTCATTGTGACTATGTCTCCAGGGACACTGCCCGCAGCCCATCAGTGCCTTGTTATGCCGCGGGATGCTTGAATACCCTTCATAAAGAATGTACTCAGCATGCCAGAGTTATTCCTCCCAGACCCCTTAGCATTCCCTAATTATCGGTCTGTTGTATGTTGCTCCTGACATATGAATGGCTCATTTTCTTTACTAAATCATACCCTTCTTAGATGATAAGCCTTATTTCACTTCTTGTGTGCGAATCTTTGGTGGTAATGTTATGGCCCTTTTATGGTCACCATGTTTCTCTCCATTACACTTTAAAAATGCATACCGCTGGCAATTTTGTTTCTTTGCTGACTAGTGCTCCATGATTTGCAGGCATATAACTTCAACATGAAAGATACTGGTATTTAAAAGAAGGGGGTAAAAGGGGCTCGAGTCAAGGAGTTACTAAGAAGAACAGGTCAAATGAACTCAAAAGACCTATCTAAGATTTATGTTTCACACAGGTCACTGCCCAAAGTCCAATCTGGAAAAAGCTTCAGAAATTTCTAAGTATAATCCAATCTGTTTCCTTCCTCCTTTATAATTCTAGTCTTAGCTCGCTGCCCATCTGCGGTTCCCATTCTACCACAATACATTCCCTAATTTATGCGCCACAATACAGACAATATTAATTTATTTTTCTGTTTTGAAAATGTTACCAAATCCTCAAGCTATCATCCTATTGCCATACAGTCAAACTCCTTGAAAAAAGCGGCTGCACTCACTACCATTTCTATGTTCAGGACATGCTTGCATCCAACCTCTTCTCTCTATTCACAAAGTGGTGAATTGAAATTCTGGCCTTTGTGTCTTGCTTAGATTATTACAACAGTTTCCTAAGTGTTTCCCCTCTCCAATCTATCCTCTACAGTTGACAAAATGATTTTACTTAAGCACAGGCCTGACTGTGTCATTCCTTTCAGGAAACTCCAGTGGTTTTTAGCTTTTAAAGCCCTTCATAGCTTTGCTCTGCGCTATCTTTCCACTCTTACTGCATACTGCTTGCCCTCCTAAGACCTGCAATTCCTCACACTCCACTTCCTATCTTGGTACTATGTTAGAATGTAACCCCTCCCTTCGCTAACTCACCCAACCTTTCTCTTCATTCAAGATACAGCTCAAGCACCATCTTCTACATGAAGCTCACAATTCCTAGTGTGGGTTTCCCTTGCCCTTTTATCCAGATCCCCTTCATGTGTTGTCTTCCTTGGTCAGACTGTGAAGACCCCTTGAGGGTAGGAGCTGTCTTGTTTTCATATGCCCAGAACTTGGCTCAGTGTCTAATATATGGTTTCCCTGGATTTTCATCACATTGTGCTCTTCTGGTTTTCCTCCTACCTATGTGACCACTCTTGTCTCTGTCTCTTTTGTAAAATCAATATTTATTTTCTAGTTCTTAAGTCTTTAACCCAGGGCTCTGTCACAGGCCTTCTTCTCTTTCAATATTCAGTGAGCTCATCAATTTCCATGAGTTTAACTACTACCCGAAAGGAAATGATTTCCAAATTTATATAGCCAGCTATTACCTCCCAGGGATGCTGAGCCTCCACTCACCAAAGGCCTTCTGGACACATTCTCAAATTCAATATATCCAAAAGAGAACTCATTATCTTTCTTCACATGCCTACCCCTCCTTCTAACCTCCCCATTTTTGTTAAGGGCACAACCAGATACTCAGGTTTACAATTTTTTGACTCTTTACTCTCACTTCAAGCAATAGTCAAGTCTTGTCAATTCTCCAAATCAGTCCATTTATTAAGAATCTACTATGTGCCAGATACTGTTTTAGTACTTGGGGGATACAAGGACAAATTTTTAAGAAAAAGAAATTATCTTTTCCTTCAAGGACCTTTGTTCTTATCAAGAAAGGTGATACGGACTCTGGGAAGATAGCAGAATAGGTCAGAAAATGCTAAGCTTTCAAGATTTCCCCCCCAAAAAGAGATGAAATAATGCCTCAGGGTGAGGGGAAGAACAGGAGTCCTCCTGGGAGAATCAGAGAAGATTTGAAGAAAAATCCCAGGATAAGGCTTGGTCCCTGTGAAGAGTAAACATCTCCAGGTTAGGTCCTGGACTCTCTTAAACAGGAGTCTGCTTCAAGAACTTTTACCCTGGGGTCAGTGAGAGGAACTGGACTTCTGAGATGGTGAAGATCAAGTGAACCTCTGCTGACAAGAAACATCAGACCTAGCTGTGCTGCTGAGACATGGAGGGGATGAGCAGCGGAGGGCGCTGAGAAGGAACCAGCACACACCCGGTGAGTGCAGAGGCAGTGGAGACATCACTGGCTGTGGGCATTTAAAGGAGCCTGGAGGTCTCAGTGTGGGGTCCAGAGGGGAGAACTAAAGGGGGATCTGAGGCCAGAGGCACTACCCCCTCTCCCCATACCCCAGGCCAAGGGGTGGTTACAAAAACTAAGCTATTACAAATTTTTTTTAAATGTAGAGGAAAAGGAGAAAGAATTCAATCATAGAGAGTTACTATGGGAATAGAGAAGACTGAGGTTTGTCTTCAAGGGAGGATACTGAAGCAAAGAAACCCTCCTCAACCCCAAAGAGTAACATCAAATGGCCCCCTATCCAAAAAGAATTCAAAGAAGAGCTTAAAAAAAGACTTTAAAAATTGAATGAGATTGAAGAAAAAGTAAAAAAAAAAAAATCCAAGAAAAACAAGAAAATTGTGAAAAGTAAGTCAACCAGTTAGATCCAGAATCTTTTTTTCTTTTTTTGCTTTTTGGAGGGCAATTGGGGTTAAGTGACTTGTCCAAGGTCACACGGCTAGTGTGTCAAATGTCTGAGGCCGGATTTGAGCTCAGGTCCTCCTGACTCCAGGGCTGGTGCTCTATTCACTGCGCCACCTAGCTGCCCTCTAGATCCAGAATCTTAAGGAAGAAAATAACTCCTTGAAAATCAGAATTGGGAAAGAGAAGCCAGCAAAGTTATGAATGAGAGATCAAGAAATAATAAAACAAAATGTAAAGAGTGAAAAAATACAAGAGAATGCAGAACATTTCATAGGAAAAACAACTGAGCTAGAGAGCAGATCTAGAAAAGAAAACATAATAACTGAGCTACCTGAAAACTATGATAAAAAAAAAATACTGAAACAATAATACAAGAAATAATTAAAGAAAATTGTCCTGAAGCATCAGAACAAGAGGGGCAAGTAGAAACAGAAAACAATCCACCAATCACCACCTCAAAGAGATCCTATGGGGAAAACCCACAGGAATATTTTAGTCAAGTTCCAAATCCCCCAGCTCAAGGATAAAATATTACAAGCAGCAAGGAAAAAAAAAGCAATTTAAAAATGGCAGTGCCACAATTAGAATCACACAAGACCTGGCAGTGGAGACACTAAAAGACCACAGGTCTTGAACGCTATATATCAAAGAACAAAAGAACTGAGGTTCTGGCCAAAAATTTCATACCCAGCAAAGCTAAGCATGATCCTGAACGGGGGGAAAAAAAAGAACATTTAATGAACTGTCAGGCTTTCAGGATTTTGTTTAAAAAAAATAAACAAAACTGAACTTAACAGAAAATGTGATATGAGAGCCAAGAGAAATATAAGGTACACACAAAAGACTAATTACAAGGGACTCAATAAGGACAGACTGCTTACCTTTTATGTGTGCAAGATGTAAAAGATATGTCTAAAACTGTTACTAGTTAACCAGGTAGTTTCATTCATAAGAAAGATTAGGGGAGAACTGTGTATGATACGACTTCAAAAAGTAAAACCATCTAGGACAGAGATGGGGAACCTGTGGCCTTCTAGGTGTTGGGTTGCAGACTTTTGACTGAGTTCAAGTTATACAGAATAAATAAGGTTTTTAAGGTTTTTTGTTTTTTTTTTTTTGAAATTTGGATTCAGTCAAAGGGCTACATCTAAGGATTTAAAGGGTCAACATGTGGCCTTGAGGCTGCAGATTCCCTACCCCTGGGACCTTAGGAACAGATAAAAACAGTAATTATCTTACACAAATGAGGTGAGAGAGCAAGACCAAGAGAGACGAATTAGATGGGCGAAGAGGGCTATTAGTTCTGGAAACCTATTTTTATTGGGAATGGTTTGAAGAGGGAACAATACGTATATATCTAGAAGAGCATGAAAGTCTTCTCAATTCAGAAAAAAATAAAAAGCCAAGGAGATAGAGAGGGGGGAGAAGATAAAGGAAGGATCTCCAGAGGGGAGGGTGAGGTAATAGGTCAATGGGAGGTAATAAGAATGTTTAAATTTATGGGAAAGGGAGGATAAGGGATGGATGGGGAGGGGAGTAGGTTAAGGAATGGGGGCAAGGTATTGTGGCAGAAGTAAAGTAGAGGTTTTAGGAGGGATAGGAAGTAAGAAGCATGCACAAAAAGAAAAACAAAGATGGCAAGTAGAATTTGCTAGGGAAAGTATATGTGTGTATGTATGTATGTCTTGGTATATGTGTATGTATATATTTTTATTCATATATAAATATATCCTCAATTAACTGTAACTTTGGGGGAGAAGAAGAGGAGGAAAGGGGAAAGAAGAAAGTAAAAAGTGCACAGCAAAGAATAGAAGAAAACTTACAAAGAAGCAAAGGAAAGATGGACAGTTCTCAACACAACACATGGTATTTATTACATAGGCTTTCTTGACATGGAAATTTAATATTCTCTCACATTCTGCTGTGCACATGACATGCTTTTTTCCTCTTCTTGTTTTGTATTTAAGTTTCAATATTTAAGTTTATGTTTCTTTTTCTTTTCATGTACATAAGTTTCAGTAATAAGAAAGAAAAAATACTGACAAAAAACAGGTAATGAAAATTTTTAAACAGGTGGTATTTACATAGGTACATATATTAAACAGGTTGATTTTAGAGGAGAATGTCACTAGCTTTTGGGGAAATAAAAAAAAAACGGAGCTTGAGTTGAGTTTTGAAGAATTCTAAGGATTATGTGTCTCCTCTCCAGCCACACGGTACCACCCTAATTCAGGCCTTTATCACCTCTTACTTAGACTATGGCAACAGCCCTTGACTCTGGCTACCCTCTCCTCTCATCTATCCTCTCTAGGGTTGTCAACATTGATGTTTTTAAAATAGGAGTCTCATTATATCATGACATGTTCAAGACTCTTCAGCAGCTCGATGCTCTTAAACTATAAAGTTGCCTGTGCGCTGTTTTACATACGTCATAAGACTTTCCTATCTGACAAATATTGCTGAAAAACTGAGAAAGCAATTCCACAGAAATTAGGTGTAAACATCTTATATACCATGTACTATAATAACCCTAAAATGGATCCATGATCTGAATGTGAAAGGTCACTGCAGAAAAAAAACAATGAAAGAAAAACAGATAATGCACCTTTGCCAGTTATAGCTAGAGGGTGAACTCTTAACTAAACAAGGAACAACAGCAATCACAAAGGATGAAATGGCTTATTTCAAACATATAAAATTTTAAAGCTTTTGAAAAAAACAAAATGAACACAGTCAGGCTAAGAAGTTAAGCGGCTGATTGGGGCAATAATCTCTGCATCAATCATTTTTGGTAAAGATAAAATATTCAGGATATTTGGGAATCTAACATCAATAAAAACTAACTGTACAGTTACTAACTGTAACTAATTGTACAGAGGATATGAATGAACAGTTCTCAAATAAAAAGCAAACTATTAACAATCGTATATAAAACTGCTCAAAATAACTACCAATAATTCCCAGGTTTCACCTCACACCCAAACTGTCAAGGATGACAAAAGGTGGAAAGTCAGTGTTGGAGGGGCTGTGGAAAGATGGGCACAGTAATACACTTTTGGTGGAGCTATGAATTAATACAATTACTGGGAAGTAATATGGAATTAAATGAAGATGATGACTACAGCGCCATACCTTCTGACGCAGATACCACTACACTCGTGGGGGCCAACAACAAAAAAGAAAGGTCCTATCCACATACACCAAAGGAAAGCAGCAGTTTCTGAAATGAAAGAATCAGAAAAAAAGTAGAAGCCGGTCAAATGAGGACTGGCTAAGCAAGCAGTGGACATCAATGTGATGGAACATTACTGTGCTGTAAGAAATAGTGACTATGAAATAGAGAAGCCTGAGAAGATTGATGCAGATAGACAGACACAGACCAAGAAATCATTGCAATCGCACCAAGAGGGCAACAGCAAACAATCAAAGCTGAATGATGCAAAATGATAATACCCAAGCACTGCAGAGGTGGTAAACTATCCGGCCTCTGTATGTCAGATTTTTTATGTGGTTAATTTTGCTGAAATGTTTTTAAAAATTTTAAATTCATTGTTATAAGAGCCATTTGGCTCTCTGAAAAGAGACGAAAGGGTATACTGAGAAGTGTGTCATGTAAAAAATAAAACAAACTTTTTAAAAAGTTGAGTTTTTTCCTATTTTTCTCAAATGATCTCACACAAATTCTCCCTATATTCCATCCGAACTACCCTACTGGCTGCGAAGCTGTCCCCCATGCCTGGAATGATCTCACTTCTCACCTCTACCTCTTGGAATCCCTATGGTTCTTCAAGACTCCTTACAAGCGGCTTTTCTCACAGTAGTCAGTATTTCTGAACCTCCTCAAAGTACAGGTCATTTCTACCTATTAAATGTAACCGACTTATGAGGGCAGGCAGACCTTTCTTTGGTCCTCATACCCTCAGGGTCAATAAATGCTTTTTGAATGTCTGAATGATTACTAATCTCCCTTGAGTTACTATGAACGAATGAAAGAATTTGTTAAGCATTTACTATGTGCTAGGCACTGGGAATGCAAAGTTTTTTTAAAAACCGACAGGTTTCGATTTCAAGAAGCCTATGTTCTAACAGGAGAACATAATACAGAAAACAAAAACATGAAGAGGCAAGGGATTTATCTTTCGGGGAGCTTAGAAGAAAGCACATTAATAAGCAGAAGGGGAGCTAGCCCAGGTGCACGGCTAGATGAGATGCCAAGGTGAACCAAGCAGGTCTTGTCTGTGAGAAGGACAGCCCAGTGCTCTACACCCAGAACCCCCGTGATTCCAGGTCATTAGCAGCCTAGACCCAAGCTCCCTTTCCTCACATCTATCCAGGACGATCCCAGACCTCTGACAGTCCTTACGTCATTCTCGATTAGACGTCTTTCTCCTGAAAGTTACAATAAGATACACAAAAACACACGGGTGTATTTTTACACACACACGTGTGTGTGTAGTTTTCAACAAACACTGGCTACACTCCTCCCCCCACCCCCTCCGGAACTCCACGACCTCCCCAGTTAAAGACCAAAGGGTGAAGAGGAATCTCTTGTGACAAACAAGGGCAGCCAAGCACGCTGCGTCCATAGAGCAGCTGTGACCAAACTCCAAGCTCCTCGAGGGCAGGAGCTCCCCACTGCCCATGCCCAGCCCGCAGCTGATACGTAGCGGATGCTCCCTGGGTGATGTCAGATGGACGCTAACCCCCATCCTCCCTGGCGTCTCTGATCCAAGCCCCAGCTAAGGGGGGCTGGCACCCTTCATCGGCCCAGGCCTCCCTTCGGCGGACAGAGGCACGGGGAGGACGGACACTGACCTGGACCGGCGGAGTGGACGCACAGCCTCCCAAGCCGCCCGCGCCGCCCGGGAAGAGACACTCGGAGAGAGGACGGGCAGAGACGGAGCAATGAGCGCTCACCTGCCGACAGCGTAAACCTGGGAACGAGACCCGGCGCCCCTCCGACTAGAACCCGCTCGGGCTGGACCAGCTGGAACCTCAACAACCACCACAGAACCTTCCGGCTAACGAAGAAACGTCATCACTCCCCGTGAGACCCCCCCCCCTTCCGGCGGAGTGCTCGCTTCCGCTGCCGGGGCAACCTTGCCTCCCCCCCCCCTCCCCCTGCCAGGGCCACGGCGGAGGAGAGCGGGGCTGTTTACCTTCCGCCGAGGGCCTGGATCGTTTTCCGGCTTCTAAAGATGACGTCGCTCTTTTTCTGCGTGAACGAAGGGCCGGCCAGGAGGCCACCGGCTCCCAGAAGGTGACGAGCGAGCAAAACCCCGAAGCCTCAAGAAAGAAGGACAGAAAGAAATCCAGACAGGACGGGTTAAGAACCGTCCGGGAGCCAACACGTCGGCAGCCCCGGTGGCGGAGGGCTCCCGGGCCGCGGGGCGGAGTTCCGGCGGGCCGCGGGGCGGAGTTCCGGCGGGCCGCGGGGCGGAGTTCCGGCGGGCCGCGGGGCGGAGTTCCGGCGGGCCGCGGGGCGGAGTTCCGGCGGGCCGCGGGGCGGAGTTCCGGCGGGCCGAGGGGCGGGCCGACTCCCGCCAGGCCCCGCCTCTTCCTGCCGCGTCCTTTGGCCTCAGTGCTCTCGCCCGCTCGGCTCTGCCGCCGGACAGCCTCTGGAGATGGATCTGGCCTCTGCTCAGCGCTCGGTGTTGCAGCTTCTCGGCGCCGTGTCTCCCGGGGACCTTCCCGCGCTTCTGGACTGGATGCGGACCACGCGTAAGAGGGCGGCCTGGAGCGGTTGGGCCGGGGCCTGTCGGCGTCTTTCCTCTGGAGCTCCTGGTGGCGCGCCTGGGGCAGGGGCACGGCCTCGTCCTGCTCTTGGGCTGTGCGGCCGTGGCCGGCTCCCAGCTGGAGCTCCGGGAGGAGACTCGGGATTCGCCGTAGAGCTTTTCCCACTTGCCTTGGCTGAGCCGCGCCCCCTTTTTGTCTGTATTCACTGCTTCTCCACCTTCCCTTTAATACAGTTGCTCGTGTGCTGGTGACCCGTTTTCGCTGCTACTTCATAACTGTACTTTTGCTACTGTTAGAATCGTAATGTAATATCTGATAGGCGGGGTGTACTTAAGTTGAATATAACCCACAGGTTGAGAATGGCTGCTAGTACTTTGTGCAAAAAGAGCGAGCTATTAGCATCAAGGAAAGGAACACGGAGAAAGTGCAGAGGGGAGGGGGCGTGGTGGGGCAATAAGGGAGAGTGAGCGTGAGTGGGTTAAAGTTCCCAAAAACCCTTACCCAAATAAGTTCAGAGGTTTCTCCAGGCAGAAACAGAAGCTCTTTATTCTAAAGACAAGTCTCCCGAGAGTTGGACGACACCTACTCCAGTCACTCAGGCAGGTATAGGGAGCCACCCAAGAAGAGGCTAGCAAGCAGTTTTATACCCTTGTACAAACAATTCTATGAAAAAACCCCAAAATTTCCAGATAAATCCCCAAATCCCCTCACACCAAAAATCTCCTAATGCTGGATCAATGACATATAGCTGTGATTATCCACGTGTAGCAAAAGGGGGCTGTCACAAAAAGCCCCTCACAGGAAAAAGGGAGGGGGAGTAGGGGCACACCATCTGATTTCCCCGAAATTTACAGGAACATGAAACTTAGGCATAAAGAGATCTAGGACCTGGCTCAAGTTCCACTGTCTCATTCTAGCGGAGCAGAGCATGAGAAAGTGTTAGGAGGAGGCTGGAAGAGAAAAAAAACCAAAGGTGAGGTAGGAGAGATGGCTTTTACCAGTAAGGAAAGATCCGTAAGACAGCGAGGCCCAAAGTGGAACCGCAACTTGCTGGGAAGAAGGAGACCTTTCTCTCCCTGGGAGCTTGTGCGCAGGAAGAGAAGTTCCTGGCAGGTCCGAAAGAGTAATGAGTGGTCCAAGGTGGAAGGCAGGACAGGGTAAATATTTAATTTGTGTGCCTTAAAGTTCTCCTAGATAGGACTGGGAGAATTGGTTAGAGCCCATTTGTGTATGTTATTTCAGTTTATCCTTTGAAAAACCTGCAGAGTGAATTCTTCTTTGCCCCCATTTTACAGATTAGGAACCAGAGGTTTAATGACTTGCCTGGAGTCACAAGCCTTTAAAAAAAAAAAGTGATCCAGCCTCAGTGTGAAAGTTTTATTGATTGATTGGAGGAGCAAAGGGATGGTTAGAGGTAGAGAAAGGGGGATGAATCAAAGAGGACTCCAGGATTTCAGGTGGGAAGATCCGATGGCTTTACTCCTTAAACCCTTCTTTGATCCTCCTGTCCCTGCTAACTATTGTCCTCCCTCTCTTCTGTCCTTTGTAGCTGAACTTCTTGAAAAGGCCGTCCACAGTAGACATCTCTCCTTGCTTTAGTCTTACTCTTCTCACGGTCAGGCCACCAAAAATGCTTTTTACTCATTTACTGAAGTTGCTGAATCCAGAGGCCTTTTCTCAGTCTTCACTCTCCTTGACCTGTCCACAGCCTTTGGTCACTCTTTCCTAGGTTTTTGGAACAGCATGCTCTCCTACTTCTCCTACCTGTCTGACTGCTTCTCCTCTTTGCTGGATCCTCTTCTGGGTCTTGCCCTCTCTCCACAGATGTCCCTCCAGCTTCTATCCCAGGACTTCTTCTCCCTTAATGGGCTCCTCAGCTCTACCATCTGATGATTCTCAAATATACCTATCGTCCTGCAGGCTCTGCTGACCTCCAGTTTTGCATCTCCAACTGCCTTTCAGACATCTTGAACTGGATGTGTATGTCCAAGACTCATTAGCTTTCTCCCTGAATCCTCTCTTCTTTCCCACTCCCCCCACTTCCCAGTCTTCCCTGTTACTACAGAGGGCAGGTCCCTATATCAGTGACATCACCATTGTGTCAAAAAATTAAGTTGTATTTTAATCTTTTTAAAGTTTTTTTTTTTCTTTTTAAATCACCCCTTCCGTCCATTCTCCCTTAGTTTTGTGTGCAAGTTGTCACTTGTAGTCCAGGAGAACCTGCGACTTGAGACCACGTGTGGCATTTGGAAGGTTGAGAACCACTGATAAGCTTCCTGCTTAGGGGTAATCACTGAGATATTGGAGTGGGGGGGAGGCACATTATTGCGGCATTCGTGGATGAGAATGGCCGTCTTCATATCTGGTTAATCTGTGTATAGAGGGTATAGTAGAAAGTGTGATGGGCTTGGAATCAGCAAAGAGAAGGACTCAGGTCCTACCTCTTACTATTTGGGACGTTGGGTAAGTCATTTGGCTTGTCTGATCCTCACTTTGTTATCTAAAAAAATGAAAATAAGGCCACTAGGTAGAAATTGTACCTGAATTCAAATTCCAAGCCCAGTGTATGGTCTTAGGCAAGTCACTTAATCTTCTTAGCCCTCAGTTCCCTTAGCTGTGAAATGAAGGAACTCGATTTGAAATGAGATAGTTGAATTAGAAATGTTTAGCCTGGAAAAGAGGAGACATAATGCATAAATAACGGAAAGGGAGCTGAGAAAGGCTCTTATATTGAAGAATTATAGCTCTCTGAGAAAAACATGATAAATGTAGAAATCCAAACAGATCATACTGAGGGAAACAGCACAAGAAAAGTGTCTAGAAGGTTTGAAAAATAGGACAGTTATGACTGAGAGAATCCACAGATTGCTAGCTAAGAAATCAGTCGTCCAGAGCAGGGCGGCTTTGTTACTGTATGGTGAGATGTTATGTATGCTTAAAAAAAATCTGTCTTTAAGAATTGGCTGTCACAGCTGATGGGAGGAAGCAAGCAAGACAGCTAGGGTCTGTTTTCTGTTGTCCTAAGGAATGGATGCCTTATCTTGGCCTTGCCCTGGGGCAAGTCTGGGGGAGAGGGGGACGGCACTAGGGCTTCCCTCCCCTTTTTACCCCCCCCCACACCTGCTGCCCTTGAGAATACTGCTACTTTGTTGTGTTATTTTATTTCTTTTTTTTTTTTACTCTAAACTTAAACACAAAAAACCTTATAAGGATTTTTTATATTCAGAGTAGAATGCAAAAAGAGATATTTCCTTCTTAAACCTCTCTTTCAAAGACAACTCTCCATTCACTATTGCTTGCCTTTAAAAAAAGAATTAGGTTGTAAATGAAACCAGTTACTTTACAAACTATTCTGCATGTTTGTGCCTCTTCTGAGACTCCCTCTACTCTCCCTTGTGCATTTGAAAAAGTGTTTCGGTGGCTTTTTTGGGGGACACCACCACCCCTACCTACCCTTCCCTCTCCCCCAACTCTCTTCTCTTCCCTCCCCCAGTTAAAAACTAAAGGATGAGGTGGAATCTCTTGTGACAAATAAAGACAGTTAAGCAAAATGAATCCATAGAGTAGTTATGACCAAAAATGTATCTCATTTTGTAGGCTGGTGACAAAGATCTATTACCTCTTAATCAGGAGGTGGAAAATAGACTTAATCTGAATAGGTCTTCTGGTGGAGAGGGGCTCTACTTTGAGCAAACTTCTTAAGTCTTTCATAGCTTCCCCCTCTCCACATTTGTTGCCACTGTACAAATTGCAATTTGGTCACTGATTCAGCCAATACCCCACCTTACGTATAAGTTATGCACCTGATCTTGCTCACTTGGCTCTACATAAAGCTTTCTCTCCTTGTTCTAGAACACATCATAAAAGTGATGGTTAGGAATTGTCAAGAAAGGGAAACAGTTGTTTCAGCATTTTCCACCTGGCAGCTCACCCGGCCTTCGCCATAGTCTTAAGAAACTATCCTTCCTACAGTTTCAAACCAGTTCAGAAACACCCACCTCCTTAGTCTCGATGCCCCTTTCCCTCCTGCTTCCCTCTGACCGAAGAATATGGGGGAGTGGGAATGGGGAGCAAGGTGGACGTGGAGCTCCTGCCCCTCGACCCCATGCATCTGTCATGCTCTAGTCATTCCAAATTAGCCTTATTGCCTTTTTGAACCAGTTTGCCAAGCTGGCAGACCACAGAGGTGCATGGGTAGAGTTTGCCCAGGTAAAAGTGTCTCCTCCTGGTTTTGTGGATAGAGCAGCACATGCAGCGTGACAGTTGTTGGTTGGCCAGACTTGAAGGATGAAGTTGTTCATAGAGGCAGCGGTTGTGGATAGAGAGCTGGACCTGGAGTTAGGGGGACCCTGTACAAGTCCCTTCACTTCTCTTAGGGTTGATTTCCTTATCTCTAAAATGCAGACGATAAAATATGCCTCCCCGGGTGCTTGTGAAAATTCTGAGATAATATTATAAACCTTAAAACACTATGAACACGCGAGCTATTTTTATTAGCTGCTGTTAGGAGGTTTCCAGCAGAGGACCCTGTGGGTCTGTTCATAGCCTTGTGCTTTTTATAAACGACCTGGGTAAAAACATAGATAGTATACGCAGAGGACACCGACCCCAATGGGTGAAATATGACATGTTGGATGTCAAAGTCAGGATTCTGAAAAGAGCTTTCCAATCAGAGCACAGAGCTGATTCTAGGAAGATGAAGTTTTACAGGTACAAATGGAAAGACAGACTTCATTTATTAAGCATCTAACATGCAAATCACTTGCCAGCCACAGAGAAGATCAAATTTTAATTAAGGTAATCCTGTGTCCTTGTGTAGTTTGCAGGACAGCAGAAACCAAAGAAAGCAGGTAAAAAGCCCAAGAACACCTCTTTTCATGGAAGAAATGCCCTTATTTTTATTCCTTTGTGGGAAGAAAAATGAAACATGATGGTGATCCTTAAAGGTTTGGGGTGCCAGAACATTTTGTTAAATGATATTCCTCCTGCCTTTTCAGATTGTACTTGTTCTCTCTGAGTACCATCTGACCTCATCACTCTACTAAACCACTTCTCTGAGAAGTTACTAGCCATCCTTTAACTGCTAAATCCAATATCCTTGGTCTTCCGTACTTAAGGAAAAAAGCTTAGAATAGAAATCAGGTCAGAAATCCTCCCTCTCAAAGCAAAGATAAATAACAATAGAATATAAACAACTTGTCCATTGTTCAGTCATTTCAGTCATGTTCAACCTTTTGTGACCCCAATTGGGGTTTTCTTGAGCTCTTACAAGTTGGAAAAGGCACTTCTTGAGAATTCTAAATTCTTAGTATATTCGTCGCATGTATTATACAAATGTGTCCAACACCGAACTTACCGTTTTTCCTCCCAAATCCTTCCCCCTTCCAAACTTCCATATTAGTATTGGAAGCAGCACCATCTTGCCAGTCACCAAAGTCACAAGCATTATCCCCAGCTCCTCATTCTCCATCACCTCCACCTCCCCTCCACCTCTCACATACGCCCCCTTCTGATGCTGCTTGCTGACCACTCCTGTCACCTCGTGCCTGGAATGTAGCAGTAGCCTGCTGGTTCATCTGCTGCCACAAGCTCTCTGTTCCAGTCTGTCTTCCACTCAGCACTCAGTGATCTAAAGAGGTCTGTCACTGTATTACTCCAGCTCCGGTCCCTCTCTGTCGCCCGCAGGATCAATTATAAAATCCTCTGGTCGTTCAGAGCCCTTCATAACCTTCCACTTCCACCAGTCTTATGCTTTGCACCCTACCTGTCCAGTCCCCCTCGTCTGCATACTTCTTTCTTAAACAAGACATTCCGTCTCCTTACTCAGGGCATTTTTTACTGGTTGTCCTTAAGCCTGGGACATTCTTTCTCCTCATCTCCATTTACTGGCCTTGGCTTCCTTCATGTCACAGTTGAATCTTGCCCACTACGGGAAGCTCTATGTCCTCAGACTCTAAGACTTGGAGTGGAGGAAGACAGACAGGAGAGTAGGAGCAGTGAAGAGAAGGAACAGGCAGGGAGGAAAGGAAAGCTAACTGAGGGTAAGGTAACTTCAGCTAACTGCCCCCCAAAATTTTAAATGTCATTAAAATATGTTCCTATGGGGAAAATGAAGAGAAGGATGGGGGAACAGAAACCCAGAATGGCTTTCATTGGGATTTGGGAATGAAAGACAGCCTCCCCCCAACTTTTTTTTTTTTTTTTTTTTTTTGCTTTTCATAGAGGCAGTTGGGGTTAAGTGACTTGCCCAAGGTCACACAACTAGTAAGTGTTAAGTGTCTGAGACTGGATTTGAACTCAGGTTCTCCTGACTAGGGGGCTGGTGCTCTACTCGCTGCCCCACCTAGCTGCCCTGGAAGATAGCCTTTTGTAAGCAGTGGCTGTGCTTTCCAGGGTTGCATTGTAACTCCATTATGGCATAGTTGTTATATGATCCCCTAGGCAAGTCCTTAATTTAGCCTTTCTGTGCCTCAATTTCCTTATCTGTAAAATGACTTGGACTCAATGGCCTCTGAGGTCCCTTTGAGCTGTAAACAAGTGATCTCCAACAGCTGGGGAGGGGTAGGGGGGAGGAGGTATGGGCCTCTCTGGAAGATTTAATGTCCAGGCTAGTAGGAGGAGGATGTGAATCCAAAGGAGGTATATATCAGGAATGTGATGACAAGAGGGGAGGAGCAGGCTTCACGGAAATGTTCCAGAGTCCCCTTCTTGTCCTTCTGTAGATAGCATAGAGAAGCAATAACTGACCCAGTACAACTCTATGAGGTCCCATTTATTTCCAACAGATGTTAAATCACCTTTTTGTTTGTTTGTTTTGCTTTTTGCTGGGCAGTTGGGGTTAAGTGACTTGCCCAAAGTCACACAGCTAGTTTTTGTGACAAGTGTCTGAGGCCGGATTTGAACTCAGGTCCTCCTGACTCCAGGGCTAGTGCTCTATTCACTGCCCCACCTAGCCGCCCCTAAATCAACTTCTTTAAAAATTACAAAATTGTTTAATTATTTCCTCTGAAGTAGGGGTGCTGCATTAGCCTCTTACTATCGTGTCATGGTCTTTTGGCAGTGCATGCTGGGAGTCAGGACAACCTGTGTGTGAATCCTGTCTTGGGCAGGTTTCTTAACCCCTGAGCCTTAGACTTCTCATCTCTAAGAAAAGGGTAATTGTACCTGCTGTACCTACTTCAAAGGGTTAATCATGAAGCTTAGCACACGTGATGCTGTGTAAGCACTTTCCAAACTTAAAAAGTTCTATATGAGTGCCAGCTATTGAACATTTGTTTAGGGCTTAGAATTCGCAAAACCTTTCCTATATTAACTCATTTGGTCTGCGCAACAACCTATGAGATATAGATATTATTTCCCTTTTATTACACATGAGAAATTAGTGCGTCCTGCCCGGTATCACAGTTACTCAGGGTCTTCAGTGGGATTGGAACCTAACTCTTCACAGCTCCAGGATCATAATGTGAGACTGCCTCCTTGTATCATTTGTGCCAACTATTTACATTATTATTTAGTCTTTGAAAATCTTCAGTGAGTTAAGAAGATTTAAATTAGAGTAGATAATTTTATGGCATCGAAGCTTAAATGCTGTGTTGAAGAGAAAAATAACATTCTGACCGGGAGTAGATTTGTTGGTGCTCGTTCCTGTTTGGGTGATTTTGCTTCTTTTTACTAGAACTCAGATTCTGTTAATTGGCAATAGGAAAACTTTTTACATAGGTATGTACGTATTTAGCTCCATTTGGCTATCCAAAACAAAGAGGGGGGGGAACCATCTTATTGTCCCAGAGATGTTTCACATACCAGATGTTAAACTGATATAAGTGGGCACTGGAAGTGTGCAGACTGAGCTATGGATCTCATGCAGACTAGCCAATCACCACTGAAATAAATGTTCTTTCCCTATGCAACTAGTAGAGTTAGGCAATAAAAGGGAAGGGAGTTGTTCAGCCCTTGCTGTTGTCCTGAATGGTTGAATGACCCTGCTATATACTATACTTGGAATGCCGGAAGCAAGTAAAACTGGCTGATGAGACTTAATCCTGGTGTATCTTTTCTCAGATATATTCATTAAAGCATTAAGATTTTTTTTGGAAGGGGGAAGGCAGGGCAGTTGGGGTTAAGTGACTTGCCCAAGGTCACACGGCTAGCAAGGGTTAAGTGTCTGAGGCCGGATTTGAACTCAGGTCCTCCTGACTCCCGGGCTGGTGCTTTATCATTGCACCACCTAGCCACCCCTAGCATTCAGATTTTTACTTGGAGGATATGTTAAGAAGTTCCTCACCCTTGGATCCAGGAAGAGCCCAGTAGTCTCAATTGATAGGACATTCTCAACCATTTAGCAGTTTTGTCCCATGGTTCTGCTCTAAGCGCTAAACTCAGAGGAGTTTTGTTACTGGTCAGTTTTTTGTTACCTGGGAGTTTCGTTCCTCTCTATTTAATAGGAATCTCATTCTTGCCAGAAAGAAACTAATGGAATTATCAATGCCTATGCTGATTTGATGTTTTAATCTAACAGACTGAATTAGTTAAATTATGTGTAAGTTTTTATATTTTTTAATAATTAAAGTTACTTGGGATTTTGTGAAAAGATTTTAAATGTTATTAGACATAAATCTTTCCTTTTAATATTGCAAGTTGGAAACACTGAAGTAAAAAAGTCTATAGGTGGTATTTTTTTTTTAGGTGAAAGATAAAGAACATTAACCATTAATCCATTTATGCCTGCAGATTAAAAGTGATATTTCTACTTCTTTTTTAGGAGATTTTGATGAATTCATTCACGATAATAATGACATTATATTGAAAAACATTGCAGAAGATCTTCGGAATTGCTTACCCCTAGAAACCATGCTTCCTTCGGAGCAAGTAGCCATTCAAAAAGTAAATTTTTGTTTACTTCTGTTGCTTCTTAAGGATTAAATGTTAGCTGTATGCTTGAGAGCAAAGTTTCTATTTTTATTGCATAGAACCACATAAACTTAGAATTGGCAGGGACCTTGGACATTTTACAGCATAGGAAGATGAGATCCAAAAAGGCTTCAGTGACTTGCCCGAGTGTTTAAGCCCTCTTCCTCTAGTTGTAAATTTAGTTCTTTTTCTGCTTCGCTGTCCTGCTTCTCGGTTTTTGGGTTTTTTTTTTTGGTAGCAACAGATATTTGTTGAACATTGTCTTTATTGACACAATTTTTCATCCACAGTGCCTCTAAAATAGCTCCCTGAGGGGGCAGCTAGTTGGTGCAGTGAATAGAACACCGGCCCTGGAGTCAGGAGGACCTGAGTTCAAATCCGGCCTCAGACACTTAACACTTACTGGTGGTGTGACCTTGAGGAAGTCACTTAACCCCAGTTGCCCTGCCTCCTCCAAAAAGGCAAATAAATTAATAAAATAGCTCCCTGAGATCACATTCTTTGATCTGTTTCTGCCATCTATTTCTTCTTCTCTTCTGCCGCTTTTGAAAGCCACTTCATCTCATTGCTTCAGTGACACTCTCCTAGAACTCTCCTGACCAAATCCATTGCTCTTTTCCTTGCACACTCTCGTTGCAAATTTTGTTGTCTGCAGTAAACACATTTTTCCTTCATTTTTCTTGCTATTCCTTAACATCATTTGTGACTATTTTTCCTTTTGCTCCAGGCTGAAGAAGAACCTTTTTCCTTTCCAAGACTGCCTGTGACTGCATGTTTTTCTGTCTTCTTTAGTAAATTGCCCCTACAGTCATCTCTTTGGCTACGGATCTTCATTCTCTTCCTTTCTCTGGGTTCCTTTACTTCTGCATATAAACTCATCCAACTCTCTTCCAACTTTGACAGTCTTCCCTGGATGCTGCCATCCCTGCTGGCTCTCATCTTATATTTCTCTTTCCTTTCTCTTCCAAACTTCTTGAGAAAGCCTTCTTCTTCTGATGCCGCCACTTCCTCTCTTCTCATTCTCTGATAAATCCACTGCAGTCTGGCTTCCAGCCTCCCCATTCAACCTAAGCTTTGCTCATGTAGCTAATACCTGTCAGAGCCAGGATTTAAACTCAGTATTAATAGCATTGATAACACATGTATTTCTTATTCCCTGCCCTTCAGGGATACAATCTTGTTTTAGTTAGGGAGATAAAGTAGGGCTTGGAATTCCTTATATTCTTTTCCTGTCTTTACTTGGTTAACAAATTTTGCCACATTTTGTCTAACACTTAGCAAATTAAATGAACCATGGATCACTTTACGGCTTGAAATGCATTGACAGAAGTCATAAATTCAGGGTTCCATACTCAAGCTCCTAGGCCATTTGGGTGAGGAACAGTCACTGACAAGAGTTTTGACAAAGAAGGGGAATGGCTGTCAATGAAAGTAAACCACAAGTTGGAAATCAGGTTCACACCATATCTTCACATTTTCCTCTTAAAATCACTACACAGTGGTTGGCAGGGAGCATTGGTGTGTGGAAAGCTGGACGGAAATGAGGAAGTTGTGTTGAAGGGAGCAGGTAGCGGGGAGAGGTAATGTCTCTTGTCTCAGATTGCAGCTTATCTTCAAAGACACTGAATGCTGTGGACCTGCAATAGGAGTCAGATCTGAAGGTGCAGTAGCAGTGAGACCTGGACCTTGGTACTTCTTATTAGTTCTCTGCCATCCCTTAATATGTCACGAACTCTTACCAGCCAGTCACGAAACATTTATTAAGTGTCTCCTATGTGGCAGACATTATCCTAAGCACTGGGGAGCACAGAAAGAGGTAAAGGAAGGACTCCTTCCTTCAGCAAGCTTGTGATCCAATGGGGAGGCAACAAACAGCAAATACAGACAAATAGGATAATTAGGAAACAGTTAAGAGGGAAGGCAATAACCAGTCATTGTTTTGTACACGTGCTGGATATTTAATCAGATCAGACCTTTGAAGGGAGCAAACCAGCAGATAACTTTTTACAAATGAAAGCACTAATTTTGATACTAAGTTTATGTCATGAATTTCACTATCCTTTAATCATACTATATGCTTGTATATATAATACGAGATGCAAAAAGTGCTGTATCAGTTATACCTTTAAGTATTACCGATACAGAAATTAAATTTACTAAGATTTTGTTACACATCAAAGTAAAAAGTTGCTTGGTAATATAATTTGTTTCCTTTGGGAAAGAAAATGGTCAAAGAAAATAGCAAGAAATGTGACTTAATAGAACTTACCTTTCAAGAATCAGCTTGTCTTATTTTGCAATTAAAATATATTTCTTTGTATTTTGTTTTTCTAACCACTGTTCAGATAAAACAGCAGCCGGAGCCCATAGTTCACATCGATGCGTTTCTTTATGATGATGACTTTATTGATTCTCTGTGTGAGGAAGGAAAAATGAGTAGAAACTACTGCACGGTGTGTGGGTCCTACCAGACTGCACCCTTAGGTATGTAGAGAGCTGAGGTACACAAACTGTATTGCTATAGTGCATGTTCATTTTTCTGTGCATGTGTGCGTGCGTGGGTGTGTACGTGGTCCATTTTATGTTTATTTTTGTAAAAAGAAATGGTTGAGCTTTATAACATAAAGGCTTCATTTTCAAGTATCGCCTAAATTGCATTTAAAACCAAAGGGATTTGGGAGGTATTAGAGCAATCTGCTTTCCTTCATTACCTCTTCCTTAATGTATAAATAAGGGCTAAGGAAGAAAGATGAGAAGAGAATTAATGGTGTGGAAGAGGTACAAAACCTTATTTTTTAAAATGCCTTGAAAATTAGAATTGTCCAAATGGAAGACAATAACTCCATAAGACATTAAAAAATAATAAAGTTTAAAAACTAGAAAATTAGAAGAAAAAGTGAAAGGTCACATAATAAATGCAATTGATTTGAAAAATAGATCAAGGAGAAATAATTTAAGAAACGTGAGGGGACCTGAAAGCCATGAACAAAAAGGCCTACTCGGGTAACTTAGAACCAGAGGGCAAATTAGAAATTGAAAGAATCCACCAGTCACCTCCTGAAAAAAAAGAACAATAAAATGAAAACTTTCAGGAATATTATAACCCAAATCCAGAACTCCCAGGTCAAGGAGAAAATACTGCAAGAATCCAGAAAAAAGGAATCAAGTACCAAGATCGAGATCCCATACAATTTAGCCCCCGCCACTTTAAAAGTGAATATTATGAAGTATGATATTCCAGAAATACAAGATCTTGGTTTACAACCAATAATAAAATAGCTGGTAAAACTGAGTATAATTCTTTTTGTTGTCATTGTTTAGTCATTCAGGTCATGTCGAACTCTTTATGACCCCATGTATTGTAACGTACCAGGCCATCCTATCCTCAAAGGCTGACCAGGTTCCGTTCTTGTTTCCATGGCGCTGTCCATCCATCTCATTCTCTGCCTTCACCTTCTCTTTTTGCCTTCATCCTTTCTCAGCATCAGGGTCTTTTCTAATTAGTCTGGTCTTTTTATTATGTGGCCGTATTTCAGCTTGAGCATTTGACCTTCCAGTGAATAGCCTGAATTATAATTCCTTTAAGTATTGACTGATTTGCTCTTTTTGCTCTCTATGGAAGTTTCAAAAGTGTTGATTCTTTGACTTTCAACTTTCCTTATAGTCCAGCTCTTACAACAGCCATACATTGCTACTGGAAAAATCATAGTTTTAACTATGATGCCCTTTGTCCACAGGTTGATGTCTCTGCTTTTTAGTATGCTGTCCAGATTTGCCATAGCTTTACTTCCAAGGAGCAAATGTCATTTAATTTCATGACTGCAGTCACTGTCTGCAGTGATCTTTGAGCCCCAAAATATGAAATCTTGACATTGCTCCCATTTCTTCCTGTTTGCCAGAAACACAACCTGTGAGTAGTCCCAGCTACTGTGTTGGATTTAATTAGCATGTCCCTTCCGCTTACCTCTCTTCTTCTTTCCTCTTTCTCTCTCCTTTCCCCGCCCCCAACTTTACCTGAGGGTGTTCTACCTAAAGGAAGGTAAATTTTGATGGCTGAAAGCTGTCTTGTTAACTTGGGGTTTACTGGCTAGATTTCTTTTTCAAAGACCAAGCCTTTAACCCAATTCACTTGAGCTTGCTCAGGGACTATAATAGGTCCTGCCCTCCTAGCTCCCTGAGAGTGTATAGTAACTGTTTCTCTTTGGGCCAGCAACCCTAAGGGTCTTCCCCTTCCCGGTTTGATTTTTTTTTTTTTAAAGTGGCCATCCCTTGACTTCTTAAAGAGGCTTATTCAATGAATGGACATTACCTTACTCAAAGAGAGAACCTGAAAAGACCTTACCTTTAAAGGGCCAGGGTCTCCCAATGCATCCTGAGCTATCTCCAGTTGTCTTGATGAATGTCTGGTCACTGAACCCAGATGGCTCAGGAGGACAAAGTGAGGCTGGTGACCTTTCACAGCCCACCCACACTCAAATCAAAGTCAACCGTGAGTCATGTCATCATCTCCCTGATGTAATAATCCCATTTCAGACCAAAAGATAAACAGGCTAGGAAATGAGAAAAGTTACCAAGATCTCAGTATTTTTTATGTTAAGCTTCAAGTCAGCTTTTTCACTGTCCCCTCATCAAGATTCTTCTTCGCTTTCCTCTTTACTTTGTTAATCTTTTTTCTGGCAACCTTAATTCCAGCTTCTGAGTCATACATCCTGGAATTTCACATGATGTACTCTGCTTACAAGTTAGATAAATAAGGTGACAATATACAGCCTTGTTGTGCTCCTTTTCCAACCTTAAAACAATCAGCTGTTCCATGTTTGGTTCTGACTGTTGGTTCTTGGCCCTTGTACAAGTTCCTTGGAAGACAAGTAGGCTATTCTAGTACTGCCATCTCTTTGAGGACTTGCCCCATTTTGTTGTGATCCACACCATCAAAGGCTTTAGGGTAGTCAGTGATGTAGATGTTTTTTCTGGAACCTCCTTGCCTTCTCCATAGTCCAACAGATCTTGGCCAGTTGGGCTCTAGTTCCTGTCCTACTCGTCTGATAATTGTTGATTTACATATTGCTGAAACCTAACTTGCAAAATTGTCAGCCTAACCTTGCTGAAGTATGAAGTGAGTGCAGCTGTATAATTCTATAGGGGAAGAAATGGGCCTTTAATAGAACAGAGGACCCTCTGAGCATTCCTGATGAAAAAAGTCAAACTGAGTAGAAACTTGGACAGACACAGGAGTTACCAAAAGCATAAAAGTCAACATGACTAAGCAATTAATTGTAAAGGACTAAACAAGACTAAACTGTTTATGATAATATAGGTAGGGGACGCAGTAGATAAGGCACCAGACCCAAAGATGAGAGAACCTGAATTCAAATCCAGACACGAAGTTACAAAAACCTGAGTTCTAATCCAGCCTCAGATACTTACTATGTGATCAAGGAATCACTTAAGTCACTTAACTCATTTTTGCCTCATCCTCCTATTAAACGGGGAAACTGTTCTTATACCTATTATGTATTTACTCACAACTCTGTCATCACCATTGATCACAGGGAGGAACAGAAAGCTGGGAATGATGCTTTTACATTTTAATAATCTCAGAAGTAAAATGAAAAGGAAGGAGAAGAATGTCAACTGGATTGGAACCAGTCTAACTTGTGGGTGACTGGAACTGACCAAAGCAGGTTAGAGACAGGAGAATCAAAAGTCAAACCGAATAATTTCAAACCGAGGAAAACACTTGCAAGCAGAAATTCACCTTCCTGAGAAGGAGGTCTTATGACTTATGGCAGGGATAGGGCTTTTTTACATGAAAACTACAAGAAGACAGTACCCAACAGTCTTGAGCAAAGAATTCCCATGGTTGGCATTTCTTGGGACAGTTCTTGAGTCTTGTGGGAAAAGTCTCCAAGTTATTATAATTGTTGAGCATTGTGATCATTTACTGGTGTACAAAACCAGAATTAGCATGATGGGAACTGGAGTAAAGTACCTGGTTCTGTTCATTTAGCAGTTACTAGCACAGGATTTCAGGAACTGTTAACGTGTCAGAAGATTTTGATCTATCACTTTCTGCTGCAGAATGTTGATTGCTTCTGACTTCTCGGGTCCCTGGGAAATAGGGAAGCTCCAATAAAACCTAAATAGTTACAAGAATACCTGGTGTTGGTCAAAGCAATGTATTTTGTCACAGGTTGAGATCATCCAGAGGGTAAGCATTGTTACGCCAGACCCAAGGCACAGCCTATTTGCTGGCCATTAGCTCTAGAAAACAGGGTGTCTCCTAATATCTTACTCCAAGGAACACTCTGGCAGGTGGGAAAAGGAGAGGAACAATGCCAAAAATTACCTCAAGTACATAAGTTACTGGATTGTGGTGAAAAATGAGTGAGATAATTAATGCACTTCATAAGCCTTATAGTGCTTCAGAAATGTCAGCTGTTATGAATATCCCTTCTCCAATAAGGGTTTGGGGCTGAACATAATGTGGGAATTAGCCTGATTGTTTTTTATTATTAATCTTGTAGGTTCTTAACAGATTAAGAAATATCCTTTATAAATATAAGTAAAAGAACCATTTGTTCAATGTCTTCTTGTATCTGAGTGAATACCTTGCAGTAATGCAAAACTTTTGATTTTATTCTGTTCTCATTTTTCAGGATTCATTTCTCATTCCTTCTCCCCTTTGGAATTGAAGTTCATTTATCAGCATGTTCTCCCAGATCTTTCTGGAAAGATCTTGATTGATGTTGGTTCCAGGCTTGGTCCAGTACTTTTTGTGGTAAAGTCTAGAATAGGAACTTCTTCAGTGTTTGTAATAATGTGGATTTTTTTTATGCTAACAGCTAACTTTTCCTGCTACCATCCAATTTAATTTCTTATACTAACAATACAGCATATTGAACCAATGAGGTTGTGACATATCAGAGGTGTCACAGATAAGGTGAGTACTAATATTAACATTCTATAGTACTACTGAGTTCCCTCTTCTTAAGATTAATTCTTAGGATCTCTCGTAGAGTCATAGATCTTGAGATGGACAGCACCCCAGAGACCATCTAGTCTTAACACCCTCATTTTATAATGCGGACACTGAGGCGTGAAATTAAGTGACTTGCCCAAGGTCACACAGATAGAAAGTATCATTTATTCCTACAAATTCGAAAAGTGTTGATGGCATAAAAACATTCAGTGTAACATACCATATAGCTAGTCTTTTCTAGATTAACTCCTGTGCTGCTTTTTTTTTTTTTTTTTACTACATTTGCTCATTTGTGTTGAGCATTGACTAAAAAAGACTTTGATCCAAGAGGTTTGTTTGTAAAGCTCCTGGTTACACTTGGCTTCCTAAATATTCCTGGAACATAATTTTTTATTCATTACTTTTTGAGCAGTTAAAAAAGTTTTGCCAGATAATTGAAATGAGGCTTCTGCTTCTCATAAGCATACTTGTTTAAACAGATGAACAGAAGCAGTAGACTCAGAAGTATCAGTTTATTCAAGTTGTCTTTACAGGAATCAGTATCTGCTTAAAAGTCATAAATGTTCGCTTTTTGATCTTGGGTTTATTTTTAATGTTAAAGCCTCTACCTGTTAACATACAGTGAAAGCTTCAGGAGAAAAATAATAGTTTGAGGTTTGTGTATTTTGGGTTTTTGAAGGGAGATGTTTATGGGATAATGAACATCTGTAAATGGACATCAGCACCTACCTCCCAGAGTTGTGAGGATAAAATGAAATAATATTTGTAAAGCACTACATAAATGTTAGCTGTTATTTGGTTTAGGTCAGTAGCAATTTCTTTTAAACTATCTCAAGTTTTTTATATACAGCTTCCATTTCCCATGTATAAACCAAGCACCAGCAGCTCTCCTGAGGACCGCTGCTGTGAATAACTTTAAGGTTCTGATCACATACTGTAGTGAACTCTCTATTTATTTAGCAATAAACTAAAGCAAAACATTGGCAGAAACCAAAGTACAACATTCACAGTGATATAACCTAACAACTTACTACTAAAGTGGTCACATCTTCTTAAACAAAAGACATCATTCAGTAAGGCACAGTCTGGATCAGTCAATATAAAGTACCCATCCAAAGACTTCTTTCATCTTGCTTGGAGACTGGCTTCCAGTCATCCTTAAGGAACAATCATTCTTAGGGAGTACATAATACAAAATACAAAGGTCTCCCACCACTAGGTCACAATAAATCATGATCTTGTCGGTCACCACTACTACCAAAGGAAAAATCCTTTCATCTTGGCCGAGAGCCTGACTCCATAACTCCATGGTTCCTCTTCCATCCTCCCACCTCGTGTCTGAATTCACCCATCCGTCACCTGGATTCACAGGTAGGCAGCTTCCAGTTCCTGAACCAACTCCAGGTTCAGCTCCTGATCCAGCTCCACACATCAAGCTTAGCAGAGCCGCAACAACATTCATACATATTTCTGGCACCATCATCAGTTTACTTTCTGCCTGTGAAATCAGCCACAAACAGGGTCTGTATCTGAGAAATTGCCACAAATCAGTCAAGTCCAAGGACCTCTGAAATCATCAGTAAAACCCTCCTTCAGGACTCCTGTAAACAGACAACAAGGAAGTCCTCTGTCAGAGCTTCTGAACCAGCAGTAAGGTCCCAGGGCTGCTGTAACAAGAGACATGTCCTCTATTAGCAGACAGGTCTGACAAAGTACCATCAGTACAGACAGACAAAGTGCAGACACCACAGCCATCCTTCTTCCCAGTTCTGCTTGTTTCCAGTTTGTGCTCCTGCCTTTATATGGCAAGTTCCTCCCACTCTGGGCTTCACAGGTTCTGTTTCTAACAAAGACTTGATATAATCACAGATGAGGCTCAGAGACCCTTGAAGAACTAAAACAAAGAGCTTGCCATTACATCATCCTGCCCCTACCTTCCCAATATTCTCTTTCCAATCCATGAAACTTTTTCAATAGCACGACCATTTTTGGAATATTTCAGTAGGGTAATATAGGTATTTATATTCCCTGTGCCTTCTTGACTAAGCTTCTTTTATCTCCTGGGATTACCTTACCACAGGTTGGGAACTTCTGATTTGGTGAATAAGACCTAAGGAGTTACTTCAGACATAGATGTTAAGTCCCCTTTCTGAGATCATAGCTAGTAAATGCCAGATGGGAGATTCAAACCTAGTTTTTCCCAATTCCAATTCTAACCTCTCTTCTATCCCAGATTTCTGATTTCTTATTATAGAGATTAATTAATGAGAATAAATTCCCTTTTGCCTCACATAGACTACTAGGGCATTTTGTTGTTTCTAGTTGTGTCTGACTTTACATGACCTTGTGGAACTGCTGTTCATGGGGTTTTCTTGGCAAAAATAAAAGCGGATATTTAATGGGTAGATTAAAACATATTCATTGATAATCCTTATTTAGATAGTCTACGTTGTCACTGATGTCCAATAAATTGCCAAGTCTTAGGCTTAATTCTCTAAGTCATTCACTACTCTACTCAGCCACCTTTCCCTTCAGTTAGTGTGTGTTCCGTTTGATTAACAGAAAACTAATATAATAGTTGGAATGGGGATAAGGACTGGACCTGTGATTTCATTGATACAAAGAACTCCTAGGTGAGGCCATTCCATTTACAAATGAAGGTCAGCACCTTTTCTGTAACTTAGAGACTTTGCATTATCTAAGGGAGCAGAAATTTAAGCGATTTCCCAAGGATCACATAATATAGGTCAGAGACAGGACCAGCCAGATTTTCTGACTCTTGAGTCCATCTCCCTAATCACTCTGCCATGGTAACTCTTTTCTTAACAGTTACATAATTAAACGTAACTAGGTAAATCTTTGTAAAGAAGATTCACTTCAAAATCATAATAGCTTCCAAAGTAAAGTATAAATTTGCTTTTATTATTTGACATTTAGGGTGACCTATGCGTACAATCAAAGTTTTCCAAGCTTTATTGATGATGTTATTCTTGGTAGTTTTTCCTATTTTAGATAAATTTTCCTTTTTCTTTAAAGATAATGTCTTTCCTCTGAAGCTAATCCAACTATCATAATTAATGATAATGATGAAGTTAATTTAAGCATGATAATTATTACATTTCCTTTGATTTTAGGGTTATCTTTATAGTTCAGCACTGCAGCTACATGGAGTGGAAATGAATCAAGACTTTTGCCAGCTTCAAGAAATGATCATTGCCAAATACAATTTTACTGATAGGATAAAGGTAACTCATTGTGATTTTTAGTTAATAAGTATTAATCTCTGTGAAAGAGTCTCTTCTCTTGAGGATCTTATACTTTGTAGGACACAGCATATACACATAATTTGAATAAAAGTATTTAAATTAAGTATATGTAAAAGATGAAAATACAAGCTATTTTGATGGGGAAGGAGTTGCCATTATGCCACCTCTTGATCTGAGCTTTGAAAGAGACTAAGGATTCTAAGAGACAGAAGCAAGGTATACTCAGCATGGGGAACTGAGTTGGTCCTTTGTTTTCGAAGAGGACCATGGCATCAGGGAAATGATGACATGAGTTGTAGGGATGACTGTGCAAGGTCACCAGCCTCACTTTCTCCTCCAGAGTCATCTGGGTCCAGTGACCAGATACTCATCAGGATGCCTGGAGATGACCCAGGATACAGTGGGAGGCTGTGGCCCCTTTAGGCTAAGGCCTTTTCACGTACTCACTTAGAGTGAGGTAACACCCATTTAGTGAATAGGCCTCTTTAAGAAGTGAGTCAAGGGATGGCCCCTTTCATTAGAAGGAGAAAAAAAATCAAGCTGGGAGGGGAAGACCCTCAAGGTTGCTGTTCCAAAGAAAAACAGTTACCATTGGCATTCACTCTAAGCCAGAAGGATCCACAGTACAGCCATTAAGATCTGATAGCTTTAATGTCACCAGTCTTCTTTTAATGAGGAGAAATGTATAGACTGACAGTTTAAGAATTGCAGGCCTACTACATAAATGTTTGTAAAATTCTTGACTAAAAATTCTTTATGCAGTCAATGAAGTCAACTTGTACTGCAGGAAACGGGCAAATTTAATTGAACTTGAGATGAGCTGCCAGATGTTAAGTGTTATGAACAACCACAAAATCTTAGAAGACATTTAAAAGAAAAAAAGAACTTGCTAGTTTGATATTATTTTATATTTAACTGATTCAGAAACATGGAGGTGGTGGTGGAAAGATGTGGGAACAGAATGATCATGGCATAGTAAGCCATATGTGAAACATAGGTAGAATTCCTTTAAAATTGAAAATGCAATACACTATACTTTTTAAAGATTCCAGTAAGTGGGAGTATGAGACAAAGTAGTCTAGAGATGCTCCATTACTTTTGAAACATTGACTTTTTACAAATTAAAATAATTGAGAGTAAAAAGTTAGTTAAAAGCTTTTGTTTCTAGTACACATTAGTATGTGCATGGTTTTTTAAAGAAGCTGTTTTGCTAAATTATTTTTATTTGCAATGTTTCAAACTGATTCAAGGCTGCAAACTTGTTAAATTTTATAATCTTTTGCTTCTCAAGATGAAGCTCAGAAATACTTTAAAGGAGTTGTAACCTTTGGGTTATAAAAGGTTGTGTTTATTCCAGTGTGCATTTTTATGGTGAAATAAAAGCCTTTTCCAGTGAGGAGAAAGAAAATACAGCCATTAAGTAGAACTTGGGCAGGGATCTATTGTGGTCTAATGGATGAGCTGCAGAGTGTACTGGATTTAAGGTTTTGCAGAGGCAGAGATATAAGACATTGACAGCCAAGTGTATGGAATGGAAAGATAGCCCTTTGGCTGAACCAAAGAAGACATGGAGTGGGGAGAAAGGGAAGGGAACAGAGATTTATAAGGTATTTACTGCCTGCCAGACTCTGAGCTGAGTTCTTTACAAGTATTCATTTGATCCTTACGTCAACCCTGGGAGATAGGTAATATTTTTATTTAATTTTTGAGAAAACTGAGGCAGCCCGAGTTTTAATTATTTGTCCTTGGTCGCACAGCTAGTAAGTGACTGAGGCCGGCTTTGAACTCAGATCTGTTTTCTCCAGGCCCGTGGCTGTATCTACTACACCATCTAACTGCCATCAAATGTAATATATGATAGAAGTGGAAAGGTAGAATGAAAAGATGGAATTAGACTTAACAGTTAAGAGATAATTGTTGAGAGAACATCATTGAGAGATCAGTTGATTTTTCAGTTGAGTGGTAATATCTGAAGCCATATATTTGTTCTAAACCCTAATATAGGAAGTACTTATAGCCACATAACTGTTAATAAAGTATAAATCATATAGTTTTATTTTAAGACACAACTTGGAAAATAAATATTTAATTGAAATTGTGCTAAAAAAAATTCATGATCAAAATATAAATTCAGGACAAAAAATGTTTTTTATTTGAATTCATATATTCTTTCTTAAAATATTCTTTCATTTGTTATGTAATGCCATGGTATTTCCTGAATCTTAGAATTAAAAATAAATGATCTTAAGGACGTAACTGTTTATTATGAAATTTTTTTTTATTTTGTTACTATCAAATGTTGTTTTAGACAGTAAGATGCAGTGAAAGGAACCCTAAACTCGGAGTCAGAGGGCTTAGTTTAAGTTCTTGGCTTTGCCTCTCTTACCTTGGGAAAGTCACTCTCTAGAGGAAAGGCCTCTTGGCCTGATTTCTCATTTGGAAAATGAGGTGGTTGGAACAGAAGACAATTAAGGTCCCTTCCAGCTCCAAATCTTTTTGTAATCCATGGTACCCATCACACCAAATAGAAACACCTTGGTGTAGAGGATAGAGAGCTGGCCTGAAGAGTCAGGAAGATCTGGATTCAAATTCTACCTTTAACGTATACTAACTGTATATAACCCAGCTAAAAATTGCAAAGCAGTTATTTGTCTGGAGTGATAAGGGCGTCTTCTCATCAGGAAGTTCCCCATAGCAATAAAATCGTAGTAAAAAAATAAAGTGAAACTAGATGTGAAAGTATTTCTAATTTGTTAACCAAATTTCCACCTGTATTTTTCCCCAATTTTTCTTAGAATGTATGTCATATATAATATTAATTATTTAAAAATTTAAATTGTGTATGTGTACATATATTCCCTTCTGCATACTTTTCCCCTTAGCCATCTTTAATTGTCTGCCAACATGAACCTCTGCAGGAGGCTTGGTCAGAGCTGTTTTTAAAATGTGAATTGTGCTAATTAAATCTTGTGATTTAGGATACTTTGGTAGTGGATTCTTTTCACTTTGATAGTGAAATGTACACATGAACACATGAAAAAGGAAAGGTATTTTGTATGTAAATATGACAGTTGGTTACTACTTATAAAGGACTATTTCTATGAAAAGTAATAGGGGACTGTTTAAAAAATAGAAAAACAGATCCATGGAACAAATTAGACAAGAAGTTCTGGAAGCAAATGAGAGTATAGCCAGCAGTGTCACATGCCACAGCAAAGTAGAGAAGGACGAGCATTTAGAAGGTGCCAGTAGGTAAGATGGCAGAATGCAAAACAGTCTAGATCTCTTACAAATGGGAGCTAGAAATGTACCAGCCTGGAAAAAAAAGAAGGAAAGTGTCACCTCTAGATTCCTTGCCAAATCAGGAATCCAGCGAGGGACCCAGAAAGTCCTGAGACCCAGGGATAGTCAGACCAGAGTAGATAGAGAGAGAAGCCCATGGGGCAGCCCGTAGCCAGAGCTGATCCCTTGCCTAAGCAGTCTTTCCCTTAAACACATTCTCCTATGTGGTTGTAGAACAGCCTTAGAACTTTCTGGGTAGATCCAGCGTCAAAATGAATAGCTAGAGCCCAGCGTAAACAAAATCCAGCCAAAGCATTCCCTTCACCATTTGATGGATCTCTAGTGTTTGAGAAGTTCCTGAGCCGGATAGCTTGTGGGAGAGACCCCGAGACAGACCTTGGTCCTCCAGTCCCAGCCGTGGAGCGGCAGGTTCTTTGAAGGAGAGGCCTGGTCAGGCTCAGTGTACTCGAGATTCTACTCACACAAGGCGTGTAGCTTAGCCCAACCACACATCACTCAGCCTTGCTTCTAAGGTGGATCAGACCAGCAAGCCCAAGGAAACTCCTTAGTTTGAAAGATGCCCGGGGGTAAATCCCAAGGAAAATAGCAAGACCGCAGCTACGCCAGGCAAACCTCGGCGTGCCTCAGTTTCTTCTAATGTAAAATGGAAATAATGATAGCGCCTGTCTCAGGGTTAGATGAAAGTGCTTGTAAACATTCAGCGCAGCGTCTGTCATATAATACATGTTTAATGAATGTTGATTTCCTTCCATGAGTAAATGAGCCTCAAATGGCTTCTTAAAGCCTTCGAAGAGTCACAAAGAAAGGTGAAAAGGATAGACGTTAAAACAAATGGGAAGGATGTGGGATTATAGATACTGGGAAAGAAGGCGTGAAGACATAGAAAGATGCATTATTGAGGTGCGTTAGATAAAGGGTTAAAGTCATGGGGAAGGACTGGGGAGAATAGGTATCTCATGAACCTCATTTTCATCTGAACTGAAAAAGGAAATTGAACAAATTTATACCCAGAGATGTCAGCATCGAAGTGGATTAAACTCAAGGGAACTAGGAGTAGAGAAGGCTGAGACGAAGAGAAGGGAAGGTGAGGCCGTAGTCTTAAACTCAGATGTTGGAGGAACGTGAAGGGTTGGGTAAAGGAGGAATATAAACCTGGTTTGGGGATAGAGTAAGGGAAAGGAAAGGGCTACGACTGAGATGAAATAAATTGTTAAATTTTTAGAATCAAAAGTTTCAGACAGATTCCCTTTCTTTCACACCTTTCCTGTTTGTAAAGAGATGGGTAGGAACAAGAAAATTAAAATTACAAGAGTACAAGATTAAGGAAATATACAATAATCATAACTGAATAAACTTAAACTGTGTAAAGAACTTAACTATAAAATGAAAAAGATAAAGTAGATCTTAAAACAGAATTCATTAAAATATTGTTAATAATAATAATAGTAGATTGGGGTAGCTAGGTGGTGCAGTGGATAGAGCACCAGCCCTGGAGTCAGGAGGACCTGAGTTCAAATTTGGCCTCAGACACCCACCCACCCCCCACAAGAAAAACTAGCTGTGTGACCTTGGGCAAGTCACTTAACCCTAATTGCCCTCCAAAAAGCAAAAAAAATTTAATAATAATAGTAGTAGATAGATAAATATCTTATTTGAATCAACAACCTAGGGAGGTAGGTACTTGTTATTACCCCTGTTTCATATGGAAGGAAACTAGAGCAGAAAGAAATTAACCTCTGACTTGCCCAGGGTCACATAGTTAGCATCTAAAGCCAAATTTGAACTCAAGTTTTCCTCACTTCAAGTTCAGTGCCACCTTGAAACACAGAGATTCAAATAAACTTAAAATGTGG
Source organism: Pseudocheirus occidentalis (assembly GCA_028646575.1). NCBI lineage: Eukaryota > Metazoa > Chordata > Mammalia > Diprotodontia > Pseudocheiridae > Pseudocheirus > Pseudocheirus occidentalis. The sequence continues at coordinate 207,872,591 of CM053598.1, forward strand.
GGCTTCAACTGCTCTCAAAAAAGTAGAAGTAGCAACCATGATTTCAGTTAAAGTGGCAGTAAAGATAAATAAAAGATAAATAGGAAAATTACGTTGTGCTGAAAGGCCTTGTGGATAATATCAGTACTTAACATATGTACCTAATAACATTTAAATATTTTTTAAAAAGTCAATCAGATTAGAATGAGGAATAGTAAAACTATAATAGTGGGGGGGCAGGGGGGACCTTAATTTATCTCCTTTCAGATGTAGACAGCTCTTCTCAAAGAGAAACAAGAAAGAAGTTAAGGACCTGAATAGAACTGTAGAAAAATTAGAGATAACAGATGGCTGGCAGTAACCAAATTGGAATAGAAAGGGCATATATTGAGTGCTTAATGAATGCTTTTTCACTCATTCAAGCTTGGAAAGGACATAATTAAAATGACTAAGTAAGTGTGAATTATTTTCATGTCTTGAGAGTGTTGGGGTACTTAATGTTTCCATACTTCGCTGTCTAACACAGTAACCTGGCAACTCTTCGGCGCTTCATAAGCACTTGTTGATTGATCGACTCTTAGTACTCTGTCAGACAAGTGCAGATTTCAGTCCATCTGCTCCTCGTTTTAGGCATCTGTTGTCCATGGCCTTCCATAAGCCCTTCACAGGGTATCCATTCAGTGCGATCCCTCCTCTGTTTCTTAACAAAAGGACGGCACTGAGTGAGCTGTCCGTCTGTTGTGCCTTGTCGTTTTATCCTACTCGGTCCACTTCACTTTCTAGCCGTGTATGTTTTTGTTGATCTTGTCTGAGCCGCTTTGTCCCAGTACATTATTGGTAACATAATGCTACTTATTTGTGCTGGTTGCATGAGACAGGGCTTCTTTTAAGTGACCCACAATTTTGGTTTGTTTCAGTCTGTGAAATTCCATTATGCTCAGCCATTTAACATCTTTGAAAGAAGAGGTCAATAGATCTGTGATCTCATGAATGGGGATACTTGATCTAGTAATCCAAATTGTAGCCCGTCCGTGCCTGCCCATCCTATGGGACTGTTTCCGTATCGTATCATACTTCTCCTTAGGGGAGCCATGCTGGAGGTTTTCTAGACCTTTTTCATATTGTGTGTGACACTAGTGTAGAATGCAGGCCGTCTGTTAATCTCATTCTTGTGCGGTGACTAGCCTCTCTTTCCTGCACGTTTCCTCTTTTGTAGTGTGTTCAATGAATATTGTTAATAAAAGTGATAATACAAGAACTCATTCTGATCTTCAGGTACATCACGCAGATATATGCACTCAGGCCTCACTTCTTCAAAATGCGGATGTTGTGATAATGAACAATGTCTTTGAGTATTTTCTTGACAGATCAGAACAGGCCAGGTACGTTACATGTTTGAAAAATCCATTTGTTCTCACAGGTTACAAAATATCTACATACTACCGTTTTCTTGGCCTGTTACTTTTTTTTAAAGATAGCTTGAATTGTGAATGTCTGTATTAATAGAATAATGTATTATGTAAAAACATACTTCACCTCTATATGACTTTTAATATGTTACATCTAAAATACACTCAAGTGTAGTATTTGAAAGAAATAATGTGGTTTAGTGATATGAGTATATTATTTTGATTTCTGAGAATGGGCTGATTCCTAGTGTGGTCTCACTCTCACCTTTCTATGTCTGTCTGAGATGTGTGTGTGTGTGTGTGTGTGTGTGTGTGTGTGTGTGTGTAGATAGATAAATACATAGATTGATAGATAGAAAAGTAACTTTGTCAAATCCATAAGAATACAGGTCATTCCCTAGTTGATAAATGGTCAAAGCATATGAACAGGTAGTTTTCTAGTGAAGAAATCAAAACAGTTTATATTCATATGAAAAATGCTTTAAATCTATTGATTAGTGAAATGAAAATTAAAACAGCTTTGTGATATTTTGTATCTATCATTGACTAAAATGATTGAAGAGGAAAACATCAAATGTTAGAGGAAATAGAGAAAAATTGAGCCACTAATTGACTGTTGGTCGAACTGTGAAGTGATCCAACCATTTTGGAGAGCCATCTGGAATTATTCCCAAGGAGTTATTAAACTTCCTATGCCCTTTGACCCAGCAATACCACTACTAAGTCTCTTTCCAAAGATGATTAGGGAAAAAGGAAAAGAACCTACGTGTTCTAAATTATTTATAACAGCTCTTTGTAGTAGCAAACAACTGGAAATTGTAGGCATGCCCATCAGGTGGGGAGTGACTGAACAAGTTGTGGTATATGATCAGGTTAGATTACTACTGTGTTATACAAAGTGCTGAGCTCAGTGATCTTAGAAAACGTGGAAAAGTCTGCTTTCCACCTAGACTTACATGACATAATAGAGAGTGAAACGAGCAGAGCCAAGAGAATGTTGTATACAGCAACAGCAATACAGTTTTAAGAAGAACTTTGAATAAATAAGGCTTTTTGACTATTATAAATACCCAAATTAACTACAGAGGACCTCTGAAGGAAGACGCTATCTGCATCTAGAGAAAGAACCGATAAATAGAAGTATGTACAGAATGATTTTACAAGTTTACACATTTGGATCTAATGTTAGCTAACTCTGGGAGGGGGAGAGGGAAGAAAGAAGCGGGAAAAAGTAATATGATAACTTTATTATATATTTAAAAGGAATAGGAAGTTATGCATAATAGATTTGCACATGCAAAAAAATGGACGTCACAGTACTGTTCTATCTTAGAAAGCCAAAGATGGACTACATGTAACTTTGGAGTTTGCTGGCTGAGCAGTTGAAACAAATGTTTTTTTCTCTTAAAGCAGTCAGATGCAATCACAATGGTACCTTTAACTTTGTTCTAAACTTTCTAAATACTTCAAGAACTAAATGGAAGGAGCTCTTCAATCACTTGTCCCCTGATTTTATACTTAAGGTATTGCGCACTTAACTGTTTATTGCACTGACTGGCATTTTGTTGGGCTCTTCCCACACAAATTGGCCTTCATTTCTCTCTATGTACATCCTATAGAGCTAAGTTAAGGCTGATATCCATAACAGCACTGAAAATTTTAAAACAGTTTTTAAATGATTAATTTTAATTTGAATAACTTAATGATTTATATATAACATAATAATATGTAAATATATTTATAATTTGCATATAATTTGGTAATAATTTTAATTATTTTTTCCTTATTTTAAACACTTTTTAAAAAGGAAAGCACGCAATGGTTAGGCAAAGATGGGAAAGAAGTGTTTTAATCACATACTAAAAAGAGTACAAAATTTGAAAGGTTTAGTCATTGAGTTTTCAGGAATGGTTTACAAAGTATGACGTATGATTATCTTTGCCTTTTTAAACTTAATGACCAACATCATTCGTTAAGAGTAAGAAATTACAAGGTTCATGTTTTAGTGGAAATTGAAAAGAATCAAGAGTTCTTAGAAGAGACTCACTTTAAATCTTAAATCAATGCGGATGAAATGTATAAGGAATATAGCTGCGTTGGTAAAGATGTCTGGATCATTTTTTAAATTTTTGTGTCATTCTTGTGATTGTAGAAAGTGAAAGTCTACATGACATGACACAGATCGTGTGGGTGCTCACTGCAGGAAGGCATTCCTTTCACACTCTCCTAATCAATTTATTTCCCCACTTAGCACAGTAGCTGTTCTGAACTTTTGCAGTCCTTCTGAAGCCTCCCCTGGCACCTCCTCTCCGCTGTAGCTCTCACCTCATACTTGAATGAAAAATTAAGACTATGCCAGAGTATTCTTTTCCTCTTCTTATCTCCTGTCACTCAGACTTCTCTTACTTTCTCCTCCTTCATTCCTGTCTCAGTTGAAGAGATGGCATTTCTTGCCAACACAAAACGTGCTGTCACTGCATTCTAGCCCTCCTTCTCCAACAGATTGCCCTTTTATCATCCACACTCTAATATTCCGTTTCTTTCTTTCACTTTACTTCTTTCTGTGTACAAAAAATATCCATGTTTCTCCCCCTGCCCTTTAAAACAACCCCACTGGATCCTATCATCCCTGCTGTCCCTCATTCAATATCTCTCTTCCCTTTGTTAGTTAAACCTTGAGAAAGCCATACGTGTAGTGCCTCGGATTTCTCTCACTTGTTTCTAAATCTTCAGCAGTCTGGCTTCTGACCTTATAATTCAGCCGATACTGCTTTCTACAAAGTCACCAGTAATCCTTTAATTACCAGATCTTTTTGTTGTTGTTACTTTTTAGAAGGGGGAAGGCAGGCTGTTGGAGTTAAGTGACTTGCCCAAGGCCACATGGCTACTAAGTGTTAAGTGTCTGAGGCCAGATTTGAACTCAGGTAGGTTATTCTTTCCTCTCTGTAGGTTTTGTGACAGCATTCTCTTGATTTTCCTACCTTTCTAATGTATCCTTCTGTCTCCTTTATCGGGTCTTCTTCCAGTTTACTCCCATTAACCATGGATGTCTGTTGGGTTATAGGGTGTGTTCAGGGCAGACTAGTACCTCTGGTGAGAGAGCTGCTGCACCCTTCTCAGGGCTGCTTTCCACCTTGGGTGTCCACAGAATCACCTAACTCACCTGTGACTCCAAGAAGCTGTAGCATGCACAGCAACTGCACCCTGGTAAAACTGTTTTGGCAGATGGGCTAAATCGGGTTGAAGGTAATCGAGGGGTCTCAGACCTGTTGGTGAATTAGGAGGGTGTCTACTTACCCCATTGGAATGGGTGGATGAGAACAATTCGAACAAGCCATGAAGGAGGCTGAAGCAAGTGCTGTGGAATGCTTAGAGTTTAGTTAGACATCGAAGATGCCAAGCTGATCTACTGCATCCCGATCCATTGCCAGTCACCTTGACTTTTGTCTTGCCACTGGCCACTGGTCTTTGATGACTCTGGAAAAGAGAGTGAGACTGATGACTTTGGGCAACTCTACCTCACTTAAATCTAATGTGTGTCAAAAGGTATCACCCATGCCATTTTACCATTTTTTACCCCTTCAAAGCCCTGTGGTGACAGGCAAGTAATAAAGCAACTGGTGACGGTACTCTGGGAGCTGTAGTCACAGCCCTGCACACAGGTGGCCCAAGCTGTAGGGTCATCATCTCAGTGAATCAGCAGTGGGATCTGGCAGCCCCCTTTTGAAGGACAGCACTGCTAACCTCTTGGCATGAGGACGGGGCTAGAAAAGCTTCCCCACCTCCTCTTCACCCTCCCCGCCGGTGGCAGCTTCTGCATCCCTGGAGTTTGCCCCAAGAAGATCTGTCTCAGTTACCAATTCTCATTTTTCTTCTCAATTCTCAGTCCAGCAGTAGCAGCCCAGATTACAGATGCTGCTTAAGCATCTGTAATCTGTCTTTCTCCAATGGCATTAGCTTCTGCCTCCAGATCTTTGTCCCAAGAAATTCTGACTCTCCCTCTCTGGGGCTTTTCCTTATAAACAGTATTGCTCCTCCCTGTACAGCCCCTTCCTGTTACATCAGCAACAGGAGACAGGAGTTCATACCTTCTGTTTCTTTAACAGAGGCTTAATCTGAACTAGGTGCTAAGCACCTCTTAGTTTAGCATTACAAAAGGAACTTCAAATCTCACTACTGTTACATATGCATGCCAGGGTTCTGGATAATGAACGATTCTCTCAAGCTTTCCCAGTCACCAATGGAATGAACAAGGCTGTGCGTTTGCTCCCATGCTTTTTAGCATGATGTTTCCAGCTATGCTGTGAAACACCTTCATTGAGGATGAATATGGCATCAGGGTCAACTACTGCACTGATGGAAAATTCTTAAGTTTGAAAAGGCTTAAGCCAAGACCAAAACAGAAGCTCACTTGTTGATGCGTGATTTTTTATTTGTAGATGATTACGCACTTGATACAGCCTCTGAAGATGAGATACAACAAAGTATGGATTGTTTCTTTGCTGCTTATGCTAATTTTGACTTAACAACACCAAGAAAACACAGGTACTCCATCCACCAGCATCATACCATCCATAAGGAGAAGCATCAGTTACAGTCAAGGAAAAAGTCTTGAATGCTTTGGATAAGTTTGCTTACCTCGGCAGTATACTCCAGGGATGTGCGCTTTGATCATGTCATTGACATACGCATTGCCAGAGCTAACTCACTGTTTGGGAGGCTCTGAAGGAAAGTGTGGGAGAGAAGAAGTATTAGACTGATTCCCATACTGAAGGTCATTTGTCCTGACTTTGTAGTTTTATGCCTGTGAAACCTGGGCAGTCTGCCAACCCCATGCCAGGAAACTGAATTGTTTCCATTTGGATTGTTTTAGGGAGATTCTGAAGATCACCTGGCAAAATAAGATGCCATACACTGAGGTCCTTTCTCAGACTAAACTGCCAAACATTCAAACTATACAGAGAGCCCAACTATGATGGGCTAGCCACATGGTCAAATGTCCAATGTATGCTTAACTAAAAGACTGTTTTATGGAGAACTTAACACAGGGCAAGCGCTTCTACTCTCAAGATCTTTCTTAACTTTGGGATTGATTGTGTGATGGGGTCTCACTGGCATAGGTCTGAGCAGACTGTCATGCCCTCTTCAGAGAAGGTGATGTGCTTTATGAACAAAGCAGAATTGGAGTAGTTCAGGAGAAATACAAGACGTGCAAATTTAGAGAATCCACAGCAGACATTGTACCCAACCTGTGGTAGAGCATTCTAAGCTCCTGTTGGTCAGACACACTTTAACTTGACTCTAACATAGTGATATCGTTTCGGTCCTCTTCAAGAATAAAGGACAGCACATGAATGTCTGCTAAAGCTCTGCCTGGGCCTTCTGTTCTTTTCCCTCTGCACTTTCTCTTGGAGATCTGATCAGCTCCCATGGAATCATCATTCCTGTTCAAATGATTCGTAGACCTTATCTCTCCATCCCTCTCTATCCATCTTTCTGATCTCCCTGTACTTTTTCTGAAGTACAAGTCCAACCATGTCCTCCCTTTAGTCAGTAAACTCCAGCAGCTCCCTGTTACCTCCAAGACCAAATAGAAAATCCATTTGGGCATTTTCTTCACTTTGTATGAGTCTATATATCTTGTCATGTTTCTGGGTTTTTCATAATTCATTATGTCTTATGACACAATAATAGACCATCACATTCCTAATTTGTTCATATATTCTCCGTTCAGTGGCCAGCAGTTTTGTTTTATACCTTTTGGTTATCACAGTAAGTGCTCTTTTTATCTGAGCAAGATATTTTTATCTGAGGATGATATTGATTCCTTTGGAGGTGAAGGAACTTGACCAGAGACATATCCATAGTGTCAAAGATTGGACCAGAATCAAATTCTCTAGTTTTCTTTCCACTAAGCATCATTTCTGCTACCGTTCTGTAAGCTGCCCTGAAAGATCTTGTTACTGCATCTCCTTAAGGACCTGTATTGTAGCTGTGAAGGTATTTAGACACTAGGTATTTAGACAATCAGCCTTTTTCTAACATTTTTTCTACCGTCAACTTGATATGTGAATTAGAATGGTAAAGTAATGACACATCTGTTCTTGGCTCATCCCTAGCAACTTGTTACTAGGAATCAGGCAAGGAGGGGATATAATTGATGTTTAAACAGTATCTAATAGTGATTTAGTAGTAATCCTGCTGATGTTTAAAATAGTATCTAAATGCTAAGCAAATAGCATAGTTTGCTCTCTTCTTCTACCATACATTTCAAGATGTCCCAACTCACTGACCTCCTCATTGTCATGTTGTAAACCTTCACCCCCCAAAAATAGTCTTACTGCCCTGCTAGACTTTGTGCTTCTTAAGAGCAGGAATAGAGTCTTATCTAGACTTCTTTTTCAAACACTATCTAACATGGTGAGCTAGTTGTCAGAGAAGGATCGTAATGAAGACTTGTTGAATGAATGAATTTTTTAAAACTATATTAGGAGGAAAGGGGAGATCAGAGAAGAGATAGAGCATTTGCGTGTGGTAGGTAGTGATGGTGACTGACAATAGAGGGAAGGCAATACTTCACAAGTCTTATTTTGCTTTTATATTCTGTGCCAAGCAGAATGATCTTTACATTAGTTATCATAGAACAGATAACTAAGGATATAGTAGAAGAGTATTTAGTTAACTTTAATAAATTTAAGTCATGTGGATCAAATGGAAATCAGACTTGGATATGTAAGGAATAGGCAGGTGTGATTTCTGTGTACTTTGCAATTTTTAAAAAAAAATTTTTTAAGTAACATAAATTTTTTTTATTAATCTATCCTTCCCACTGCTCCCCACCCTCATTTAGCAATTTTTTAAAAATTGCGAGATCTCTTAATACGTATCCACATAATCTGGCAAAACAAATTGCCACATTAGCCTGATCTGAATACTGTGTTTTTCTCTGTGTTTTAAGCTCGTCATTTCTCCTTCAGGAAGTCAGCGGCAGGTTTCATCCTCATTCTTTTGGTCGCATGTTTATCACCATGTTGATTAGTTCTAAATTCTTTCAGAGTTGTTTTCCTCCATAATGTTGTTATTATATGAGTAATTCTATTTCTGTTCACATCATTTCATAAAGATCTAACTAGTTTCCTCTGAAATTGTCCATTTCTAAATACTATTTTGCTATAAGAAATGATGAGCAGGATGCTCTCAGAAAAACCTGGAAAGACTCACATAAACTGATGCAAAGTGAAATGAACAGAACTAGGGGAACATTGTAAATGGTAACAGCAATATTGTACAATGATGAACTGTGAATGATTTAGCTAGTCTTAGCAATACAGTGATCCAAGGTAATTCTGAAGGACTTATGATGATGAAAAATGCTGTCCATCTCCAGAGAAAGAACTGATGGAGTCTGAATGCAAAACGTTTTTTTCTTATCTTTCTTGGACTTTTATTTTTAAGGGGGTGAAATCTGTGTTTTCTTTCACAATATGACTCATGTAAAAGAAGTATTTTGCATGACTGCACATGTATAACCTATATCAATCAAATCATTTGCCTTAATGTGGGTGGAAGGAGAGGAGGATAATTTGGAACTCAGAATTAAAAAAAAAACAACCCAACAAATGTTAAAGATTGGTTTTGCATGTAATTGAGGGGAAAATAAAATGCTAAATCTTTTTATAAAAAATTAAATTGACTATTTCATCATGACATTCATATCTCACACATACATACACACACAGTGTTCCAAAATCATACTAATGGTTTTAAGCTTTGGAACACTGTATAGTGGAATGGGAAAATAGAGTTGCGCATGAAATCACAAATTTCTGTTATGTATAGCTTGCTTTTCTTTTTAAATACATAATAAATTCAACATACTGCTGTAAGAACTGTCCTGAATGTCTATGATACTATCCAGCTTTATATTCTTTTTTGTGCATTTAAAAAAAAATACTTCAATGACAGTCCTTTCCTTTCTTTTTTTCCCCCCTTCATTTTTTTTTTAAGAGAGGTGAGAGAGAGATGGAGAAAGAACCCTGTTCCTCTCTCCCCCTTTGGGAGAAAAAAAAGAATAAAACACACACATAATCAGCCAAAACAAATTCCCCCATTGGCTGTGTCCAAAAATGTATGTGTAGAATCTATTGACGCTCCCTGTCAGGAGGTGTGTGTCATGCTTCATCATTACTCCCCTGGAATTATGGTTAATTATTACTGTGATCAGAATTCTTAAGACTTTCAAAGGTGTTCTTTACATTATTGCTCTTTAAATTGATCTCCTGCTCACTTCACTAGCATCACTTCATTTAAGTTTTCTCAGATTTCTATAAAATAATCCCTTTCTTAATTTCTTAAAAGAAATACTCTATTACATTTGTGTTCTGTAATTTATTGAGCCTTGCTTCACTTGACAGGTACTCCCTTAGTTTCTAGTTATTTGCTATAACAAGATGAGTGCTATAGATATCTATTAACATATAGATCCTTTTTCTCTTTAATCTTTTTTGGCTTTTAACCTGATGGCACAATAGCTGAGTTAAAAAGTATGTAGAGTTTAAAATTTTGGAGGATAGTGCTAAATTGCTTTCCAGAATGGCTGAACCCGTTCACAAATCCTCCAGTTAATGTGCTTGTTTTCCCATAGTGTCTCCAGCATTTGCCATTGTTATCTTTTTCAGTTTGGTGGGTAGCAAATAGAATCTCAGCTTTCTTTAGGTTACATTTCTCTAGTCATTAATGATCTAGAACATTTTTTCATATTTGTTGGTATTTTGAATTTCTTTTGAAAATTTCTGTTCATATCTTTTGACCAGTTATTAGGGAAATGCTTTTGTTCTTATACATTTGAATCAGTTTCTTTTTCTTTCATTTCTATTTTTTCAAATGTGTCTATTCGTATGTATTTATGCAAGTATATGTGCCTTGATCCTCACTCTGAGTCCATCAGCTCTCTGTCTGGAGGTGGATAGCTTGTTTCATCATGATTCCTTTGAAAAGTGTGTTTGGTTATTGTATTAATTAGAATTACAAAGTTGTCATTACAGTATGTTATTGTACAAATTACTCTCCTGCTTCTGCTCATTTCACTTTGCATCAATTCATACAAATCTTTCCTAGTTTCTTGGAAACTATCCCCTACATTTCTTATAGCATAATATAATATTATTCCATCACATTGATACACTATAATTTGTTTAGCCTTCCTTGATTGATAACCACCCAGTTTCCAATTCTTTGCCAGCATTAATGGATTTTTATAATTATCTAATAATTATTAGTTTCCATCTAGGCCCTTGGAGAGCCTAGATTCTAGAATCTAGATTCAAGAGTAGTTATTATAATTAATAATCAATCTGTAAGTATTTTTTGTACATTTGAGTCCTTTTCCCTTTTGATTTCAAGGATTATAGACCTAGTAGTGATATCACTGGGTCAAAGGGTATATATATTTTAATAACTTTATGGAATTGTTTCAGATTGCTTTCCAAAATGGCAAGATTAGTTGATATTTCTACCAACAGTGCATTATTGTCCCAACTTTTCCACCTTCTCCCCAACACTTTGTTATTTTCCATTTCTGTCATGTTAGCCAGTTGGATAGGTATGACGTGATACCTCAGAGTTGTTTTAATTTGCATTTCTCTAATTATGATTTAGAACATTTTTAGGTCAGAGCTGATCTCCATTCACCTCTGGGGGTTAGGAGGAGGGAGATATCTGACCTGATCGGTCTTCTATGTTTTGCTGCTTTCACAGCTCAGTCTGTGGACCACCAACTTTTCAGTGCTAGCAGTATGGTATGATCTAGGCAGAAGCAGGAGAATAATTTATTCAGTAACAACATACTGTAACAATGACAATATCTAGAAGACTAACTGATCGGTATAATATCCAACCACAGTTGCAAAGGAGTCCTGATGAAGCATGCTGTCTACCTTCAGATAGAGAATTGATGGACTCACAATAGAGATTGAAAACTTTTCCTTCTTTCTTTTTTCCAATAGGGCTAATGCAGAAATTTGTTTTACGTGACCTGTTTTCCCACTTCACCTCCATTTTCCTTTTCTTGTTAACTTTGCCAGTCACATGAGTGTGATATGGTACCTCAGAGTTATTTCACTTTGAATTTCTCTAATTATCAGTGATTTAGATTACTTTTTTTATGTGGCTAATGATTTCTTAGATCAAAATGTAGCTTGGATTTCTTTCTCTGAAAACTGCATCTTCATGTCCTTTGACTATTTATCCATCGAGGAATCTCTTATTATAAATTTGACTTAGTTCCCTTTATAAACTTAGAAATGAGGCAAATGAGGCTGTAATCAGAAAAACTTGCTGCTCAGAAAAAAAAACCAAAGATTTTTTTCCCTCATTCCTTACTTCTTTTTCTGTTTTTATTAATTTAATTTTGTTTATGCAAAAACTTTTTAATTTTATGTAATCAACATCCATTTTACCCCTTAACTAATGTATCTATCGTTTGTTTTGTCAAAAATTCTTCCACTAGCCATAAATCTAACTGGTAATTTCTTCTGTGATCCTATAATTTATGATATCATCCTTTGTGTCTAAATTATGTAGCCATTTGGGGTTTATCTTGCTATATGGTATAAAGTGTTGAACTATTCCTCATCTCTGCCAGGCTACTTAAATTATTCATTTATTTTTTATTTGCAACATTAATTTCCACAAGATTTTGAGTTACAAATTTTCTTCCCATCTTTCCCCTACCCCCCCCACTCCAAAATAGTAAACCTACTGAATATCCCTTCCCCGAATCTCTTCTCTCTTATATCCTCCCCCACCCCCCCTTCCCCAACTTTCTAGTAGGGCAAGATGGATTTCTATACCCCAGTGCCTGTATGTCTTATTTCCCAGTTGCATGTAAAAAAAACCAAACCCACAATTTTTTTTTACACTTTTTGAAACTTTGAGTTCCAGAATCTTTCCCTTATTCCCTCCTCCACCTCCACTAGGAAGACAAGCAATTCAGCACAAGTTGTACATGGGTAGTTACACAAAACAATTCCATTCCACAATTATATTGTGAAACACTAACTATATTTCCCTCCATCCTATCCTGCTCCCCACTTACTCTATTTTCTACTTTAACCCTGTCCCTTTTCTTTTCTTTTTTTTTTTTTTTTTTTGGAGGGCAGTTGGCGTTAAGTGACTTGCCCAAGGTCACACAGCTAGTTTTTTTGTGTTAAGTGTCTGAGGCCGGATTTGAACTCAGGTACTCCTGACTCCAGGGCCGGTGCTCTATTCACTGCGCCACCTAGCCCTTTTCAAAAGTGTTTGCTTCTAACTACCTTCTTCCCCAATCTGCCCTCCCTCCTATCATCCCTTATCCCCTTCTCCCCTGTTTTCCTGTAAGGTAAGATACCCAATTGAATGTGTATGTTATTCCCTCTTCAAGCCAAATTCAGTGAGAGTAAGGTTGACCATTCCCTTTCACCTTCCTGCTCTTCCCCTTCATGGTAAGTGTTCTCTTGGCCTCTTTTCTATGTGATAATTTACCCTAATCTCTCTCTCCCTTTTTCCTTCTCCCAATATATTCCTCTCTCACCTATTAATTTTATTTTTTAGATATCATCCCTTCATATTCAACTCATCCTGTGCCCTCTGTGTGTACATATACGCACATACACCGACTCACATATACATACATATACATACACCCTTCTACACATACATATTCATGTATGTGTAGAAGGGTGTATGTATATGTATGTGTATCACTAATGCAATATTCACAACACCCATGATGGTTATGAATATGCTGGTATGGTTGTGAATCACAAAATGTAGCAAACTCTCCATATGGAGGGCGGAACCAAGGTCTTTATTCAGAAACCAGAACACCGAGTCCCAGAATCAGAAGGACAAATTCCAGAACCATAAAGTCAAAGTCATTATAGTGGTCATGAAGTTAATACACACGGTTAATGCAGTAAACACCCACATTCCCAAGCCTACATGAATAGAACAGGCTCCCTCAAGCAGGAATCCTTCTCAGACTCACGATAGTTCCTCAGCTTGGTTCTTCGAAGTTCTCAGTAAAAGCTGCAGAAGGAGGATCTCAGCAAAAGGTGTAGTCTCCAGGTGGTGACTGAGAGAAAATCTGACTGTCCTGCTGGTTCTCTTCCTTACGTACAGTATAGCTCCTCCCTGTTTTGCCCCTTCCTGTTAAGGTGTTAACTACTCCCAAGGAGTTAACTTGAAATAAGGAACTAAGTGCCTTTACTAGGTGCCAATAGAAAGGGGCATGGAAGATCTTCTGATTTCATTAACATTACAGTATGTATGTTTTGCTTGATAATTTCTTGAAGGATGATTTCTAGGCTCTTTTTTTGATCCTGGCTTTCAAGTTGTCTAATAGTTTTTAAATTATCTCTCCTGAATCTATTTTCCAGGTCAGTGGTTTTTCCAATGAGATGTTTCACACTGCCTTCTATTTTTTCATTTGTTTGGTTCTGTTTTATAGTATCTTGATTTCTCATAAAGTTAGTAGCTTCCAGTTGCTCCACTCTAATTCTGAAGGAATTATTCTCTTCAGTAAGTTTTTGAAATTCCTTTTCCATCTGGCAAATTTGTCTTTTTAACACATTCTTCCCCTCATTGGCTTTTTGGTCCTCTTTTGCCATTTGAGTTAATCTGTGTTTTTAAGGTGTTATTTTCTTCAATCAGGCTGTTGACTCTCTTTTCATGATTTTCTTGCATCATTCTCATTTTTCTTACCAATTTTTCCTCCACTTATTTGGTTTTCAAATGGCTTGTGGGAAATCTTCATGTTTCTTGGAAGCTTTTGGTGTGGGAGTTCTGACTGTGTTGTCTTCCTCCCGTTTCATGCTTTGATCCTTTTTGTCCCCAAAAATGGATTCTTACTTTGCTTCCTTTGTCTGCTTATGTTGCCAGTCAAATAACTTGATTTTTTTAGCCCTGTGGAATTCTGCTTCCAGAAGGGAAAGCTCTGTCCCAAATCGCAGGGGTTTTCATATCTGCTGGAGCTATTGGGGTTGCTCTGCAATCTGCAGGACAGGAGCTCC
>CM053598.1:207892935-207909682 GCA_028646575.1 Pseudocheirus occidentalis
TGTTGTTTTCTTCAGTCAGATTGTTGACTCTCTTTTCATGATTTTCTCATATCATTCTCGTTTCTCTTCCCAATTTTTCCTTCACTTCTCTTATTTGTTTTTCAAAGTCCTTTTTCAGTTCATCTATAGCTTGTAGGAAATCTTCAAGTGTCTTGGAAGCATTTGGTGTGAGAGTTCTGACTCTGTTGTCTTCCTCCCATTCCATGCTTTGATCCATTTTGTCCACAAAAAAGGATTCTAGAGTTTTATTGCAGTTCTTATTTTGCTTCCTTTTCCCCATGTTGGCCAGTCAATTAATTGGTTGGGTTTTTTTTTAGCTTTGTAGAACTCTGCTTCCATGGGGAAAAGCTCTGTCCCAAATCACTGGGGTTTTCCCAGCTGCTGGAGCTATAAGGGGGGTGCTGCAGCCAGCTTTGGCTTGCTGAAAGTGCACCCCAGGACCACCACCCAAGACCACAATCTGGATCCAGGCTGCTCAACGCAAGAGCCCTTGGCCCTGATCAATTGTGTCAGTCTGTGCCCCTGAGGGATCTGTAGGCCAGGAGCTCTGAAGCAGCCCAGTGGGGGCAGCTGCCTGTTGTAGCAGATCCTGCCCTTCCCCCACTGCTTCCTTGCCCTGGGAACAGTTCGGCCAAACTGCTTTTCCTCCCCCAAATTTAGCTTGAAAGCTTCACTTTCACTGACCTTTCTCTTATCCTTCTTTTTCCTGGCTTAATAGATGTGGAGATGGCTTCAGGTGCTGTAGATCTGCTCCCTGGGGTAGACTCACCCTGCAGCTCGGCTCCTCCCGACTACCCTGGGGCCTGGCCGAGGTTTCAGTTTCAGACTGGGCTGGCCTCGGCTCCCAGCCTGCCGTGATGTGCCCGTCCTGCTGAGCTGCCTTCAGCGAGAGATGTTTCCTGAATTGTCATGAGTTTGGGAGCCCTAAAATTTGTTTAGAGTCATATTTTATGGGTATGTAGGGTGGCTGTGTGGGAGCTGCAAAACTTTGCTGCTTCTATGCTGCCATCTTGGCTCTGCCCCCCTACTATTTTTCTTGGAGTTTTCAATTTGGGATCTCTTTCAGGAGGAGTCCAGTGAATTCTTTTTATAACTATTTACCCTCTGATTCTAGGAATCTCAGGACAGCTTTCTTTGACAATCTCTTGGAGGATGTTGTCTAAACTGGTTTTTTCATCATGGTTTTCCAGTAGAACAATAATTCTTAAGTTATCTCTCCTGGATCTGTTACCCAGGTCAGTTCTTTTTCCAGTGAGATATTTTACACTTTCTTCTAATTTTTCAATCCTCACGTTTTGTTTGACTGACTCTTGATGCATCATAGAGTCCTTACCTTTGATTTGACTGATTCTAATTTTTAGTGAATCATTTTCCTCGATTAGGTTTTGAAGCTCCTTTTTTAGGGAGGTATTTTGTCCAGTTAGATTTTGAACCTCCTGTCGCAATCCACAAATTTTACTTTTTTAGGGATTTGTTTTGTATAGTGAGATTTTTTTTCCAATTTGGTCATTTTAGATTTAAATTTATCTTCCAGGCTCTGGGTTGACAGCCCCAAGAGAAGCTGCTGTCACTTCCGTGGGCCCTGCACTTTCTCTTACCCAGCTCCAACTGATCTGTCCTGTAGTGAGATGGTTGCAAATCAACCTTGGGATGGGTGACTCCACTGGCTGGGGTTCCTTCTCACTCCACTGTAGTCAGCTCCCTGGTCCACACTGGTGCAGCCCCCAAGTGCTCTGTGCTCCCCCTGCCCAGACCTATGTGGGCACTTTCCTAGACTGTGAATCTACCACACTCTGTCTCCTAATGGATTCTGTCACTCTAAAATCCAATCAGATTCACTTTTTAAAGTTTAGTGATGTAATTCATGGAGGAGCTTAGAAATGTTCCTGCTTCCATTTCACCATCTTGGCCCCACCACTCTCATACTGATCTCTTGACTGTTATTCTGTGGCCACTGCTGCCCTTAGCTGTTGCTAAGTCCTAAATTAAACATCATTTTCATTCCTCCTGCATTTATATTTTTGGAGTGTTCAAAAAGTAAATAATCTCTTCAGTTCTAAAAAGTGTTTCAAATTCCTCTTTATTACTGAACATCCATCATGTATGGTAAAGCTCAGATTTTCCACATAGGTCACCTTATGCTATACTCTGAGCTCCATTGCTCTTTAGAATTTACTGTTCAAATTTTTTTTATATATTCTTCTGATTGCTTGCAAAACTTGTGGTTTCTGAAGTATATTGAACTTAACCACTATGTGTTTTATAGTTTGCACTCTTGGTGTTTTTCCCCTATTTTTATATTTTTTCACTAATTAATTAATTAATTTTTATTTTTCAACATTTACTTCATAAGAGTTTGAGTTCTAAATTTTCTCTCCCTCCTCCCCTATCTCCTTTCCAAGACAACATGAAATCTGATATAGGCTCTACATATACATTCATATTAAACATATTTTCACATTAGCCTTATTGTAAAGAAAAATTAGAACCAATGGGAAGACTCACAAGAAAGAAGAAACAAAACAAAATAACAAAAAAGATAGCAAATAGTTCGCTTCAATCTGCATTCAGACTTCATAGTTCTTTCTCTGGATGTGGACACTATTTTCAATCATGACTCTTTCAGAGTTGTCTTAGATCTTTGCTGTTACTGTGTACAATGATCTCCTGGTTCTGCTCACTTCACTCAGCCTCAGTTCACATAAGTCATTCACGGCTGATCATTGTTACAATGTTGCTATTACTGTGTACCATGATCTCCTGGTTCTGCTCACTTCACTCAGCCTCAGTTCACATAAGTCATTCACAGCTCATCATTGTTACAATGTTGCTGTTACTGTGTACAATGATCTCCTGGTTCTGCTCACTTCATTCAGCATCAGTTCACATATGTCATTCACAGCTGATCATTGTTACAATGTTGCTGTTACTGTGTACCATGATCTCCTGGTTCTGCTCACTTCACTCAGCCTCAGTTCACATAAGTCATTCACGGCTGATCATTGTTACAATGTTGCTGTTACTGTGTACAATGTTCTCCTGGTTCTGCTCACTTCACTCACCGTCAGTTCATATAAATCTTTCCAGGCTTTTCTGAAGTCCACTTGCTCATAATTTCTTATGAAAAACAATATTCCAATACATTCATATACCAGAACTTGTTCAGCCATTCCCCAATTGATGGGCAACCCCCTGATTTCCAATTCTTGGCCATCACAAAAAGAGTTGCTATCGGGGCAGCTAGGTGGCTCAGTGCACAGAGTACAGACCCTGGAGTCAGGAGGACGTGAGTTCAAATTCAGCCTCAGACACTTGACACTTACTATATTGTAATGTAAATGGGAATTTGAAGGTCTTCCCTGTCTAATAGACCTAGAAAAGTTTGAAGACCTCCCCCGATTTAAAAGTAAATTTTGCCCCCTAATAGGTTGTATATAATCACATGGAGCCTGTGATGAAGGGAATTTGCTGAAGGGTGGAGCAGAGCCCACAGGAAGCCAGTAGCCAGGGCCAGAGAGAGGAGGTTGAGGCAAGGAGATAGAGAGGTTTGTGAGTAAATATTGATCTTGTGTTGGTTTGTGGGAAGGCTAAAGGATGTTGTGGCTCTCAGTGTTATTATGGCTTCTTAATATATTTGGTACCATGATGGAACTGGCTTATTGGTTTGGGGATTTGGTTTTCTGGTGTCTAAATAAATGTTTCAGTTCTGTCCTCTATATGGATAATCTATTATATTTTGTAATTGACCGTCATGCAATATTTATAGTCATGGTCTTGATTATGATCATGGGCACTGTAAATATTGCATTGGCACTACATATATGTGTGACCTTGGGCAAGCCACTTAACCCCAATTGCCTTGCCTTCCCTCTTAAAAAAAAGCTGCTATAAATATTTTTGTTATATGGGTCTTTTTCTCTGTTTTTATGGAATCTTTGGGATACAGATCTAGTAATGATATTGTGTAGGGGGCAATGTTGAGGGTTAGCTCCGAGAGGTCTGCCATGGTTGTGAACCCAGGCCAAGGACCCCCTTGAACCTGTTTCCCCCCACCTGGGCTCAGCATATGAGAATGTTGACTCACTGCTACTCATTCCCCATGCAAGGGAGGCTTGGAACATTCTGGCCATTCCTGAAACCCTGGCTGCTTGAGAGATACAGATAAAGTAGTGACTCATGAGATAAGAAAGCTAGGAAGCCTCTCATGGGAGTAGCATTCTGCAAAGTTGCAAGTTCAGTGCCTCATGTTGCAAACTACGTGAAATTTCCCATAAAAAAAAGTATGATGTAAGTGCTTTAGCTATAGTATATAAACTTGGACCTCAGATGCCTATTTGAGATTTGCTTAGCATGTAATAAACATATGCTTCTGATCTTCGCTTGGCCCATGTTTCATTTCAACTCCTCTGTGAAATGCCCACCTGCTGCTGGCAGCAATATTGCTGAATCAAAGGGCACAGTTTGATTGGCCTTTGGGCATAGTTCCAAACTGCTCTCCAGAATGGTTGGATCAGTTCACAACTTCACCAACTATTAGTGTCCCAATTTTCCCACTTATTCTCCAATATTTATCTTTTTCTTTTTTGTCATATTAGTCAGTTTTATAGGTGTGAGGTGGTACCTCAGAGTTGTTTTGATTTGTATTTATCTAATCAAAAGTGATTTACAGCATTTTTATATTACTATTGATAGCTTTGATTTCTTCATCTGAAAACTGACTATTCATGTCATTTGAACATTTATCAATTGAGGAATAACTTGTATTCTTATAAACTTGTCTCAGTTTTCTATGTATTTTAGAAGTTAGGCTTTTATCCGAGACATTGCTATGAAAATTATTTCCCAGTAAACTATCCAAGTGGTGTCTCTGATAAGGGTTTATTCCTAAAATATATAGATAACTAAGTCAAATTTATAAAAATACAAGTCATTACCCAATTGACAGTCAAAGGATATGAACAGGCAGCTTTTAGATGAAGAAAATAAAGTTATCTATAGTCATATGAAAAAGTGTTCTAAATCACTATTGATTAGAGGAATGCAAACTACCTCAACTCTATCAGATTGACTAATATGACAGAAAAGAATAGGATAGATGTGGGACAAGTGGGACGCTAATAGTTTGTCGGTAAAGTTGTGAACTGATCCAACTATTCTGGAGAGCAATTTGGAACTATGCCCGAAGGCCAATCAAACTGTGCATACCCTTTGATCCAGCAATACCACCGCTAGATTTGAATCCCAAAGATATTATCAAAACAGGGGAAAGGACCTACATTACAAAAATGTTTGTAGGAGATCTTTTTGTGGTGGCAAAGAATTAGAAATTGAAGGTATGCCCCTCAACTAGAGATTGACTGCAGAAGTTGTGCTATATGGATGTAATGGAATACTATTGTTCCATAAGAAATGATGAGAAGGCAGATTTCAGAAAAACATGTAAAGACTTACATGAACTGATGCTCAGTGAAGTGAGCAGAACCAGAAGAATATTGCACACAGTAACAGGAACATTGTGCAATGGTCAACTATCAACAACTTAGCTCTTCTCAGCAATTCAATAATCCAAGAGAATTCCAAAAGACTCATAATAGAAAATACAATGCACATCCAGAGAATTGATGAAATCTGAATACAGATTGAAGCACACTATTTTCACTTTTTTCAAATTATTTTTTCCTTTTTTTCTGTTTCTTCTTTCACAATAGTACTAATTTTAAAATATCTTTATCGTGATTGCATATATATATAATCTATATCAGATTGTTTGCCATCTTAGTGAGGGGAGAGAAGAAGCAAGGAGGGAGAAAAATTCGGAAACCCTTAAAAAACGGAATGTTGAAAATTTTCTTTAAATGTAATTTTAAAAAATAAAATACTGTTAAACAAACAGAAAAAGGAAATGTTGTAGAGACTGATTTCAGGAAAAATTTATATGAGTTGATACAATGTGAAGTAAAAAGAACCAGGAAAACATTTTACACAGTAACAGCAATTTTATAAATATAATCAACTATGAAAGACTTAAATACTCTAATTAGTTCAACTATCCATGACAATTCCAAAGCATTTATGATGGAAAATGTTATTCACCTCTAGATAGAGAAATGATGAACTCAGTGTAGATTGAAGTATATTTTTTAACTTTTGGGGGGAAAATAGCTAATCTGAAAATATGTCTTACATGACTATACACAGACATATTTTTTTTGTCTTCTCAATGGTTGGGGAGGGGGCAAAGGGTAAGAGAGAATTTGGAACCGAAAATAATTTTTTTTAATTTTTCACCTGATAGTAATGGGGTGCCTTCCAGTCAACTCCATCTGAACTCCACATTGTATGATAAGTTCTGTGATGGCCAGGTTTCCTCCCTATGCAGAACGCATTTTTTTTGTGTATGTTTGTATTTTTTTTTAACTGTCTTTGAGTTGGGGGGAAGACCATTTTGAGAAACAAGCTTGGTCCTTATTGAGTACTGAGCAAACACTAATCCTTGAAAGTTTGTCAAATGCTCTTTGTTGATACTGCATGACTGTATTTGGGAACAATTATGATTCTTGCCTGTACACTTGGACTGTGTTAGATGGTGCCACATTGATGGTTTTGAGCCTTTTTTATATATGGCACTAGGGAAGCAAATGAAAGGATAATGCTTATACCTCCCCCAGGACTCTAGAGGACTTTTATCAATTGGAGACTTCCATGATAAGTTCTAAATGTACCTTGTTTGACAATTAGTCAAGGACAGCATTTTTTTTTAAATAGGGAAAGAATATAATTGGGAGAAGGCTGCAAGGCCTACATGAAAGAAGCTAGAAAGGTTATTTCCAGAAAGGTTTTCTCTGTAAGAGAAAATGCCTTGGAGAGATTTAGAATATACATAAACATTCCCTAACTGGCTTTATTTGCTATTCAAATCATCAAAAGGAGCTACCTTGGCTATGGAACTGTAACTGCGGCAAAATTAAAATGACATTAATTAGCCTGAGACAGTCTCTTGGCAAGGGATCCTTTTAGGTTTGATGGTTTCAGAGAAGAAGAATGAGCTGATGCAGGCATCTAGGTTGGGGAGAGCCAGTCTGAAACTATGTATCTGTGGAGTAAAAATGCTCTTAGAAATACTTAAGTGTTCAAATGGAACGAATCATAAAGTGCTGGTGGCTAACAGTGAGGGAACACACAAGAATGGGAACTCAAGCTAATATCGTTATAGAAAGATCAACAAAATTTCTCAAGGTACCTGAGAACTCTGAAGGATTAAATGTACCTGGGCTCCATCTGGGACAGTGAGACCAGAGTTATCATTACATTGCAATTTTATCTGGTCTTGCCTTCTAAATGTAAACGTTATCAGCATCTTTGTATTTGCCTCACCAGTAAGTAAATATTCATGTTTCAGAGACAACAATGTCATGGTGAATAATTCTTTATGAACTGGAAAAATAGTAGGAGAGCTTCAAAAGCTACAATGTCAAATAGTAATAGTGCATGCACCAAAATCACAGCTAGCTCTAAAGCACCTTAACAGGTTCATTTCTAGTTGCGTGGCTGCCAAACTACCTAAGGGTAGAAATAGAGACTTATCACTTACACAGTTCGGGAAGAGTAAGACAGTCCAGATATAAAGAAGGATGTGTATGCCAGATCAGACACCAAACCTGTTCATATGGTACACTGTTCATGTGATACTTTGCTCAAGTTAAAAGTAGAAATAACTATTTCAAGACTTTGGCTTTGAAAGGGAGAATTTGGATTTTATTATAACAGTTTGAACTGATAGGGTTAATCCCTTGGATTATGCCAATACCTTGGCAGAGGTGTTAAACTTATCAAATTTTTTTGATGCAAGTTGTAGGTAAATTATTTGGAACAACCAATCATTTGAATAAGATTAGATTTTGTGACAAAAACAGGTTTTGTGTCTAGTTCTACTGATACTAGGCTGAATCAGAATACCTGACTTGAGATTTCTGAGAAACTTGAGCAATAAGATGGAGGACTAGACATTTTCTCTGCTTCCTATTAATTTGCAAATCTCTCCAAAAGAAATTATGCACCAAAGATAAAACAGCTTCTTCTATACCCATGAACTAAGATGCTAAGAATACAAAATAAAGTTTAAAAAATACCTTAAACTGACACTCACCAACTGTAACAGCAAGCACCCTAGCATACCCAAAATGGCTGCTAGTACAGGTTCTTTGATCTGCTTTTCTAAAGGAAAGCAACTCAAAAGGAAATGACAATCTTACTTTAATCTAGCATATATATAATTCGCTTAGTTCAGGAAAAAAAAGTCAGCACACCAAACTTCAGAAAATATATACAGAAATTACAAGCAGACAAAAAATACAGACAGACAAAATGACAATTCAAAAAACCAATAGACAGGGCTTCTAGCTGTCTGACTATTACATACATACCTAGTTAGTTACCAGAGAGAGAAGCACCAACATTTGGGTTTTCAAAGCTGGGGAAAGGGGGCGGGGCTTAACAGCTACTCAAAGTTTCATCTGGCCAAATCACACAACTCTTCCCACAAGTAAGTCCCAAAGCAAAATCTCACTTCAGAAAATATATATATAGCCTTCTCCAGAGTCAGAGGACATCACAACCTTCATGACCCACTGCCTAATTACAAAGTAACAAAAGGTGTGAGCCTTTCTGAAAAATAAACCTCTCCTAAGTAAGCGTCTTTTGTTGGGCTCCAAGTGAGATCCATAAGGAGCAGGAAAGAGCTTCAAATTCCTTTACCATTATACTAACACTGAGTTCACTTAGCATCACTCCCCTGCTTTCTACCCTGCATGAGTAGACCCAAGGACCTGAAACAGGCTTACAGCAAAACACACCAGCACACTCTGGTCCAACTCTAGAGCCATGGCTCAAGGCTGCAACAGTTGACCACAAGTTATTAGAAGCTAAAGCCTCTCAGGGGCCACAAACTTGCAGCAACAGCATGTTAAAGTTCTGAATTGTGAGTACCCAGGGAATGGACTGCTTTATAGCACCAACAGAGCCTGAGCTAGATCAAAAATCTCACATCAGCAGTCAGTGCCAGGTCAGACAACCATATAGCATTAGCTCTGCAAAGTTCAAAACTCACTTTTCATCAAAAAAATTTGATTTTGAAGATAGTAAACATGGAGAAAACCTAAGGTATAGGTTTACCAAAAGGACACAACAGGGCAATTCTTTTACAATGACTATTGCTAGCTATATTTTCTATTCTATGCCCCCCATTTATTCTATTCTCTCTCTCCTATCACCCTGTCCCCCCTTAAAAATATTTTGCTTCTGACTCTCCCCTCCCCCGATCCGCCCTCACATCTGTGATGCCACCCTCCTTATCTTATACCATTCCCCTCCTACTTTCCTGTAGGCTAAGATAGATTTCTATAACCAATTGAGTACATAAGTTAACCCCTCTTCGAGCCAATTCTGATTAGAGTAAGGTCACTCACTTCCCCCCTCTTGTACTCCACCGCAAAAACTGTTGCTTGCCTCTTTTATGTGAGATAACTTATCCCACTCTACCTTTGCCTTACACCTTCTCCCAGTATATTCCTCTCTCACACCTTAATTTTTTTTATTTTTCTTTTTCTTTATCATCCCTTCATGTTCAACTCATACCTATGTCCTCTGTCTATATATACCTTCTTTCTGCCCTAGTTTCTGTGAGTTACAGGTATCATCTTCCTTTGTATGAATGTAAACAGTTTGACCTTATAAAATCCTTTATGATTTCCCTTTCCTTTTTACATTTTTATGACTCTCGAGTTTTGATTTGAAAGTCAGATTTTCTATTCAGCTCTGATCTTTTCATCCAGAATGCTTGAAAGCCCTCTATTTCTTTAAATATCCATTTTCTCCCTGGGTAGATGATGCTTGATTGTAATCTTGGCACCTTTGCTCTCTGGAATATCATATTCCAAGTCTTCTGATTCTGTCATGTAGAAGCTGCTAGATCCTGTGTTATCTTGATAGTGGTGCCATTGATACTTGAATTATTTCTTTCTGACAGCTTGCAACATTTTCTCCTTGACCTGGGAAATCTGGAATTTGGCTATAATATTCCTGGGGGTTTTCATTTTGGGATCTCTTTCAAGAGGTGATTTGTCTTTGCCCTACCCACCACCCCAAGATAATGAGGCTACTGAATACCACTTCCCCCAATCTGTTCTCTCATATATATGCCCCCTTCACTCCCCTAACTTTCTAGTAGGGCAAGATGGATTTCTATACCTCAGTGCCTATATATCTTATTTCCCAGGAGTATGTTAAAAACAATTTTTTTTTACATTTGTTTTCAAAACTTTGATTTCCAGAATCTTTCCCTTCTTCCCTCCTCACCCACCCTCACTGGGAAGACAAGCAATTCAACATAGGTTGTACATGTTTAGTTACACAAAACATTTCCACAGTAGTTATATTGTGAAAGACTAACTATATTTCCCACCTTCCTATGCCGCCCCCCACTTATTCTGTTTTCTATTTTGACCCTATCCCTTTTCAAAAGTATGTGCTTCTAACTACCCTTTCCCCCCATCTGCCCTCCCTTCTATCGTCCCCTTCTTATCCCCTTCCCCCCTACTTTCCTATAGGGTAAGATACCCAATTGAGTGTGTATGTTATTCCCTCCTTAGGCCAAATTCAATCAGAGTAAGGTTGACCTTTCCCTTACACCTTACAGCTCTTCCCCTCCATTGTGACAGTTTTCTATTGCCTAAATTATATGAGATAATTTACCCTTTCTCCTTCTCCCAATATATTCCTCTCTCACCTCTTAATTTTATTTTTTAGATATCATCCCTTCATATTCACCTCATCCTGTGCCCTCTGTCAATGTATACATGTACACACATATACACACACACATATACACACACTTACACTGTCCTATACATACATATAAACATACATATGTATACACATATATATACATACACATATAAACATACACATATATTCCCTTCAACTATCCTCATACCGAGAAAAGTCTCGTGAGTTAAAATTATCATTTTTACATGTAGAAATGTAAATAGCTCAACTTTAATAAGCTCTTTATGATTTCTTTTTCCTGTTTACCTTCTCATGCTTTTGTTGTTTCTTGTATTTGAAAGTCAAATTTTCTGTTCAGCTCTGTTTTCATCAAGAATACTTGAAAGTCCTCTATTTCATTGAATGACCATATTTTCCCCTGAAGCATTATACTCAGTTTTGCTGGGTAGGTGATTCTTGGTTTTGATCCTGGCTCCTTAGACCTCTGGAATATCATATTCCAAGCCCATCAGTCCCTTAGTGTAGAAGCTGCTAGATCTTGTATTATCCTGATGGTATTTCCACAATACTCAAATTATTTCTTCCTGACTACTTGTAATATTTTCTCCTTGACCTGGGAACTCTGAAATTTGACTATAATATTCCCAGGAATATTCTTTTTGTCATCTCTTTCAAGACATAATCAGTGAATTCTTTCCATTTCTATTTTGCTCTCTGGTTCTAGAATATCAGGGCAATTTTGCTTAATAATTTCTTGAAGGATCATTTCTAGACATTTTTCATCATGACTTTCAGGTAGTCCAATAATTTTTAAATTATCTCTCCTGGATCTATTTTCCAGGTCAGTGGCTTTTCCAGTGAGGTATTTTACGTTGCCTTCTATTCTTTCATTTGTTTGGATTTGTTTTATAGTGTCTTCATTAGCTTCCCTTTGCTCCAGTTTAATTTTGAATAAATTATTCTCTTCACTGAGTTTTTGAAATTTCTTTTCCATCTGGCCAAATCAGCTTTTTAAGGAATTCTTCTCCTTATTGGCTTTTTGGGCCTCTTTTGCCATTTGAGTTAGTCTATTTTTTAAGATGTTATTTTCTTCAGTCAGGCTGTTGACTTGCTTTTCATGATTTTCTTGCATAATTTAATTTTTCCTCCACTTCTCTTGCTTGATTTTCAAAATTCCTCTTGGGCTCCTCCATGGCCTATAACCAGTTCAAATTTTTCTTGGAAGCTTTTAATGCAGGAGTTTTGGTTTTGTTGTCTTCTTCTGGGTCCATTTTTGGATCCTTTTTGTCCCCAAAAAAGGATTCTATAGTCTGATTGTGCTTCCTCTGTTTGTTCATCTTGCTGGCCAATTACTTTTCTTTTGAGCTCTTTGCCATAGTAGAACTCTGCTTCCAGAGTGGAGAGAACTGTGTCCCAAATTGCTAGGGTTTGAACAGCTGCTGCCAGAGCTGTTAGAGTTATGAAGAAGGCCCCTTCTCTACAGCCACCACAAGCTCTGGCACACCGGGCATTCTTCACCCCAGGACACCACCCAAGACTGCAACCCATATCCAAGCAGATAAAAGCAAGAGCAATTACCCTCTGAATAGTTGCTTAGTCCCCCTGAAATCTGTAGGGCAGTACCTGCTGAGGCAGCCACGTGTCAGCAGTTGCAGCCGCCGTGCCTCTGCCATCCCAGGGGCAGAAGCTGGACCAAGCTTTTCTCTCACCCAGTTCCAACAGGATTCCCTACCGACCTCTTACATTGTCTTTGATGTTTATGGGTTGAAAAGTCTGGAAACCACCACAGCTGCTAGTGATTTACTCTCCTGATGTTGGCTCCAGCTGGTCTGTGCCATTGTCTGGGCCATGAGTCTGGGCTGGCACAGCTCATGCAGGACTGTGCTTGGCTCCCAGTCTGGTCGATAGACCCTTCCTGTTGGCCTGCTAGGCTGCCTTCACCAAGAGATTTGTTTCTCTGTCACTTCATGGGTTCTGTCTCTCTAAAATTTGTTATAGTCATTTTTTGCTGGTATTGGAGGTGGTTGGAGCAGGAGCTGAAGCAAGTTTCTGCTTTTACTCCACCATGTTGTCTCCATCCCCCTGCCTAGTCTAATAATTCTTAAATTATCTTTCATTGATCTATTTTCCAGGTCAGTGGTTTTTCCAATGAGATATTTTACATTGACTTTTAATTTTTCATTCTTTCAGTTTTGTTGTATTGTCTCTTGATTTCTCATTTTTAAGGAATTATTTTCTTTAGTCAGCTTCTGTGCCTTCTTTTCCCTTTGGATAATTCCACCTTTTACAAAGTTTTTTCTTTCAGCGAATTTTTGTGATCTTTTTCCATTTGACCAGTTCTGAATTTCCTCTCTTTAGCTTTTTGGACCTCTTTTACCATTTGATCTAATTTGGTTTTAAAAGTGTTATTTTCTTCAGTATTTTTTGTATGTCTCCTTCACCAAGCTGTGGAGTGGTTTTTCATAATTTTCTGGCACCAGTCTCATTTCTCTTCCCAATTTTTCCCTTATCCCTCTTACTTGATTTTCAAAATCCTTTTTGAGCTCTTCCATGGCCTGAGACCAATTTATATTTTTCTTGGAAGCTTTGGATGAAGGAGCTTTGACTATGTTGTCCTCTTCTGGGTGTGTGTTTTGATCTTCCTTGTCAACATATTAACTTTCTATATTTGGAATTTTCTTCTGTTGTTTTTTTAATTTTCCAGCCTATTTCTTGACTTTTAACTCTTTGTTAAAGTAAGACTCTGCTTCGAGGGTGGAGGACCCACAGTCCCAAGCTTCATGGCTTTTGCACAAATGTTTTCTGTGATACTTCTGGGGATTTGTAAGTATTCAGTTTTCCCAAGGTGGTGTGATCTAAGGAGCAGCGTGTTTATCACTCTCCTGGCCTGTACGTGAACACAAGCACTCTCTTCCTCCCTGGAACTGTGAAGGTTCTTCCTCTACCACAGCTTCAAGTTCTAGTATCCTAGTGCTCCCTCTCATCCTGAGACTGCCACCCAGAACTGCAACTCAGACCAGAGAATGGGCAAAGCAAGAGAGCCCTGCCTCAGTGCTAGCAAAGAGACCCCTGTAATCTCCTTCTGATCTGATGTTTGACCCCCTTACCATCTGTGGGCTGAGAATTCTGGAAAATGCCACTGCTGCCACTGATTTTGTCACCCTGGGGCCTGTTCCTGGTTTACTGGTACCCAGTCTGCGCTACCATGGCCTGTGCTGAACTGCGCTCCTCTCTTCACCCTGGTGCAAAGATCTTTCCTGCTGACCTTCCAAGTTGTCTTGGTTTGGAAAATGTTTCACTCCATCTTTTTGTGGGTTCTACTTCTCCTGGATTTGAACTTTAGAGTCATTAGTTATAGGTATTAGGAGGGTTTTGGAGGAGAGTTCAGACGAGTCTCTGCCTTTATGCCACCGTTTTGTCTCTGTCTTCTTCAATTCTACTTTTTGAAAAATTGTTTTCTTTTTGCAAGCTGTTGACTCTTTTTTCATGATTTTCTCACATCACTCTCATTTCTCAATTTTTCCTTCTTCCATTTTGATTTGATTTTTTAAATCCTTTTTGAGCTCTTCTACCACTAGGACTTTTGGGGCTTGAGACCAATGCACGTTCCTCTTTGAGGCTTCACATACAGGCATTCTGACATTCTTAACTATTTCTGAGTTTGCGTTTTGATCTTCCCTGTTACCACAGTAGTTCTCTATGACCAGGACTCTCCTTTTTTTCTTCTCATTTTCCATCCTACTTCATGACTTTTAAAGTTGAGCTCTATTTCTAGGATACAGGGGGCACTGTCCAAGCTTCTTGCATCAGGGGTCAGGAGCCTGGTTAGGGACTTTCTGTCCTGGGGCCTCCAGGGCTAATGGCTTTCCCACTGAAGCAGGGAGGCCTGGCCTGATTGAGCCTGTTGTGCCAGGAGTTCAAGGGCTAGCAATTTGCCTTTTATGCTGAGGCTGGAGGCCTCACAGCTGACCTTGCTGATCTGTGCTGTGACTAAGAGCTTCCTGCTGTCTTGTCTGGAGACCATCTGTACTCCCTGCATTGTACTCCCTGTACTCACTGGCTGTGCTCCCCTTAGAGAAACAGACCTTTGATGAATCCTTCTAAGCTATCTAGGGCTGAAAATTGTTTCACTCCTATCTTTTTCTGGGTTCTGTTGCTCTACAATTTGTTTAGAGGTTTGATTTAATATTGTTTTAAGGGAAACTGGGGACAGTTCAGGCAACTTCCTAGCTTCTCTCTGCCATTTCAGCTTCACCTCTCTCCTTCAAGATTTCTTATAGCACAATAGTAACCCATCGTAATCACATACCTCAACTTGTTAAGCCCTTCCCTCAAATAATGGGCATCCTCTCAATCTCCAGTTATTTTCTATTTTTTAAAAAAAGCTGCTACAAATATTTTTGTCAATATGATCCTTTTCCTTTTTCTTTGATGTCTTCAGGCTTCAGACCTAGTAGTGGTATCACTGAATCAAAAGTATTATAATTTGAGTTCCAAAGTGTTCTCCCTAAAGGTTGGACCAATTATTATTTAATTTATTTATTCATTTAGACCTATTTTTCCTTGTCCCTTCCATCATTTGCCATTTTGCTTTTTGTTCATGCTAGCCAATTTATTAGGTGTAAGCTGGTTTTTCCAAATTGTTTTAATATATTTTCCTCTGGTTATTACTGATTTAGAGCATTTTTTCATAAGACTACTGACAGCTTTGATTTCTTCTTCTGAAAACTGCCTGTTCCTATCGTTTAATCATTTGTCAACTGGGTAATTGCTCTTATCTTTATAAATTTAGCTCAGTTCTCTATGTATTTGAGAAAGGAGACCTGTATTAGGGAGACTTGCTGTAAATATTTATTCCCAGTTTGCTGCTTTCCTTCTCATTTTCACCACTCGTTTAGAACTTTATTAATTTCACGTAATCAAAAGTATTCATTTGATCTCCTGTAACCTCTTGTTTGATTATGAATTCTTCCCTTATTCACAGATTTGATAATTTGCTTATGCTATCACCCTTTATGTCTAAATCATGAGCTCGTTTTGAGCTTTTCTTGGTACGTGGTGTGAAATGTTGCTCCATGCCTTTGCTTTCCAGTTTTCCCAGCAGATCTTATCAAATAGTGAGTTCTTGCCCCAAAATTTAGATATTTGGGTTTTTCAAACAGTGTTACTGTGGCCATTTACTTCTCTATATTATATATTTAATTTATTGCACTGACCAGCCACTCTTTTTCTTTCTTTCTTTAGTTCTTTCTTTGTTTCTTTCTCTTTCCTTCTTTCTTTCCTTCCTTTCTTTCTTTCTCTTTCTTTTCTTTCTTTCTTTCTTTCATCTTAATAGTATTTTATTTTTCCCCATTGACATGTCAAGAAAATTTTTAGCATTCATTTTTACAAGATTCTGAGTTTCGGGCGGAGCCAAATGGCAGCGTAGAAGCAGCAAAGCACCACAGCTCCCACACAAACATGCTAAAAAACTCATAAAATGGGACGCTAAACAGATTTTCAAGCTCCAAAACTCTCCACAAGACAGAAAGCACATCTGTTGCTACAGGCAGCGCAGCAGGTGGGGCTCTTCACAGCAGTCTGGGACCCACTGCGAAAACCCAGCCGGCTCAGGCCCTGGGGCATCGGGCAGGGAGCCTCGGCTATAGCAGAGCAGATCTGCTGCACTGGAGGCACAGTTACAACATCTATCAGGCCAGAAGACAAAAAGGCTAAGAGAAAGGTCAGTGGATTTTGCTAACTGGGGAGGAGAAGAGCGGGTCCGGCCAAACTGCTCCCAGGGCAAGGAGGCAGCGGGAGGCAGCGGGTTGCGGCAGAAACGGCTGAGAGCCACAGTGGCCCTCCCTGGGCTGCTTCAGAGCCCTCGGCCTGCAGATAGCAGGGGGGCTGACACGACCCATCGAGGCCAAGGGCTCTTGCGTTGAGCAGCCTGGATCTGGATCAGGGTCTTGAGTGGTGGTCCTGG
>CM053598.1:207910182-207926510 GCA_028646575.1 Pseudocheirus occidentalis
GAAGCTCTGTTCCAAATCGCTGGGGTTTTCCCAACTGCCGGAGCTATTAGGGGGGTGTTCCAAGTCCCCCCAGCTTTGGCTTGCTGAAAGTGCACCCCAGGACCACCACCCAAGACCACGATCTGGATCCAGGCCGCTCAGTGCAAGAGCATTTGGCCCTGATAAATCAATTCAGCCCCCCTGCGGAGTCCGCAGGCCAGGGGCTCTGAAGCAGCCTGGTGGGGGCCGCTGCCGGTTCCAGCAGTTCCCTTCCCCCACTGCTTCCTTGCCCTGGGGGCAGATTGGCAAAACTGCTTTACCCCCTCCAAATTAATTTTCAAAGTTTCACTTTCACTAACTGTCTCTGATGATTTTAAGATCCCCTCAGGCAGATGCTTTAGATTTTCTTTGAAGTAGACTCAAGCTGCGATTTGGGAGACTCAGCTCCTCGAGGCCTCCCTGGGCCTGGCTGTGGCTGCAGTTTTGGGCTGACTGGGTCTCTGCTTCGCTGCGGTGTGAGCTGCCCCCTCCCGTCCCTGTTCCTCACGCCTTGGCAGATGTGGAGGTGCTGGAGGCTGTAGAACCTCTGAAGACTGGCTGCGGTGCCTGCTTGACTCAGCTCAGCCAGGCTCCTTCCCACTGCCCCGGGCCTGGCCGCAGTCTCGGCTTCAGGCTGTTCCAGCCTCCAGTTGGCTGCTGCGATGAGCCCCTGCTGCCAAGCTGCCTTCAGCGAGAGATGTGTTCTCTGTATTTTTGTGTGAGTCTGAGAGTCCTAGCCTTTATCTGGGCTCATAATTTTATGGGTGTTTAGGGTGGCGGTGTGGGAGCTGTGGGACCTTGCTGCTCCTACGCTGCCATCTTGGCTCCGCCCTGTAAGTTTAGGATTCTAATGTGAAAAGATGCAAAAACTCATTATAATAGAGGGAAAGGAGGGAGGGAAAGGAGCCCTGGATGAAATTTACTCTCATTGGTTTGGGGTCAAAGAAGGAATAACATACTCCAATAAGTATAAAAATCCATTGTGCCCTACAGGCAGTAGGAAGGGTAAAGGAGGAGGGGATAAAAATGGTGGGGTATTTAAAAGGGAGGGAAATAGTAGTAAGCGGAAAGGGAAGGTAAAGAGGGGGGGGTCACATGGAGGGAATACTGAGGGAGGTGGTGGTCAAAAGGAAAACGCGTAAGAAAGGGAAGAGAGAAGAAAGAAACAAAAACATAAACAGGGGAGGGAATGGGATGGAAGGAAAGACACAGATAGTAATCATAACTGAATGTGAATGGGATGAACTCTCCCATAAAATGTAGGCAGATAGCAGAATGGATTAAAAACCATAATCCTACAATATGCTGTCTACAAGAATCACATTTGAAACAAAGGGAAATTCACATGGTCAAGGTAAAATCCTGGAGTAGAATATATTATGCTTCAGCAAAAGTAAAAAAAGAAGGGGTAGCAATCCTTATTTCAGATAAAGCAAAAGAGATAAGATAATTCAGAGATAAGGAAGGAAATATATCCTGCTAAAAGGCACCGTCAAGAATCAAGCAATATCATTACTTAACATATATTCACCAAGTGGTATAGCATCTAAATTCCTAGAGAAGAAGTTAAGGGAATTAGAGGAAGAAATAGATAGCAAAACTATACTAGTGGGGGACCTCAATCTCCCCCTCTCTGAACTTGATAAATCTAACCTCAAAATAAACAAGAAAGGGGTTAAGGAGGTGAATACAATTATAGAGACAGTAGATATGATAGATCTCTGGAGAAAACTGAATGGGGATAAAAAGGAATGTACCTTCTCAGCAGTACATGGCAATACACAAAAAACAACTATGTACTACGGCATAAAGCCTCACAATTCAATGGAGAAAAATAGAAGTATTAAATGTATCCTTCTCAGATCATGATGCAATAAAAATTATACGCAATAAAGGGCTGCAACGCTATGCATGAGCAGCTTCCCAAAAGAATGCTACTGTGAACAGCTTGTAAGGTTCTGATTACACAGTATAGTGAACACTCCATTTATTCCATAACAAATCAAGGAAGACTTTCTCAGAAAATCAAGGTACAGTATAATATTCACAACATTACATCTTATCACAGATAATCACAATATAGATGAAATCCAGTTTTCTGTGTTTTTAAACAGTATAGTAGTTTCGACTCTGCTACAGCAATATTAAAATGCCTTGTATGGGCATTAGGAATAAAAGAAAGCATCAAACTGCAGAACAACAAAATTCTTATGTAGTTTGAGATTTTTACAACATAATACAGAAAAGAGGAAGGGATGCTGATGAGTTCATGGTATTCTGGTTCACGTTCAGTTAGGTCTCCAGGGCTTTTCTGAGGTCACCAAAAAAAGTTTACCAGGGTGCTAGCCACGGCTGTCTCTACTGCAGACTGAGGAAGCATCCCTCCAAGATCTGTCTGAATACAGCCTGTCAAAAGACTTTGATCTCGGATATCTTTAAGTAGGACCCCAAAGCAACCATAGGGATGATTATATCCACGGAAAAAATCTGGTCTCACTTCTTCCTTGTGGACACTTATACCAAATGACAAAAGCCCATCTTCATACTGTGTTGTATGAGAAATCAACAAACTGTCTTGAGGTTCTACAAATGAGGTTCTACAGCTGCTGAGCTGCCATGTAACACGTCACACAGCAATTCTCTTCAAGCTGCTCAACAATATCCACAGAAGTCATTAAGCTGTCCCAGTCTAGGCAACAAGGCCCCAGACATTTGTAATCTCTAACGTTATTAGTAGCATCTTCTAAAGCACCTTGAGCTTTGTAAAGATATCCACTGAATTCATCTGATGGTTTTCTCCAAACTGTTAGATCTTTCATTTTCTTAGCGATTCTCCACTTTTCTTCAGCTCTGTGGTCCTGGCACAGTGGGTCTTTAATTTTAGTTGCAAGAAAAGTAACATCAGTCAAAGGTTCCATTTCTTTTATCCAGGTAGGAAAACAGCCTGGACAGAACCCCTTCACCACAAGGACTTCTGGGAAACCCCTCGCTTACCATATCTCTGGAGCTGGTGCTGTGCATAGCAGCGTGTTGTACAAGATGGAGGGTGGTGTGACTCTTCACGCTTCCCTTCACTGAGGACCAGAAATTTTTTTTAGGGGAAGTATACAGACAGTTTCTCAGAAAAAGGCCTCATATCTCGAATATATAGAGAACTCTGTCACATTCATAAGAACATGAGCCTTTCCCCAGGTGATAAATGATCAAAGGATATGAACAGGCAGCTTTTGGAGGAAAAAAAATCAATGTTACATATATTCATATGGAAAACTGCTCTAAAGCATTATTGATTAGAGAAATGCAAATTAAAACAACTTTGAAATCCCATCTCATGTATTAGATGGGCTAAAATGATAATGGAGGAAAATGACAAATGTTGGATAACAATATGGAAAATTGGGGCACAAAAACTGAGGTGATCCAACCATTTTGGAGAGCAATTTGGAATTATGCCAAATGAGTTATAAAACAGCGTCTACCCTTTGTCCCAGCAATACCACTATTGGCTCTGCTTGCCAGGGTGATCAAGGAAAAAACCAAAGCATCCATATATTCTAAAATCTTAATAGCAACTCTTTTTATGGTGGCAAGAAACTGGCAATTGAGGGGGTGTCCATCAATTGGCATATGGCTGAACAAATTGTGGTGTGTGATTGTGATGTAACACTACTGTTCTCTAAAAAATGATGAGCTTGATATTAGAGAGAAAATGGAAAGACTTGTGTGAAATAATGAAGAGCAGAATGAGCAGAGGCAGGAGCACATTAGATACAGTAACAGCCACATTGTTCAAAGAATAAATGCGAATTACGAAGCTATTCTGGTTATTCAAATCAACTACAAAGGACTTATGAAGGAAGATAACATCCACCTCCAGAGGAAAACCGACACAGGGAACTATGTATTCTGTAGTTTCATATATATGTGTATATGTGTATGTATATACACATACATATGCAAATATATGTGTCATATATATCCATATAATATATCACATCTACACATACACATGTGTATATATGTATACATATATGTATATGTAGGTGTGGATTGAGGGGCAGGTGAGACAGGGAAACAGTTTGGAACTACAATGTAGCAAAAATTAAAATAAAGGAAAAAATAAAACATATGTCTGAAAATGTCACTTCTCTGTTCAATAGAATGTAGTAGTTTCCTATCTGGAATAAAGTGCAAATTCTCTTATTTAGCATTTAATTTCCTTGCCATACTTTACTTTCCAGCCAAACTCTCCATGCTGTTCCTTACATAGGACCCTCCATCTCCTGTGTCCATGTCTTTACATTGGCTATCCTGTTCCTTAAAGCTGACCTTCTCACATCTTATAATTAATACCTTGTTTCTTTAAGACTCAGTTCAAAATTGCTCCTTTTAGGTGAAACTTTTCCTTCCCTTAGCTCCCCTTGTACTCTTTCCCAAAGTCATCTTGTATTTATTTTATATATATTTTGTTTACACTTATTTATGTGCATGTTGTCTCCCCTCATAGAATGTAATACTTTGTGGCAAAGTGATATAATTTCAGGCTGATTATTATTCAGTTGATTAATAGGCTACTGTGTGCGTTCAATTCCATCTCATTATTGCCCATGATTATTTTCTTCTACTTATAAATTATTCTGGGAATTCCTGCTTTGAGTATAATTTAAGATCATAATATTCAAGCCTTTCCTCTTGCACTTTATTTTCCATAATCTTCCTCAGTATTCTGACTTTTGTATTATTCCATGTAAATTTTATTTCATCAAGTTGTATATGTTATTGGTGGGCAGCTAGGTGGTACAGTGGTTAGAGCGCTGGACCTAGAGTCAAGAAGACGCATCTTTGTGAGTTCAAGTCTGACTTCAGACACTTACTAGCTGTATGACCCTGTGCAAATCACTTAATCCCATTTTCATCAGTTTCCTAAATGTCAAGTAATAGGCTGGGAAAATGAGCAAACAATGGGAAAAAAATCTGACTATAAAGTTATTATGGTGACAAGGAAGATTAAAACACACATACAGAAGAAAAGTCAAAGCTCCTACATCCAAAACCTCCAAGAAAAATATGAAATGGTCTCAGATCATGGGAGAGTTCAAAGATAATTTTGAAAATCAAGTGAGAAGGATAGAGGAAAAATTGGGAAGAGAAATGAGAGTGATGCAAGATAATCATGAAAAACAAGTCCACAGTGGCTTACTCATTCAATGCCCACATCAAACAATGTTGCCTGAGGAGGTGTTTTATTCCCATTAGTGGGATGGGAGGCCTCCTGAAAAGCCTGGAGATATGACCAGATAGGTTTGGCCTGCATACCCACATGATGTATCCTGGAAATATTGACTTATTTCCATTTGTAAGGTATGTAAGTGAAACCAAGGGGGATCAGGATAGAAACTGTAGATGTCTAGCTGGCCTGTTCTCTGCTGGATGTTACAATTTGTCCTTAAATCAATCACAGAGACAGACTCAATACAATACAAACCTACTCACCCACTCTCAGGCTGGGAGGGAGAGAAAGCAAAAGCTGCACAAGTACATCCTGGGCTTTGTACCAATGTAAGTAGAACTATTTGCATATAATGTGGTTTAATTTATTATCATTTTGTGTAAGAAGTGTTAATGACTGTGGACATAACCTCTGTTTATTTTTGTGATATGTTTTATTTCTGGTGTAAGTTGAGCCTTTAAAATATTTACTATGTTGGCTTGTGTGTATATGTTCTTGTAAATGTTTCTATTAAGCAAGAATGTCACATACCCATAGTATAACAATATATTCACATTAAAAAATATCCCACAAAAAACTTAAAAAAAAAAGAAAAAGAAAAACAAGTCCACAACTTGGTAAAGGACACACACACAAATACTGAAGAAAATAACACTTTAAAAAACTGAGTAGGCCAAATGGTAAAAGAGGTCCAAAAAAAAATCTAAAGAGAAGAAGAATGCCTTAAAAAGCAGAACTAGTCAAACAGAGAAGGAGGTCCAAAAGCTCACAGAATAAAATAATTTCTTAAAAATTAGAATGGAAGCTAATGACTATATGAGAAATCAAGAAACAATAAAAACAAAACCAAAAGAACAAAAAATAGAAGATGAATGTGAAATATCTCATTGGTAAAACAACAGACCTGGAAAGTAGATCATGGAGAGATCATTTAAAAATTATTGGATTACCTGAAAGCCACTTAAAAAAAAGAGAGACTAGACATCATCTTTCAAGAAATTATCAAGGAAAACTGCCCTGATAGTCTAGAACAGCGGTTTGCAACTTGTGGGTCACAACCCCTTTGGAGGTCGAACAACCCTTTCACAGAGGTCACAGGGTTTGCCTAAGACCATCAGAAAACACATATTTCTGATGGTCTTAGGAACTGAGACACCGCTTCTCTATTGGTCTCCAGGTGGGTCCGCCCACGTGTAGATATGCCCACACATGAGTATTAAAAGGTCATGGCATTAGGAAGGTTGAGAACCACTGGTCTAGAACCAGAGGGTAAAATAGAAATTGAAAGAATCCACGAATCACCTCCTGAAAGTGATCCCAAAATGAAAACTCTCAGGAATATTATAGCCAAATTCCACAGTTCCCAGGTCAAAAAGAAGATATTGCAAGCAGCTAGAAAGAAACAATTCAAGTATGGTGGAGCCACAGTCTGTATATCACAAGGTTTATCTGTTTCTACATTAAAGTACCAGAGGGTTTGGAATAAGATATCCTGGAGGGCAAAGGAGCTAGGCTTATGACCAAGAATCACTGACACGACAAAAGTGAGGTAAGGGGGAGTGAGCTAATCTTAATCTATTCAGAATCGGCTCAAAGAGAAAAATCACATACACACTCACTTGATGTTAAGCCAATCACAGCAGCTCTACTGAGGACTGCTGCTGTTAATAACTTTAAGGGTCTAATTGCATAGTATAATAAACTATTCAGCAATAAACTACAAAAGCATATCAAAGAACCTGTGCTAGCAGCCATCCTGGGTATGCTAGGGTGCTTGCTGTTACAAATGCTGTTTCCAATCAAAGACTCTTTTTTTAAAAAAATTTTTCTTTATTATTGAAAAAACATATCCTTTTTATTTACTTTTTTGACTCTGTGCCTGTGCCTTCAACACCTTCACAATGATTTTCTGCTCCTCAATCAGGAAAGCATGCTTGATCCTGTCACGGACACACTTAGCACACATGGAGCCACTGTAAGCCCTGCTGACATGCTTTTTTGTCTTTGATAGCCTCATAAGAACTTTAGGTCTCACTGCACGAACACCTCGAAGTCTTCTTGAGCACACACCACAGGCTGATTTTGGTGCTTTTCCGACTTTCTTGGTATAAAGGTAAACAATTCTGTTACCTGGGGTTCGTGACAGCCAAGTCTTGTTGGAAGCTGTATTGTAGGACAGCCTATGGCGGTATGTCAGACGCTGAACCATTTTTAAATTTCTGTCAGGTCCGTC
This sequence comes from Pseudocheirus occidentalis, assembly GCA_028646575.1. Taxonomy (NCBI): domain Eukaryota; kingdom Metazoa; phylum Chordata; class Mammalia; order Diprotodontia; family Pseudocheiridae; genus Pseudocheirus; species Pseudocheirus occidentalis. Next base: position 207,917,664 of record CM053598.1, read on the forward strand.
ACCAGACCAATCAAAGACTCTTGATACAATAAAAGAAAAGGCCCAAAGGCACTTGATTAGCTAAAGCTCAATCCAGAAAAACAGCAAAAAAAAATCTTATTTTTGCTTGCCATTACACTTGAGTATAGAAATCTATCTTACCCTACAGGTAAAATAAGAGAGTGGGGAGAGTGATAAAAGGGAAAGTAGATTATGGAAGGGGCCAGTCAGAAGCAAATACTTTTGAGGAGGGATAGGGTGAAAGGAGAGACGGAATAGAATAAACAGGGGGTGGTTATGATGGAGGGAAGTACAGTTAGCAATAGCAACTATGAAAAAATTTTGAAGCAAATTTCTCTGATAAAGGTCCCATTTCTCAAATGTAGAGGAGTCAAATTGATAAAAATAAGAGCCATGATTCAGTTATGAATGATCAAAAGATATGATCACTGTTCAAATGAAATAATCAAAGCCATCTATAGCTATATAAAAATACCCTAACTCACTATTGAATGGAGACATGCAAATGGAAACAGTTCTGAGGTACTCCCTCATACCTATTAAATTGCCTAACAGGAGAGAAAAGGTAAATGACAAATATTGGGGGGATATGGGGAAAATGAGACATAAATGCACTCTTGGTGGATTTGTGAACTGATTCAACCATCTGTAGAGCAATTTGGAATCATACCCAAAGAGTTATAAAACTATGCATACCCTTTGACCTAGCAATAACATTATTAGGTCTGTATCCCAAAAGAGATACAAAACAAAAAGGAAAAAAAAGATCTATATGCACAAAAATATTTATAGTAGCTCATTTTAGGGTGCAAAGAATTATAAATTGAGGGAATGCCCATCAATTGGGGAATAGCTGAACAAGTTGTGGTATGTGATTATGATGAACTACTATTGTACTACAAGAATGGACTAGCAAGGGGGTGGCTAGGTGACACAGTGAATAGAGCACCGGCCCTGGAGTCAGGAGTACCTGAGTTCAAATCCGGCCTCAGACACTTAACACGAAAAACTAGCCGTGTGACCTTGGGCAAGTCGCTTAACCCCAACCTGCCCTCCAAAAAGCAAAAAAAAAAAAAAAAAAAAAAAAAAAAAAGAATGGATTAGCAAGATGCTCTCAGAAAAACCTGGAAAGACTTATGTGAACTGATGCAAAGTAGAATGAGCAGAACCAGGAGAACATTGTACACAGTGACATCAATATTGTACAATTATCAACTTGTGAATGACTGAGCTATTCTCAGTAACACAATGATCTAAGAAAATTCTGAGTGCCTTATGATAAAAAATACTATCCATCCCCAGAGAAAGAACTGGAGTCTGAATACAAATCAAAGCATACCTTTAACAATTTTTTTCATCTGTGTTTTCTTTTACAATATGACTAATATGGAAATGTTTTGCATGACAACACATATAAAACCTCTACCAAGTTGCTTGCCTTCTCAATGAGGGAGAGGAAGGAGGGAGAGAATTTGGAGCTTAAAATTTTAAAAATGTGCATTAAAAATTGTTCTTATATGTAATTGGGGAAAAATGAAATACTAAATAAAAAAGAAAAAAGATATTAAAGCAGTTTTCATTTGAGCAGATTCAGAGAGGCGCATTAATCATTGAACTTTCTGACACCACTTCTAGCACTCCCTATTTGCTTGCACTTAGCAGATGAGTAGGTCAACCTTGTAAAGTTAGGCAGCACTGTTACATCATATTACACATGTTTGTAGACCAAAAAGAGAAATTAAATTTTCTGGCATATCCAAATATGAGCTATCCTAATCAATAATGACAATAGCTAAAACAAATTTACTGATGCTTAGTTATGTTTATAGAAATTAATATATCAATTACAATAAAAAAAATTGTCAGTAATGTGATCTCATTGGTATAGGGAAATCTCAGGCTGTAACTCCCCCTACTGATGCAAATGGATATTTTCTCTGCACTTTCTAATCTTAGAGAATTGTCAGTGACTTGTCAATATGTGGCAAAGGCAGGACTTGAACTCAGGTTTTCCCAGCTCTGAGACTGGCTCTCTATCTACTTAACTGTCCCATATTCCTTATACATCATTTAAAAAATAGTCCAAATCCTTCTCTTTGGCTTTTGCATCTAGAATAAAAACATTTCTTTCAAATTGACACTCATGCTGTAGTCAAGCATTGTTTCAATAAATAGAATGCTTATTTGAAAGAAATGATGATGTCTGATATATGTTTGATAGCTTATTGATGAAGTCAACCTTCATTTTTTTCTGCCGTAAGAAAACAATTTGGCGCTTTCAAAAGTTTCTCATTAGATTTTGTCTGATGTGTTGGCTTTTCTTACTATTTATGCCTAGTCTTTGTTCCTGACCAAGCCAGGAACCTCTAGATAATTATTAATCTAAATGCTTATTGAATTACCACTCTAGTGACTGAGTGAATCACCTTAGAAATTAGACACTTAGACATATTTATTTTACACATGGGGTCAGTTAAGGTAATTTTTCCTAAACCATAGATAATTAATGGCAGAACAACCCTTATATTCCAGATTTTCTAACATCCAATCCAGTTTCTCGTAGTAACTGAAAATTGATCAAATATCTTTAATCCTCACACTTTCCCAAAGTGTTTTCTTTAAATGCTGTGTTTCAGGATATTAAACTCAGAGAAATCATATCTACACATCATTCATCACTGACTCTTATTTGTTGAATGCCCAGACTAAGAAAACCACATTCCTTCTGTGATAGTAATCAATGCCAGTCCTTCTCTCTTTAGAGAAACAAGTTGGAGCTTGATTAGGTATAGCTACTGATCCACTTGGAAGAAGCTTGAGTCCCAACCAAAGACATTGTATGCTTAAAGAAACCAATAGCAGCCTCGACTTTTCTTTTCTTTTTCTTTTTTTTTTTTTTTTGGTCAAGTCTGGTCCAGGGAACCTATTCAGTAACCTGGATCCGGGTCCTTGTTCTGGATGAGTCTACTACCTTCCCAAATTCATTAGGCTCAATGATACTCAGGTGAACAGGTAAGTTCATGTGTGAGACATTTGTAATTGAATGAACTGCTGCTTCCTGAGGAACAGTGCAATAATCCCATGTGTGTGGTAATATAGTATCAGAGTTTTCATCAGAAATTGAAACTGAAAAGAAAAAGTTTCCTTTTCCATAGTTTTGTATTCTTCTCTCCACAACCTTATATCCCCTTTCCATTCTCCTTGAGACATCTCCTTGTTCACCCTGCTTTGTCTTGCAATAAGTTTTGTGAATCACAAAGAGTTATTCTCTTTTCATGGCTCTACTTCCAGCTGAAGCAATGAAAGATTAAGCCATGGAGTCTATTATGCCTAACTTTGGATTTGCTCCAACAGAAGCTAGGAAAATGAGCATACTGTTTCCTCTTAGACAAGTGGGGAATGGTTAAACAAATTGTTGTACATGAATGTAATTCTACTATGTGAAATTACAGATGAGACAATTTCAGAGAATCCTAGTTAGCATGAACTGATGCAGAATGAAGGGAGCAGAACCAACAGAACAATTTATATAAGGATAAGAGCATTGTAAAAAAAATCCATTGAAAGACTTAGGAATTATGATCAATGCAATGACTATGTATCCAGAGGAGCCATGATGAAACATCTTACCTACTTCTTGAAAGAGAGGTGATGGACAAAGTTGAAGAAGGGCCATACATTTTTGAATGTATCATCATGTATCCATATTGATTAGTTTTGACTATTTATTGCAAGGGTTTTTACTTTTCTTTCTCTTGATTTTTTAATTGGTATGCGTATGATGGTGGTGGGGAGGTGTTAGTTATAGTGATGAAAAAGAGGACCATTGCAATTTAAATTAATTTTTTTTGAAGAAAATTAAAAGAAAAAATTATGGAAGTAAATACAGACTAGCAGAAGAATTTGTTTATAACATGTAAAATTTATCTTAAATGTGTTTTTCTTTTAAAAAGCAAATGCTATGAGATGGAGATTCATGGTTTCACATCTACTGGTTTCACATCTAATCCTTTTGTAAAAATGTTCTGCTTACAAGAAATGCATTAAAAAAAGACATACACAAAATAAACTAAGAGTATAGAAAAATATTTGCTATGCATCAAGTGAATCCAAAAACGCAGGAGTTGCAATCATCCTGAAAAAACAAAAACAAACATTCGAAAAACAAAGAGATAAACAAGGAAACTACATTGCGCTGAAAGTCACCATGGGTAAGAAGCTATTATCAGTAATATAGTTATATATTCCAAATTTATCAGCATCTAAATCCATAAAAGAAATAGTAACCAAGGGGCAAGAAGACAGAAAAGCAACAAAACAGTGACAGGTGAATTCAATGCCCCTCTCAATTTGGGATAAATTTATCAGAAAGAGAAATAAAAGGGAAAATATGGAACTGAATGAATTGTGGAACTAAAAGAATCTTCTAGATGGAACTGCAACAGAACATATATATTTCTAACCACATGGAATTTTAAAAAAAGTTGATCATGGGCACAGAAATATTTGTAAACAAATGTAAAAAAGGCAGAAATAATAAATATGTCATTTATATACCATAACACAATAAAAATAGTCATTGGTTCACAGATAATAAATGAAAGACTCAGCATCCTAAATAATAAATGGATCAAAGAATAAAATGTAGAAACAATGAATATTTATGTGGAAGATAATGGAAATGATGAAATAACATACAAAAATTTCTGGCACAGCTAGATGGCACAGTGAATAGAGCACCAGCCCTGGAGTCAGGAGGACCTGAGTTCAAATCCAGCCCCTGACACTTGACACACTTACTAGCCATGTGACTTTGGGCAAGTCACTTAACCCCAATTGCCCTCCAAAAAGCAAAAACTAAAAATAAAAATTTCTGGGATGTAGTAAAAGCAGTACTCAGAAGAAAAAATTGCATTCCTACAAAAACATATCATTGAATGTATTTTTCATACTGTGCTTAATTCTTTAACATTCCAAATCTTATTTATACCATAGTATACAATATATTCACAGGAAATGTTTTGTTTTGGGTGGGGGTAGCTAATTCTCTTTCTACTTCTTTCCCCTCCCCAACTCCAACTTCTCCACCTCTCTTTTGCTCCTTTAAAGGAATGTTTCCCCAAACTGGATCTTCTAGGTCCCTTGTGGTTTGGGAAAAAGCTCGAGTTGACTCTTGATAATCTGCACATTTTACTTTTTACTTTTCCTTGTATAATTTCCTATTCTTTCCTTCTCTGTTTTTATAAATCTAAATGAGATCATTAAAAGAAAGAATTGAAAAAGAAATAAACCAATGTCAACCTAAGAGGAACAGAAACAAAATTTAATGTCAAAGTTTGTCAAGGAAAGACTTCAGAGATCACATCCAAATGATATTTATGTTTGAATATTTCATAGCCTTGACTTCAAGATGCTCTAATTCAGCCTTCAGAAACATCCTGCTATAGAGCACCAAGGAAGACCTAAGAGTTCATTTCATCCTACCCATTGTATTTGTCAAAAGCAGGTCATGACGATGCTATGGATCTGGTTCATGATAAACCCTCCTTTATTATTCAGTGCAGCCTTTACTTCTGAAAGTGGTGTAAGTTCTTTTAAAAAATTTTTTTTTTTTGCTTTTTGGAGGGCAATTGGGGTTAAGTGACTTGCCCAAGGTCACACCTCTAGTCAAATTTGGATTCAGGCCCTCCTGACTCCAGGGCCAGTGCTCTATTCACTGCACCACCTAGCCGCCCCAGTGGTGTAAGTTCTATTACTCCCGTTCAGACAGTTTCATAAAAGCTTCCTGTTGTTGCTTCAGTAATCCAGGTGGCAAAATGGATAGAGTGCTGGGCCTGGAGTAAAGAACACCTAAGCTCAAATCTGGCCTCAGACACTTACTAGATGTGTGACTCTGGACAAGTCACTTAACCCTGTTTGCTTCAGTTTCATATTCTGTAAAATAAGCTGGAGAAGGAAATGCCAAACCATTCTACCATCTTTACTAAGAAAAAAACTTTCAGAAAGTTTTCCTAGTTATTTCTAAATATATATGATTTCATAGCTACACTATGATTTCAGCTACTAAAAATGTAATAGAGTTGAGTTAATCTGTTCTTTCACTTTCCTTGATTTTCAGTTAATAAAATGGCCAGAACCTCCATAGAGATAAAAGACTAGCGTCTCTCAGGGACAAACTCCATTTCATTATTTATATTTCCTTGTTAGGGAAATATAAGATATAGGAAAGACTGCAAGATTACAAGAAAGAAACCGACATTTTTAATGTGATACCCTAGACATACATAAATATATAAAAAATTACAAAGGCTGATTTCGTCAAGGTGGTTCTTCCATTCTGGGTCTCTTCCTATTTTCAGTTCCAATGGGCAGGATGTAATTCTGTTAATAAGTGAAAAACTTGTCATATTTAGTTGGTCCTATAATCCATCCAGCCTATGTATGTGTAATCAAAGAACCCACTGACATCTTTTGGAAAGATATGGTTATATCATTAATGATAGGCATCCTGCTGACCACTTAAGATTTACATCAGACTAAAGAAGATCAGAGCTACTCAGGAATTTAGACAGGTTGTTTAGCCAAGACGGTGCAGTAATTATAAATGACAGATGGACAACCAGACAAATACACAAAACATTAAGCTATCTCTGAGATTTTTCTGGAGAGAACTACAACTTTACTGGACAGGTGATTTTTCCTGCCTGTAAATCTCCCTAGATAAAAATCTGCCTTGTGCATGGTGGAGGGTTACTGGGCTGGAAAACTAAATCTTGATCCAATCTAATAAAAAGACAATTCTAATTCTTTATTTTATTTTATTTTTTTTTGGAGGGCAGTTGGGGTTAAGTGACTTGCCCAAGGTCACACAGCTAGTTTTTTGTGTTAAGTGTCTGAGGCCGGATTTGAACTCAGATAGTCCTGACTCCAGGGCCGGTGCTCTATTCACTGCGCCACCTAGCCGCCCCTAATTCTTTATTAATATGAGAGAAAAATTTCCCTCACAATGAATAGCCCAAATGAAATTCTTTTAATATTGACTGATTTAGTCTCCTTGCTATCCAAGGAACTTGCAAAAGTACTCTCTAGCACCACAATTTAAAAGCATCAGTTCCATAGTACTCAGCATTCCTTTCAGTCCAATTCTCACAGACATACATTGCCACTGGAAAAACCGTACTTTTGACTATGCAGACTTGTTGGCAACATGATATCTTTGCTTTTTAGTATGCTGTCAAGGTTTGCCATAGCTTCCCTTCTAAGGAGCAAGTGCCATGGCCACAGTAATTGTCTTTGGTGGTCTTTAAAATCAAAGATATAAAATCTGATACTGCTTCCATTTCTTCTCCTTATTTTTGCAGAGAGTGATGGGACCAGTCGCCAAGATCTTACTTTTTTCTCCTTTTTATAATAGTGTTTCATTTTTTTCCAGTTGCATAAAAAGATCACTTTAACGTCCATTGTCTTTCCAGTGGGGGTGGGTGACGAGGGAGGCAGAGAAAGAATTTAGTATATTGGGGAAGAATTGAGAGACTAGGTAATAGTATTTGGAATACCTCTATCAGTATTTGGTGATCCAACAGTAGCCTGCTAGGTATCTTGTTAAAAAATTAGGAAATGAAATAAGAGGTGAGAAAGAGGATTGCACTGGGAGAAGAGAAAAGGGAGAGGTAGAATGGGGCAAGTTATCTCAACTAAAGAGATACAGTCTATTATAGTGGAGGGGAAGACGGGGGATGGGCAGCACTTGAGCCTTACTCTCATAAGAATTGTCTCAAAGAAGGAATAACATACACACTCAATTGGGTATAGAAATCCATCTTAACCCAATATGGAAATAGGTATAGTGGGGAATAAGAGAAGAGGGGGCATGGATAGGAGGAAGGGCAGATTTAGGGAGTCAGTGGTCAGAAGCAAAATACTTCACTAGAAGAGAGACAAGGAGAGAGAGTGAATAAAAAAGAGAAAGACAGTGGATAAAAACCAGAGTCTTTCAATATATTGTCGTTAAGAAATTTAAAGCATTAAAGGTAAGGGTCTAGAGAAGAATATTATGATTCAGCAGAAGTTACAAAAGCAAGAGTAGCAATCATGATCATAGATAAAGTAAAAGCAAAAATAGATCAAATTAAAAGAGATAAGGAAGGAAACTGCATCTTGCTAAAATGTGCCATAGACAATGAAGCAATATCAATACTAAACATATATGCACCAAAATGCAGAGCATCCAATTTTTTAAAAAAAGAAATGTTAAATAAGTTATAGGAAGAAATAGAGAACAATACTATACTACTGGGGGATCTCAACTTTCTCCTCTCACAACTGGATAAATCTCACTAAAAACAAATTAAAAAGTTAATGAGTTAATTCACCAATATATACTGAGAAAATTTTGGTATGATCCTCTGGAGAAAATTGAATGGGGATAGAAAAGATTATACCTTTTTCCCAGATATATACATTGTACCCACCAAAAAAACAAAATAAAGCAAAACACCTTACAACAAGATGCAGAAAAGCAGAAATATTAAAAGAAGCCTTTTCAGATCATAATGCAATAAAAATTACATTAGATAGATGGCAATGGGAAGCTAGACTAAAAATTAGGTGGAAACTAAATAATGTAATCTTTTTTTTTTATCTGTGTTGCATTTTATTTTTATTTATTTTGTGGTTTTAAACTTAAATAGAAATGTATCCCTGCTGACAGCATATTGGCTTAGAAACCCTCAAATTAACATTATCCAAGTTGTAATGTATTTTTATTCATTTTGTTAAACATTTCTCCATTACATTTTTTAAATTTTAATTTATTTTCTTGGTTACATCATTCATTTCCACAAGGTT
>CM053598.1:207927010-207946546 GCA_028646575.1 Pseudocheirus occidentalis
CATTTTGTCTCTCCCTGTCTCCTCTCATTCTAGTCCTCTCCCACCTCAGAATTTGCCTTTTAAAGTATCATCCCTTCGTATTCAATTCATCCTATGCCCTCTATAAATTCCCTTTTCTTTTAGTTAATTGGAGGCAAGGTAATGGACAAGGGGAGAGGGTTTAGCAATAGGGATTCAAAGAAAAAGAGAAGAAAACAGAAGGCAGTTCAGAAGGAAATACAAATAGGATATTTTTTAAAGTAATATGCAGAATTTACTATATACTTTTTTTTAAAGTAGTGGAAAATGAAGTTTTGCACTTTTATATAGAATTCTTTTTACGTTCAGCTGTTAAATGGAAAAAACTTTTTGTGATTACGTTTTGAATAAATTTTTTAAAAATAAATACAAAAAAAAGATAAATCCCATGAAGGTACTGTCTTATTATTGTTATTGTTATTATTATTATTTGTAGCACACTGCCCTGACTAGTTCAAGCTTATCGTATAAACGCCTAATATAAAAGGTGCAAACAAAGTCCATAAATCTATAAATAAATGACACGGCACTCTTTATAACATCAGTAGGCGATTTGCATTGAGTGCTAAGAGGTTACTATTAATTCATCCACACTTTCTTTTACATGTTGACAAGATTATTCACTTCAACAGCTAGGTGCAGAAATATAATCTATGAACATGACAGCATAGCCCATAAAAGTAAGGCTCATTAGTCTTGTGATTTACCAGCACGAGCAATTCACCTAATCGCTGAGTAAAATATGTGCTTCTAGTTCTGCCACCTCAAGGCGCTGCATAAACCCCAAAAGATAAACCAGATCTGATGACCAAAAACAAATCTTACCTATTGAAATTTTACCCATCCTTCCCTAGTCAGAAATTCTCTCTCCTTCACTGAACTTCTAATACAACTTTGCACTTCTCCTCCAACCTTATTATATCCTGATTTATATTTTTGTTATCGCTAACGTGAAGGTTTGCCTTATATATATTATCTCATTTAATACAACAATTCTAGAAAGTATTATCATTATTGTTTTGCCCATTTTGCAGATGTGGAAGCTAAAAGAGTGTATCAGCAATGCAGCATTCACAAAGCCTATGGTAACTATAAGTATGATGATATGGTTATTAATCACAAAATGTAACAGGCTCTCTACATGAGAAATATATAGTCAGAGCATTTACTCAGGTACCGAAGACTGAGTCCCAAAACCAGAAAGCCAAAGCCAACACAATAGTTATGAAGCTGCACATGTAGTTAAAGTAGTAAACACCCACATTCTCAAGCCTTCAAAACAGGACAGGCGACCTCAGGCAAAGGTCCTCCTCTCCTCATGGCAACTGCTCAGCATTCAGGCAGCCTTGTGTCCAGCAGCTCCAGCCCCTCTGCAGTTCTCCTACCTGGCAGTCCTCAGCAAGAGTCCTTAGCAGAGATTCTGACTGGCTCAAAGAAAAAGGAGTTCGGGTTGCTGCCGCTGCCGCTGCCGCTGCTGCTGCCACCAGTCACCAGCACGGATGGTAGCTTGGTTCTCATTCTCTTGTTCCACCCCTTCCTGCTACGTCAGCAAGTTCAAGGGGCATGGAAGATCTTTAAATCTCAGTATCATTACAAAGGGTTAAAGTGACTTGCCCAGGGTAATGCAGCTATGGAGTTTCTGAAGTAAGACTTGAACTTGGGTCTACTTGACTTCAAATTTAATGCTTATATATATATAAAATACACACGCACACACACATAAACACATATTTACAATCATGACCAATGTGGGGCAGCACCAACACCCTGACCACATAAGGTAGAGAATCCTGGGTAAAGCCATCAATTTTCTGCTTGGGAGGGTCCCAGGCAGGACGTCTCCTCCATGGGTGAGATTCCCATTTGGGGTCTGAATCTTACAGTTTAAGAAGTGCTGAGAACAAAGAAGGCATACTGCCAGGTATTTTTTTTAGCAAGCATCATATCTTGTGTGACGTCAGGGAGGAAGGCCAATCACTCCAAGATCCCCCCAAGAGCAATGTTTCCTTGGAATGGCTAGTTCCAGGAGCTGGGCAGTTAAACCATATCTCTTCTCAAGGTCCTGGCCAGGGTCCCAGGAGAGGAGCAGCCGTCTGTGTTCTCAGGGTCCTCTGTTCCCAAACATCCCGAGGTAATAGAAAGGTCATATTGAGTTGGGGCCTTGGTTTGTGTAATCTTACTCTTTACAGAGGGGCTTACCTTGCCCTTTCACTAATTAAATTTAAAAGACTACAAGTAATTCCCCAATTAATAAATGGTCAAAGGATATGAACAAGCAATTTTCAATCAAAGCCATCTATGTATAAAAAATGCTCTAAACCACTATTGATTAGAGAAATGCAAATTAAAACAGCTTCATGGTACCACGTCACACCTATCAAATTGGCTATATGACAGAAAAGAAAAAAGATCAATGTTGGAGGAGAAGTGGGAAAATTGGAACACTAATGTACTGTTGGTGGAGTTGTGAACTACTCCAACCATTCTGGATAGCAATTTGTAACTATTAAAGACTATATAAGGTCTATAAAATTATGCATATACTTTGATCTAGCAATACCACTACTAGGTCTGTATCTCTTTGAGATTAACAAAAAAAGGAGGAGGAGGGAACAATTTATTTGTACCAAAACATTTATAGCACCTCTCTTTGTGGTGGTAAAGAATAGCTGAACAGGTTGTGGTATGCAATTGTGATGGAATACTATTGTGTTAGAAGAAATGGTGAGCAAGATGACTTCAGAAAAGCCTGGAAAGACTTGGATGAACTGATGCAGAGTGAAGTGAGCAGAACTAGGTGAATGTTGTACACAGTAACAGCGACAGTACATGATGATCAATTGTGAATGACTTAGCTATACAGCAATACAATGATCCAAGACAATGCCCAAGGACTCATGATGAAAAATGCTAACCACCTCCATGAGTCTGAATGCATTTTCCTTATTTCTTTATTTTGTTCTGTGTTTTCCTTTACAACATGACTAATATGCATATGTTTTACATGACTGCCCTTGTGTAACCTATATTAAATTGCTTACCATCCCAAGGAGGGAGGAAGGAAGGGAAGAAGAGAGAGATTTTAAACTCCAAAATTTTCAAAATGAATTTTGGAAATTGTTTTTATGTAAAAGTGAGAAAAATAAAATATTTAAAAAAGAAAGAAAAAATAAAGTCCTGTATCATTTTTCCTTTTAAATCTTAAGATTTTAAGTCCTTTCCTTTAATTTACTTAGCTCAACTCTATACCAGAACTGTGGAGTTATAATGAGAATTATGTTTCACTTATTTTCCTCCAAAAAGAAAAAAATTGCAAGAAGATTTGATATGAATGAAAAAATTGGAATAAGTGGTATTAGCTATAGGATATTATATGATTAAAAGGTATCTATCTGATGACTCATTGTAATGGTTAAGAGAAGAACGTCAGAGTTCATGAGAAACATGAGCTGAGAGAAACTAATGGGATTTTTAAATATCAAGTATAAATTAGATCTGAGGGGTTTTTTGGTTTGGGTTTTTTTTTAAGGATTGGTGGTGGTGGTGGTCATGCATTTTTCAGTTGTGTCATATTCTTCATGACTTCATTTGGGGTTTTCTTAGCAAAGATACTAGAGGGTTTTGCCATTTCCTTCTCCAGATCATTTTGCAGGTGAGGAAACTGCAGGAAATAGGGTTAAGTGATATGCCCAGGATCACATAGCTAGTAAGTGTCTTAGGCTAGATATGAACTCAGGAAGATGATTCTTCCTGGCTGTAAGCACAGCACTCTGTACACTGAAGTGAAGGAAGAGGCTACTTGAGGATTTTTTTCTTTATGGTTTGTTTTTGTTCTAAAATAATTAAATCCTAAAATTTCATTGATTTTTAAAATTGAGTTTCATTTATTTTAAGAAATTATATTATTATTATACCAACTGCTTCCTTTAAAAAAGGTAAGTTCCGCCTTGAGAAAGTATGCTAATATATGTAATTATGCTGATGAAGTATCCTAAAAACATTCTGATTTTGTGAATGTGTATTCAGGAGAAATCCATCTCTGGTCATATGGAGCTGAAATAGCTACCATGAAAAGAAAATTATACATTCTCTTAAATTTGCTTGAAAATAGTTCACTTCAGAAATATCCTTAAATCACTGTTAGCTGGAAACCAGAATATTTGCAAACAGATTCTGTGCTTCTGTGAACAAAATTTTTTTATAAGCAAACATCCTAGCAGACTGAATTACTAGGAAAAGGAAAAAAGGGAACCTAACAATAATGACTCTCAAACTAAGAAGAAGGCAATTAAAATATCTCGTTTCTATTGCTACGTTTTGTTTTTGCATCATTTCCCCCCTAAGATATTCCTTGCCCTTCCCTCTATTTTATAGCAAAGATCTAAAACTAGAGAAGAAAAAAATTTCAGCGACACTAATAAATTTGTCAACCATGCCTTGTAGTATGTGCAATATTTCACACCCATCATTCTATAACCTCTGAAATGAAGGAAGCTAAGTGTAAATTCTCAGTTCTTCCCCAGAGTAACAATTTTGTGTATATATGAATTTTCACATTTTAAAAGAAAGTAATCTATTTTTTTAAATTCTGGATAAGATGGGATAGGGTATTGGCCTATTTGCCAACCTATTGCAAATCTTACCCTACTTAATAGGAAACATATTTCTACTGAATTCTGTCATCAGGATACATGTGTAGCATATGAAATACTGAATCAAGGGTCCCTTGTTGAGAAAATATTTATGATGCACCAGAACAATTTGCTAAAGAAGAAATTATTTTTCATATGCATATTTGAATTTCATGATTTCCAAAATAATGGAAATTTCAAATAAGACAAAGTATTTTTAACTGGCAAATAACCAAAAAGATTGCTTATTCAAAATGAAAAGTTACAGGAAGGCAATTAAAGCTATCCAAAAGTGAAATGGATTGCCTTAGGTAGTTATAGGTTCTTTCTGATTATAAATCTTCAAGTGAAAGCTGGATTACTCTTTCTTGGTCTAGAAGCTAGTCTAGAAGGAATTCTTGAACTAGAAATTGAACTTCTTTCCACTGAGATAGGAAGGTGAAATCCCTTCCAACTCTGAAATTTTGTAATTTTGTAAAAGTACTTTTTATTCCATTAAGAGCTGTGTAAATGTGAGCTCTTATGAATAGAAGATTCTGTATCAGTCCTATGTACAATGAGGTGCTATACTTTTTATGATGATGAAAAAAAGCAGTGAAAGAAAAACATTACTCTTGCTCAGTCAGTTTTGTTGTGTAGATAAGAAAATTAAACGGTAACAGTACTTAACAATTTACAAAAAAATGTATGTGAACATGCTGTTATTTTTAAGAAAATTTTTATTTGATTATAAAAAACTTAAAAGTAGAAGAATAAACGTCCTGTGATTTAAATGTAATAATTTATAGACAAATACAAAATTTTGTTCATGTGAATTTAACTTATAATTTGTTTTTAAGTATTTTCTTTAATATCCCGGTTTTAAATGAGGTTCATGAAGTCATCATGAAAGCTGTTAAAAAATATTCAAAGAATGTAGCCTTATTGATCCCAGCACTAAGCTGTTTGACTCTCCTCAGTAAACTGCCTTGCTTTTGTTTAAAAACTAAAAAAGCTTTTACAGTAAATGCTTAAAGATTTGGGTCTTGCTTTTTTCATAGTATCAAAATGTTTCCTACATAAAAAGAGGTAGTATCATGCTTTTCTGCTCAAAGAGCAATCCCTTCATTTAAAGCCCTGTCCATGGGATGATTTATCCAGGAAAGCTGCAATGACTTGAGATCTTTGGAATTTGGCTCCAATATTCCTGGAAGTTTTCATTTTGGAATCTCTTTCATGAGGTGATTGGTGGATTTTCTTGATTTCTATTTTACCTCCTGGTTCTAGAATATCAGGGGAGATTTCTTTAGTAACTTCTTGAATTCTTTTTTGGTCACAGCTTTCAGGTACTTCAATAATTCTTAAATTATCCTTCCTAAATCTGTTTTCCAGGTCAGTTGTTTTTCCAAAGAGTTTACTTCTATTCCCTCCCACCACCCCCCAAAAAGGAAATGGAGATTTTGACAAATATTAACAGGAGCTATTTTAAAAAAAAATATTACATGACTTAGAAAATCAGGTGACTGACAGAAATTAGAAAGGAAAGTTAGAATACATGGTTACAATAAAATGTTTAAAAATTCTGGTTTCTAAGAGTGATTTTTTTGTTTTTACCTTTGCATTACAAATCAAACCATTTTAATTCTTGGGTTATTCTAGATGTGGGTGGGACACAATGCCTAAGACTTTAGCCAATAAGAAGTCCAACAAAACTATAGCCCAGGGAAAGCTAAAGGGTGCATTCAATGTGATGACACTGAGTAATTCATAATCTTTGGAAGTAAGGCCATTCCCTATCACTATTCAGCCTCTTCTGCTTTCAAGTATTTAATTTCCTGAGAAATCAAAAAAGCAAAGTTTGAAAATCTACAATAAGTACTTCATAAAAAAAGCACTTTTTTTCAAAAGTGTATAGGCTACTTCCTGATGGAGAAGTGATGGACTCAGAATCATGTATTTATTTTTTGACATGGTCAGTGTAGGAATTTTTTTTCCTTGTTCATAATAGGAAGCTTTGTTTTTCTTCTTTTCCCAGGAAGGGAAGGGGGAAAAGGAGAAGCCAGGCAGGTAGCAGGAAGATGGAATGGAAAGGAGATGAAGTTTCATTTAAAAATAAAATTTAATAAGTTTGCCAAAGTAAACTTTTTTCTTTTTAAAGCATGACTGTCAGGGCAGCTAAGTGGTGCAGTGAATACAGCACCAGCCCTGGAGTCAGGAGGACCTGAGTTCAAATCCAGTCTCAGACACTTGACATACTAGCTGTGTGACCTTGGGCAAATCACTTAACCCCAGTTGCTTTGCCTTCCCCCTCCAAAAGAAAAGCATGACTGTACTTTGATTAACTAAAGCCCTAAGTCCATTTTCCCTACATAATTATTGATGCTTAATCCCACATCTCCAGAATTTATTGATGAAGTCACACCCTTATATGTATATGTATATGTGTATGTGTATGTATGTGTGTATGTATATGTATGTGTATGTGTATATGTATATGTGTGGATATATGGATACATAGATAGCTATACTATAAATACTATACATCTTCCATTACAATGCTAATTTTCCACCATGTCATAGAATGGAGGTAGCCCTGGATTCTTGAAGTTTTTAATAGTAAGCACGAGCTTTGGCACGTTCTACCATTTACACACATGCTTTGAGTGCAGGTTTGGAAATAGTCCCTGTTGGCTGAGCAACAGCCTCGTTAGTTTTGAAAAGACTAATCAGTGGAATGCTAGACCCCAGCTAATAATTTTTTCAGTCATGGCAGCCCAACAAGACATCTAATAAGGTATAGCTTTTAAAGCCCTACATGACCTGGCCCCAACTTACCTTTTCATCCTTACTTGGCATCACTGCCCTTTCTACCCACTGTGAGCCAGCCAAATAAATGTTCTCTCTGTTCCTCCCTCACAACAATTCTTGTCTGATGTCAGTGCCTTTGCATTGACCATCTCCTCCTGCTTGGAATGTACACTCCCCCTACTCCTCCCATTCTCTCTGCCTTTGAGATGAAGCTCAGACACACCCTTTTTGAGAAGCCTTTCCTGATCCTCCCAACTGCCAGAGACCTCCCTCTCAAACTATTTATTTGTACTTAACTACTATTTCTATCTACCTATTTTTATATGGCCATATTTGTGTATTTATTAAGTTTCTATGTGTACTTGTCTCCCTCAGAGTTTAAGTTCATTACAAGTAGGAATTATTTCATTCTTTATACTTGTGCCCGCTACTGTATATCTAGTACAGTGCCTGGCACATAGGAGGTGCTTACTAAGTACTTTTGATCCAGTATGAAAGGACTATTTTGCTCCTCAAAGGAAAGAGCATCCACAGATAAAATCATGGATCAATGAAATATTCATATTTTGGTATTGTGGATTGTATTTATAAAACTGAAAAATACTGCCAATAATCTCAAGGTCTTCCATGATGGGAAAAAAACAACACCTTTTCAAAACAGATTTTTTTTCCATTGATTATATGTATCCATGAATCATGAAATATCATAATATCTAAAGAATTAAATTGCAACTGTGGATTACTCCAAGAGACAATGATATATATGGAAAACGATTATATTACCAGTGCTCATTTGAACACTAGAAGTGATGGTAAACAGGAAAAAGAGGTGAGTTAGTTGTCTATTAATAGCCAGGGTAACAAAATATACAGACAGAATACTGCAACTAAACACACAATGTTAAAAGATCTAAAAACGAGTCTTCCAATGTAACCACTTAAACCTCTACAAGAAAAATTTCTGTTAAGACACAA
Organism: Pseudocheirus occidentalis; assembly: GCA_028646575.1. NCBI lineage: Eukaryota > Metazoa > Chordata > Mammalia > Diprotodontia > Pseudocheiridae > Pseudocheirus > Pseudocheirus occidentalis. The sequence continues at coordinate 207,935,422 of CM053598.1, forward strand.
AAATTGCACACAAAAAAATAGCATTTTTGATTTGTGATGAACAGTAATGGAGGAAGTACCTATAACAATGAGATCATAGCTCCACTAGAATACAAGTGCTGCAAAAAAATGGAAAATGTTAATGGATATAAAATCAGCCTATTAGCTAAACTTAACATGGTGGCCCATAAGCCAAATTCACTCTTCACAGCCTTCTTTTTCACATACATACATACACACATACATGCACACATACATACACATACATGTATATGTGTGTATATACACATAAATGCACACATATGCATTTATAAAAGTGAAAAATACTGTCATATATATGTACACATACACATATATATACACGCACATACACATTCATATATGTGTATATATATATATAATTTTAATTTATTTAGTTAGTTTTAGTTTTCAACATTCACTTTATAAGATTTTGAGTTCTAAATTTTTCCCCCTCTCTCCCTACCTCCCTCCTCAAGATGGCATGCAATCTGATATAGGCTATATATATATATATATATGTATATATAACCATATTAAATATCTTTCCACATTATTCATATTGTACAAGAAGAATCAGAACAAAAGGGAAAAACCACTGTACTGTTAATGTATTTTTTGCTTAATGGGAAGAACTTTCCCATCCATTAATAAGTCACATGGAAGCCTGAGTTATATGAGTCTGTGATGGGAAGAGCTTGCCCAATGGGTGAAGCAGGAAAGGTGGAGGACAGCTGAGAGGAAGTTGGTCAGAGCAGTTAGAGCTGAGGGAGAGAGAGGAAGCAAGCAGTGGGTTATGAGTGTTCCTTTGTGGGAAGACCTGAGCAGGGGGAAGGCTTCGGGATGGTGGTGCCCCCTGGACTGTTATTGTATATAGATTTCTTTGTTGCTATGATGGATTTGGCTTTCTGTTGTTGAGATTTGACTTTCTGGTATTGGAATAAATGTTTTGGTTTTTCTTCCATATAGAGAGTCTGTTATATTTTCCAATTCAGAATTACGCAGGCATATTCATAGCTGCTGTGAATATTATGTTGGTGCTACAACCACAAGAAAGAAAAAAACAACAACAAAAAAAGAAAGTAATATGCTTTGATCTGCATTCGGACTCCATAGTTCTTTTTCTGGATGTGGATACCATTTGCCATCATGAGTCCACAGCCTTCTTTCAAGAAAAATGATATTCAGTTCAGAGTTTCAGGAACTGATCCTATTTTCTTCCTGACATCAGTACATTTACATTTCTAATTTATAAATCATCTCCAAAACAGCTCTTCAAAAAAATGTTTTAGTTTATAGTGATTCAAGTGGGTAATGACAATATTACTTATAGATACTTACATGGGAGTGCTTGGGAATGTCAACTGTGAAGAGCATGAAGAACCACTTCTTTATGACTGAATATTTTTAATGCATTCAGCAAAAACATGTAAACTATGTTCTCAATAAATGCAGCCAGATGCTCTTCTGAAACTAAATGGAAATGAAAATATAACCTTTAAGAATTATATAAAAGCATAAATTATTCAATGATTTTGTGGTTAGAAAAATAAAAATATTTCTGAACTAATCCTAGTCAAAAGTTTTTCTGTACCCAAAACTAAGCCAAGAAAAATTTTAAAAAATATTTTGACTAAATTTATTTGTATCGCTGTGCTGAAATGGAAACATGCTAGAAAATAAGAAGTTAACAAAATAAAGGATTTAGAATTTCAGCAAAGAGATCATTTAAATAAAATTTGACCTGTAATTAACAAAGAGAATGTGTTAGAAGGTGTATTGGAAAGTGACTGAATTACTTTAAAGAAAAGTGGAGTAGCTCAAGGGCAGACCAGCTATCCAAAATGTATGTTTAGTCAACAGAGCAAATGGCAAGGAAGTGAGGCTTTGTCATCCCACTTTTTCTTGCTGTTGTCAACAACAGTTTTCAGAATTAAGCCATTTGATTTTCCATTTGAAGTAAATTTGGGGTTTGTTTGTTTTTAAACCACAGAGCTTGATTTAAAAATAAGAGTTTATTTAATATAATGGAATAATATCAACAAAGATGTTGCCACATTAGTATTTAAAATTAGAATATGTGGGAAACATTATTCATGGATTTGTATGTGATCCTGATGATGACTTCTCTTTAAATCAGTATCAACACGTCTACATAATCAGTTAAGAAGTAGGCTCTTTAATAAGAAAGGTAAACAATGGTAATTGTTGAAAGCTATAGTAGTCTCATTGTCCTACCAAAAAAATAAACCAACCAAGTCTTTATCCCAAGAGTAAATTCATTCTACCTTTCATCTATATCCCTCTAATCCTTTCTATAGAGCTTGCACCAGATTTAGAAACATCTGGAGGTGACTTAGTATTGACTCAGTCTTCACTTACCCATTGATGTACAGTTTTATTAATTCTCTGTAAGCATGAACCACTCAGTTTGCCAAAACTAATGCCTTGTCACATGTCACAACATTGCCAGTTAATTCTCCAAAGACTAGTGTATCTGAATGGACTCTATTACACACCACACTACAAGGTAACTCACTTATGATTAAAGAGTATAATTTAGAATACTTCGTTCATTTAGTAATAGGGATTGGACCTGTAGTTTCATTGGTAAAGGAAGCTCCCAGGTAGGGAAAAGCTCTCCATCACCATAGGTTGGTATTTTCTCTCTAATGCTTAGAGCATGGAGAGGTTAAGTTACTTGCTAAGAAACACACAACAAAAATGTGTTAAAAGCAGAACTCCTAGGTCTTCTTGGCTTGGAGGCAGCTCTCTAACCATTCCACAAGTAAAATAGGTTTTAGTTAACTAAAAATCTTGTCTTTTTATAATTTTATTTTAAGACAGATAAAATGTAGAGTAACAAAGACGGTGAAGGAGAGGGATAGAGCCAAGATGGCAGTATTCTAGACTAACCCCTCCAACATTCTCCTCCAAGCAACTTTAAAATAATGCAACAAATAAAATTCTGGAGCAACATATATGGGAAAAGAGAAGAAGGGAACATTTTTTCCTGTCAAAGACAACTTAGGAGGTCATAAGGAGAGGTACATTACATTGTAGCAGGGGCAAGGCTAGTCCAGGATACATGTGGTGGGAATACCAGCCGCAGCAACTTCAGAAACTCTCAGACTAGGCAATTGGACAGTCAGCAAGAAAGAAATTATGTGGGTACCCTGTGCTGGCACTTGGCATAGGACAGGACACTGTTTAATAACTCCAATGCTCACACCCAAGTATCAGTTTGCGATTCCAGGACAGAGAGGAATGCTAGTACTTCCAATTCAAAAGGAGTAGGGCCCCTAGAAAAACACACAAGCGTGTGGACAAGTAGGTCCCTTGTGTGTGGACCAGAGCCCATATAAGGAGACCAGTGACTACCGTTGAAGGCCAAAAACTTAAAGACTAGGAGACTAACTCTGAAAACAGCAGTGCAAAAAAGCTAGAAGCTTGGGACGGTGCCCTATACGTGCCCGTAAGGTGAACAGAATTCAGTTTTAACATGAAGTTCAAAATCAAGGAATAGGATGGAAAAATGAGCAAACAACAATAACAACAAAATAAAAGAACCTGACTATGTATGAGGGTAGCAGGAAAGATAAAGACAGAAACTCACAAAAAGACACCGTAAAAAAATCTATACGCAGAGCCTCAAAGGAAAGAAAAATGCATATAGGACACAAGCCAAAACAGAATTCCTGAAAAAGCTAAAGAAAGAGCGAAAAAAAAAAGGGGGGGGGGTTAAAAATGAGATGAGAGTAGTAGAGGAAAACTTGGGGAAAGGAGCAATGCAAGAAAATTATGAAAAGAAAATAGTTTGGTAAAAGAGGCACAGAATTTGCAAAAGAAAATGACACCTTAAAAAGCAGAAGTGGTCAAATGGTAAAAGAGGTAGAAAAGTTGAGAGATGAAAAGAACTGCTTAAAAGGCAGAAATGGCTAACTAGGAAAAGGGATACAAAAGCTCACTGAAGAAAATAATTTTTTGAAAAGTAGAATTGATGGTCTATGTTTTCTTTCACAGCATGACTAATATGGAAATGCTTCGCCTGACTACACATATATAACCTATATCAAATTGCTTGCCTTCTCAGTGGGGGTGGGAAAAGAGGGAGGAAGGGAGCGAACTTGAAACTCAGTTTTAAAAATGGATATTAAAAATTGTTTTTACATGTAACTGGGGAAAAATAAAATAATTTTTTTAAAGTAGAATTGAGCAAGTGAAGGCTAATTACTCAATGAAACATTAAGAAATAGTAAAACAAAGTTAAAAGGATGGAAAAAAAAGAAATTGTGAAATACCTCATTAGAAAAACAACTGACCTGGATAATTTAATAATTAGTTGACTAATTGAAAGCTATTTAAAGAAAGAGCCTAGATATCATGTCAAGAATTTATAAAGAAAAACTGACTACATATCTTAGAATTACAGGGTAGAACAGAATGTAAAAGAACCCACTGACCACTTCATGAAAGAGATTCCAAAATGAAAACTCCCAGGAATATTATAGCTAAATTCCAAATATTGGAACCAGACAGAAAGAAAACATTCAAATATTGTGGACCCATAGTCAGGATCACACAAGAGTTAGTAATTACTATATTAAAGAATTTGAGAGCTTAGAATATAATATTCCAGAAGGCAAAGGAACCGGAATTAAAACCAAGAATAACTTGCTCAGCAAAACTTACTATAATCTTTCAATTAAAAAATAGACATTTTAATGAAATAAAGAACTTTCGTGCTTTATTGATGAAAAGGTCAAAACTAAATAGAAAACTGGACTTTAAAAGAAAAGATTTGAAAAGCATAGAAAGGTAAATATGAAAGAGAAATCATAATTCACTTACTAAAGATGAAACCATTTACATGCATATGTAAGAAGATGATACATGTAACTCCTAAGAACTCTATCTTGGTAGGACAGTTAGATGGAGTCTATATAGACAGATGGCATGTGTATTAATCAATTATATTGGGATGATCTAAAAAAAATGGAGGGCAAGAAAGAGGCATGCTCCCTGGAAGAAGGAAGAAATGAAAGGAAAAAATGGGAAAATTACCTCTCATAAAAGAAGCATAAAGGAAAAACTTTTACATTGAAAGGTAAATGGAAGGGTGAAGATACAAGATTATCATCTGAATTGGTTCAAAGAGAGAAGAACATACACACATGTGCATACTCTCTCTCTCTCTCTTTCTCTTTCTCCCTCCCCCTCTCTTTTTCTCCCCCTCTTCCTCACACACACACACACACACACACACACACATCCAGTTGAGTAGAAAAACTTTCTTATCTAAATGGGAAGTAGAAGGAAGAGATAATGAGATAAGTGAAAGGGGGGGAGGGATAGAAGTAAGAGGGAAGGAAGATTATGGGAGACAAAAGTCAGAAGCAAAACAGATTTTGAAGGACAGAATAAAAAAAGAGATAAGGATAAAAAAAGATCTATGGATGTGATTGTCATGAAATCATCCATAAAAGGGAAACTACATAATGGATTAGAAACCAGATTTCAACAATATATTGTTAACAAGAAACACACGTGAAACAGAAAGACACACACAGAATTTTTTTTTTAATGGGCTGGTGCAGAATTTCTTATGTTTGAGCTGAAGTAAAGAAAAAAAACAATGCAAGTTAGCAATTGTGATAGATAAAGAAAAAGCAAAAATTAAACTCATTAAAAGGGATAATCAAAGAAACTACATTTTTGTTAAAAAGTACCAAGGAAAATAAAGTAGGATCATCACTAAACATATATGCACCAAACTGTATAGCATCCAGATTCTTAAATGAAAAGTTAAGTGAATTACAAGAGGAAATAGAAAAATGATATTAATGAGGAATCTCAACTTTACCCTCTCAGAACCAGATAAATCTAATCACAAAATAAATAACAAGTAAGTTAAGGAGATGAACAGAATTTTAGAAAAATTAAATATGACAGACTGCTGGGGATAACTGAATGGGAATAGAAAGGACTATACCCTTTTCTCAGTTGTACATGGCAAATTAGGACATTACCATGTATTAGGGCATAAAAATTTCACAAATACAGAAAAGCAGAAAATATGAAACATGCCCTTTTCAGTCCAAAGTACATTTTATAATTATATTCAATAAAAGACTTTGGAGATACAGATAAAAATAATCTAATTCTAAAGAATGAGTGGGTAAAAAAGCAAATCATAGAGGTAATCCCTTAAAGATAATAAATAAATAATAAATCCCTTTATTCCCTTAAAGATAATAATGAGACATCATGACACCAAAATTTGTGAGGAACAGCCAAAGCAGGGCTGAGAGGAAGATTTACATATCAGTAAAACAGAAACTGAGCATATCAATCAATTGGAAAGGCAATTACAATAACCAGAAAGAGAACAAATTAATGATCCCCAATTAAACAACAAAATAGAAATCCTGAAAAATAAAGGAAAGATTAATAAAACTGAAAAGTAAAAAAAATCCATCAGAATTAACAAATAAAATTAGGACATTTTTTTGTTTGTTTTGTTTTCCATTTTGGAGGGCAATTGGGGTTAAGTGACTTGCCCAAAGTCACATGGCTAGTTTTTGTGTCAAGTGTCTGAGGCTGGATTTGAACTCAGTTCCTCCTGACTCCAGGGCCAGTGCTCTATTCACTGCGCCACCTTGCCGCCCTTAGGAGTTGGTTTTAAGAAAAACACAATAAAATAGATAAACCATGGTTTATTTTTATTAAAAAAACACACACACACAGAATAAAAACAAATCACCAGGGGCGGCTAGGTGGCGCAGTGAATAGAGCACTGGCCCTGGAGTCAGGAGTACCTGAGTTCAAATCCGACCTCAGACACTTAACACAAAAACTAGCCGTGTGACCTTGGGCAAGTCACTTAACCCCAACTGCCCTCCAAAAAGCAAAACAAAAACAAAAACAAATCACCATTATCAAAAAAGAAAAGGGCTGGGCGGTTGGGTGGTCCAGTGAATAAAGCACGGACCCTGGAGTCAAGAGGACCTGGGTTCAAATGTGGCCTCAGACACTTAACACTAGCTTTGTGACCTTGGGCAAGTCATTTAACCCCAATTGCTCTACATTCCCCCCTGCAAAAAGCAAAAGAAAGAAAGAAAGAAAAGAAAAGAAGTGAAGATGAAATAAAAATAATTGTTAGGAAATATTTCTCCCAATTATATGCAAACAAAACTAATAATCTAAGTGAAATGGATACTTACAAAAATAAAAATTGTTCAGATCAACAGAAAAGGAAATAGAATACTTGTATAACCCCATCTTAGAAAAAAAATTAAATAGGTTATCAATGAGTTCCCTAAGAAAATATCAATAGGACCAGATAGATTAACAAGTGAATTCTATGAAACATTTAAATAATTATTAATTCTAATACTATATAAACCATTTGGAAAAATAGGTAGAGAAGATATGCTACTAATTTTTTCTATGATACAAATAATGGTTTTGATATCAAAACCAGGGGAGCAAAAACAGAAAACAAAAAAACTATAGACCAATTTCTCTAATGAGCTATCGATTCAAAAAGTTTAAATCAAATATTAGCAAAGTGATTAGAGCAATGCATCACAAAACAATATAAGGCAAGATCAAACATGAGGTAGGATTTATGACAAGAATGCAGGACTGTTTCAATACTAAGAAAATGATCAACATAATTGACCATATCCATAACAAAAAGAAAAAATCATACGATTATATCAACAAATGCAGAAAAGGTTTTTGACAAAATAAAACATCAATTCCTATTTAAAACAATAGAAATCATAGGAATAAATGGTGCTTTCCTTAAATGATAAGTAGTATTTATCTAAAACCAAGAGCAAAGCTTTAAGTTTAACAGTGATAAACTAGAAGTCTTCCCCATAAGATCAGGGGTGAAGCAAAGATGTCCATTATTGCTGTTATTCAATACTGTACTAGAAATGCTAGCTATGGCAGTAAAACAAGAAAAAGAAGTTGAAGGAATAAGAATAGGCAACAAATAAACAAAACTATCAGTCTTTGCAAATGATATGATGGTATACTTAGAGAATTAATTAAAAACCTAATTGAAACAATTAACAATTTAACAAAGTTGAAGGATATTTTTTAAAAAGTCATGTAAATCATCAGCATTTCTATATATTACCAGCAAAGTTTAGCAGCAAGAGATAGAAAGAGAAATTCCACTTAAAATCATTGCAAACAATATAAAATACTTGGGAGTATGAACACAATTATAAAATATTTTTCACAGAAATGAAGATGGGTCTAAACAAATGGAGAAATATTATTATCTCATGGGTAGGCTTTGCCAATGTGAAAATGACAATTCTACCTAAATTAATTTACTTTCTCAGTGCCATGCCAATAAGCTACAAAAGAATTATTTTATAGAGCTAGAAAAAATAATAACAAAATCATCTGGGAAAACAAAAGGTCAAGGCTATCAAGGGAATCAATGAAAAAATGTGAAAAGGCAGCCCAGCAATACCAGATCTGAAACTATGTTACAAAGCAGTAATCAGCGAAATAATCTGGTACTGCATAAAAAGCAGAGTGGTAAATCAGTAGAATAGGTTAAATACCAAATATACAGTAGTAAAAGACCATAGCAATCTAGTATTTGATCAATCCAAAGATACAAGCTTTGGGACAAGAATTCACTTTTCAACAAAACATTTTGGGAAAACTGGGAAACAGTTTGGCAAAAATGAGGCATACACCAACATCTATCTCATACTCTCCACCAAGATAAGGTCAAAATAGGCACGTAGTTTAGATATGTGTGACCTTGGGCAAGTCATTTAACCCCAATTGCCCTACATTCCCCCCTACAAAAAGCAAAAATAAATGAAGAAAAGAATGAATACATCAACAATGAAGATGAAATTAAAATAATTGTTAGGAAATATTTTCCCCAATTATATGCAAACAAAACTAATAATCTAAGTGAAATGCATATTTACAAAAATAAAAATTGTTCAGATTAACAGAAAAGGAAATAGAATCCTTGCATAACCCCATCTTAGAAAAAGAGTTTAGATTTTAGATAGATAGATATAAAATTATGGGCATATACAACATTTCACACGTCAGATCTATAGATAAAGACTTCATAAGCAAACAAGTAGTAGAGAGAATCAAAGGAAGTAAAATGGATAATTTTGATTACATTAAATTAAAAAGATTTTGCACAAAAAAACCCAATGCAGCCAAAATTAGAAGGAAAATAGGAAATTGAGAACAACTTTTAATAGTAAGTTTATCTGCTAAAGACTTCGTTTCTCGAATATACAGAGAACTGGGTCAAATTCATAAAAATATAAGCCACTGCCAATTGATAAGTGCTCAAATATATGAATAGACAGTTTTCAGATGAAGAAATTAAAGCTATTAATAGTCATTTGAGAAGATGCTCTAAATCACTATTGACTGAGAAATGCAAATTAAAACAACTGAGGCATCACCTCACACCCACCAGAATGGCTAACATGACACAAAAGAAAAATGACAAATGCTGAAGGGGATTTGGAAAAATTAGGACATTAATGCACTGCTGGTGGAGTTGTAAAACTGATCCAATTATTCTGAAGAACACTTTGGAACTATTCGCAAAGTGGTATTGACTCAGCAATACCATTACTAGGTCTGTCTCCCAGTGATCAAAGAAAAAGAAAAGGACCTATTTATAGCCACTCTTTTTGAGGGAGCAAAGAACTGAAAATTAAGGAGATGTCCATCATTTGGGGAATGACTGAATAAGTTGTGTTATATAATTATGATGGAATTCTATATGAAATCATGAGGGGGATGGTTTCAAAAAAACTTGGGGAAGATATATGAACTGACAGAAAGTGAAGTGAGTAGAACCAAAAGAACATCAAACGCAATAACAGTAGTATTGTAAAATGATCAACTGTGAAGGTCTTAGCTACTCTGATCAACAGAATGATCCAAGAAAATTCTAAAGGACTCATAATGAAATATGCTATCCACCTCCAGAGAGAATTGGTGAACTCGTACTTTCAAAATTTTCTCTATTTTCCTCGATTTTGGAGGGAATCATAGTGGGGGAACATGGCTAATATGAAAATACGTTTTGTTTAACTTCACATGTATAATGGCTAATTTGACTTGTCAATGTGTGACAGAAAGGTACATAAGAGTGGGGAAATATGGAACTCAAAATTTTAAAAAATGAAATAAAGCAAAAAACCAAAAAAAAAATAGAATATCTTTCTCAAAAAAATCACGTGTAAAATGTTACACCCAAGCTTTTGGATCTCTTCATTATCAGTAAATGTACTGCATGGTATAAAAAATTAATGGGAACACATCACGGCAGTTTTCTTCCAAGATCTGCAAAGCCATCAAATCTATATAAGAAAACCCAAAATTAAAAGTTCTTTTGGTACTCAGAAGGTTCAAAAGTCTTATGTGGTAGTCATGTTTCTGGGCTTTTTTTTTTTTAAGTAAACTACTTAGTTTCCTCAAAAGTTATCATAGTCAGGTTTATGTAAAAAAGACAACTTAAAAGAATTCATCAGGTGACATAAAGATAACTTCTGAAATGACCTTAATAGACACTGAAACTTTTCTAATTTATGAATGTTATGTGAAGTAGTGGTTTTAAATGCAAATTTTAAATTAATTTATTTATTTTTAGTTTTCAACATTTATTTCCACAAGATTTTGAGTTACAATTTTTTTCTCCCCATCTTTCTCCAACCTGAAACAGCAAGCCTACTGAATTCACCTTCCCACAATCTATTCTCTCCTATATCCTCCCTCATCACCTTCCTATCTTTCTAGTAGGGTAAGATAGATTTCTATACCCCAGTGCCTGTATATCTTATTTCCCAGTTGCATGTAAAAAACAATTTTGTTTTTAAACATTTGTTTTTAAAACTTTGAATTCCAGATTTTTTTCCCTTCTTCCCTCCTCACCTGCTCCCACTGGGAAGATAAGCAATTCAATATAGGTTGTACATGTATAGTTATCCAAATCATTTCCATAATAGTTATATTGTAAAAGACTAACTATATTTCCCCCCATCCTATCCCGCCCCCCACTTATTCTATTTTCTCCTTTGACACTGTACCTTTTCAAAAATGTTTGCTT
>CM053598.1:207947046-207969787 GCA_028646575.1 Pseudocheirus occidentalis
GTTTGGTACTGATATTATTCATTGTCTGTGGTTTCTTTTAGCAAGATGTAGTTTCTCAGCTTATCCCTTTTAATTAGGTCTATTTTTGCTTTTGCTTTGTATGAGATCATGATTGCGACCCCTGCTTTTTTTTTTTTAATTTCAGCTAAAGCATGATTGATTCTGCTTCATCCTCTTTTAACTTTTGAGTTTCTGTTTTGAGTGTTTCTTAAATGCAGCATATTGTTGCATTCTGATTTCTAGCCCTTTCTGGTGTTCTCTTCCATTTTTAAGGGTTGCTTCCTTCTGTTCACATTGTGATTACATTTTCCTCCTTTCTGTTTTCTTCTGTTTATATTTCCCTCTCTCTCTGGTCCTCTTTTAACATCGTTTTGCTTCTGACCATGGCCTTCTTTTATTCTGCCTTTTTATTACTTCCCACCCACCTTCTTTTAATACCTTCCCCTCTATCTCTGTTTATAAATTTCTTTTTAACCCCTTATCCATCTGACTTATGACCTTATCATTACACTGAGACTTCTGTCTCCAAGATTACTAATGATCTCTTATTTGCAAAATTCAGTGGCCTTTTCTCAATCCTCACTCCCTTCTTTCTAGAATTTTGGAATATCACTCTGCTGATGTTCCTCCTACCTATCTCCTTTACTGGATTCATGTCCACCTCACCCCATCTAACTGTACGTGTTCCTCAGAGTACTGTGCTGGCTTCTCTTCTCCCTTTATACTCTGGGATCTCATAAACTCTGGTAGATATAATAATTACCATCTATCTCTATGCTGGTGTTCCTCACATCTACCTTTCCTGCCCCAGTCTCTCTGCAGACTTCAGCATTTTCAATTGTCTTTCAGATGTCTAGAGCTGGGTATCCAGTAGATGTCTTAAATTCACTGTGTCCAAACAGAATTCATTGTCTTTTGTCTTTAACCCTCCCTGCCCCCCCAAGCAAAGCAAAACCAACAACATTCTCTCTTACTTTGGAGGCCAACACTATCCTGCCAGTCTCTCAGACTCAAAACCTAAGTGTCATACTTAATTCCTCACTCTCTCTCACTTCCCATATCCAGGCCAACCCCTGTCAATTTCACCTTTTTTTCAGTTTCTTGAATACACCCCCTCTGGTGTAGCCACTGCTCTATTGTAGACCCTCAGCATCTCACCCCTTGATTACTGAAATAGCCTCTCCCCAGTCCCACTCCAGTCCATTCTCCATTCAGCTGCTGGAGTGCTTTTTTTGTAAAGCAGGTCAGATCATGCCACACACCTCTTCTCCCCCCTCAGTTAACTCCTGTGGCTTCCTGTTGCTTCCAGGAACAAACATAAAATGCTTTGTTTGGCATTCTAGAAGAATGCTGCTGTGAACAGCTTTTCAAGGTTCTGATTACATAGTATAGTGAGCACTCTATATATTTAATAACAAATCAGAGCAAAACATTTACAGAAAGTCAAAGTACAGCATTATGACTTAAAACTAAAATGGCGACAGTGTTCACATAGTTTTGAACAAAGTAGAATCATTTAGTTGATCACTTAGTAACTCAGTCATTCTATCAGCTCAATCCTTCAATCATCCTTGGGTCACAACATAACAAAAGTCAAGGTTCTCCACTCATGGGGCACACTAAATTATAAATCAGTCACTATTCAGTCATCGTTCACTATTCAGTCATCAGAAAATGCACAGGCCATCCACCCCTCGGTCACAAGGAAATCACAGTCTTCTCAGTCAGTTCACAGTACCAAGTAAAGTTTTTTTTCATATTGACCCGAGGTAGGCTCTCAGATTCCCTGGATCCCCTTCCATGGTCCCAGATCCTACCTGGATTCACCAAACTGTCACTTGGGTTCAAAGGTAGACAGCCTCCAGTTTCTTGTCCAGCTTTCTGTGCAATTCCTGTTCCACACTGAAGCTCACAGTGTTCAGTCCACCTTAAATCCTTCACAGTCTCTGTTCCTGGGAAGTCAAGGCTTAACAAAGCCACAAACAGGCTCATACAGAGTACCAGCATCACAGTCATGCTTCCTCAGTCTTTGGCAGCTCCTAGGAGAAGCTGGTAGCTCCCCAACAGAAGCTCCAGCTGGTTCCCAAAATCAAAATCGTTCTCTCCATCCTGGGCCTTTCCTCTTTAGTCCTGGTGGCAGCAGCTGCTTCTGCTTCCATGAAGCTTATCCCCAGAAGTTCTGACTTTCCCAGCTAATGTTTTTCCTTATATACAGTATTGCTCCTCCCTATTCAGCCCCTTCCTGTCACATCAGCAACAGGGGTTCGTTCATACCTTCTGTTTCTTTAACAGGCTTAATTTGAAACTAGCTGCTAAGTACCTCTTACCTTAGCAATATAAAAGGATCTTCAGATTTCATTACTATTATGATAACTTAGCCCCCTCTTTCTCTTCCAGTCTTTTTACACCTTACTCCCCCCACCTTAGACTCTTTGATCCAGTGACACTTGCCTCCTGACTCTTCTACAAACAAAATACTCTATCTTTTGGCTCAAGGTATTTTTCCTAGCTTTTTCCCATGCTTGGAATGCTCTTCTTCCTTTGCTCTGACTGCCACCTTCTCTGGTCTCTTTAAAGTCCCAGCTAAAATAAGCACCTTCTACAAGAAGCCTTTCCTAACCCTTATCCCTCATTTAATTATTTATTTATCATTATTATTTATCCTGTATGTTGTTTGCTTGTTTGACACTTCTATTAGATTATAAAGTTCCATGAGGACTATCTTTTGACACTTTTTGTATCCCCAGCACTTAATGCATTGCATGACGTATACATACTATATGCTTAATAAGTGTTTGTTGAATTGAATATTAAGATTTTGTAGGCTCATTTATGTCACCTCCCCATCCTAGAGTATAAACAGTTGTTCTTGTTCTGTCCTTTATGATTACTCACTCATATTTACTTTTTATGTTTTTCTCCTCTCCTTTGCTTATATTTGAGAGTTTCTGTTCAGCTCTGATCTTTTCATCTGGAGTGCCCGTTAAAGACCCATTTTCCCCCCTGTAAGATTATATTCAGTTTTCTTGGGTAAGTTATCCTTGGTTGTAAGGTTCTGTTACCTTCTCTAAGTAATGTCATTTTCCAAGCTCTCCTTTCCTGGCTACTAAAATAATTTGTGATGTTGACTGTGGTTCCTTGGTATTTGAGTTTTCTTTTTATCTGTTTGTAGGGTGTATTTGGGGGATGTTTTAGTTGTTGTAGTTGTTTTGGGGGAGTTTTTTTGGGTTGTTTTTTGACCTGGAAGCTCTGAATTTGTCTGTAATATTCATGGAAGTTTCTTTCAGGATATGACCAACACATTAAAAAAATTTTTTTTTACTTTGCTTAGATCTTATTTAATATATATAAGAAATATAATATCTGAAATATAAGATCTTAATTTTTTTTCTTTCCTTTTTCTTTTTTTGGTCATGGCTTTCAGGTGGTTCAGTGATTCTTGAATTCTTAAATCATTTCTCCTTCTGTTTTTCAAGTCAGTTTTTACTACCTTACATTTTCTTCTATTTTTTCAGTTTTTTTTACTTTGTTTTTGAAACAACCTTCTTACCTTGTAGAGTTATTGACTTCTATGTGGCCCATTCTAGTTTTCAAGGAATCTGTTTAGTAAGGTTTGTACCTTTTGTACTATTGATTCTCTTACCAAATTTTCATCACTGTTACTTCTTTCTGATTTTTTCCTACTCTTGACTTTTTCATTCAGAAATCCTTTTTAAGTCTTTTTTTCTTCTCTTCTAAGAATTCTAGTTTAATGTATACCTAAGGGTGTGTGTGTGTGTGTGTGTGTGTGTGTGTGTGTGTGTGTGTGTGTGTGTTTGTGTGTTTGTGTGTTTTAAAGGCTTTGGAGGTGGCTAGGTGGTGCAGTGAATAGAGTACTGGCCCTGGAGTCAGGAGGATGAGAGTTCAAATCTGGCCTCAGACACTTGACACTTACTAGTGGTGTGACCTTGGGCATGTCTCTTAACCCCAATTGCCCTGCCTTCCCCCCTCCAAAAAGCAGAAAGGAAAAAAAAGGCTTTGTTTGAAGATATTTTTAGAGTCATTTCCTCTTCTGGATTTGCTCCTTTATTTATTTATTTTGCTCGTTATTATGGGTTTCTTTGCTTGTTTTTTTCAGCCTGCTTCCTGATTTTAGGTTTTATGTTAGAATTCTTTGCACTTCTCAGGGAATGCCAAGGGCTTAGCTTGTGCCCAATTGAATCCTGCTGTTCCTTTCTTGGGCTATTGAGTGTTGTGTTATTCTAGGAGCTCAGGGGTATCTCAGACTGGGAATCTGTTAAGCTTTGAATGCTCCCAAAGTAGGTCCATGGTGAAGTTTGAATTTTGCTTCAGAACTCCCTTTTGTGTGTGCTTGCCTTTCTTTGAAGTTCTAGTGCTCTGCTGCTGGACTTGGCCCATTTTTAGCTAACTTGAAACTCTGTGGGTTCAGCATGACAACACTGTAGGCTCTCCTCACTGTAATATCTGTCCCGATCATTATTGTGCAGGCTTTAGCTTGGACTGGGGTGAGCTCTTTCACTTCCTTCTGTGCTTGTTCTTGTTCAGGAGCCTAGCACCCTTGACTGCTTTAAAAAACAAACACCTCCCCCTTCTCCCCCCTAAAAAAACCTCAGAAACTTTTATTGATTTTTTAAAACTTTATTGACATTTACTTTACATTTTTTAATTTTACAGATAATGTAGATGAATTTCATTTTGTGAGCAGTACCTTGTAACAAACTAAAACTGATTAATACAGTATCTTTATCTGAAAGTCCATGCAACTTCTCACATTTGTAGTAATCCTGTTTTCTTACATTAACAAGAATTTATTTTTCCTATCTTCTACCCCATTTCCCATTGGGAAAAAAGGGGAAAGATCTCTTGTAACAAATATGCATTAGTCAAATAAAACAAATTCCTTCAAAACTCTACACAAAAATATCTGTCTCATTCTTTGTCCTAAATCTTTTACCTGGAATCATGAATGGTCATTGCATTGATTTTTAGTTCTTATTCTGAGCATCATCAGCATAAAGGTGAGGTTTCTTGAAACCATGGAAACAGATGAGATCATCAAGTAAAATAGAGGAGAGGGAGAAGAGGATCAGAACAGAGCCCTGGGGCCATGTGTGGTCAGTGGGAGCGCTCTGAAGTTCCAGCAGAAGAAGCTGAGGAGTGGTTAGACAGGGAGGAGAATGTGGATAGAATAGGGTCAGGGAGATGTAAGGAGTAGAGCATATCAACTGAGTGACTGGCAGCACAAAAGGCTGCAGAGAGGTAAAAAAAAAAAATCATGTGGATTGCAATAGATTTGTTAGTTGATAGGTTACTGGTAACTTGAGAGAGAGCAGTTTCAGTTGAATGATTAGGTCAAGAAAGCAGACTTAGCTGAGGTACTTGGTCCTTCCAGTGTTTAAAAAAATGAGGTGTTAGTTATTGGGGGTAGATGGATCAAGCGGAGGTTTTTTGAGGATAAGGAAGATGAGGACTTGTTTGTAGGCAGCAGGGCAGCATTCAGTAAAGAAAGAGAAATTTAAGATAAGTGACAGTAGGCAAGGGCCAATCTCTTAAGAGAAGGGAAGAAGGAATTGGGATCGCTTGTATATGTAGAGGGGTTGGGGAAGAGAGAGCTCTCAGTGAATAGCCTCAGTTTTTTCAGTAAAATCTGAGATAAGATTCTCAGCTGAGAGAATGAAGGGAGTGAGAGCCAGACAGGTTTGCTGAAGGACTGAAAAAAAAAAAAAAGGGTTTTAAATGACTTGACTTAAAAGTCAAATCACTTGACTTTTAAGTCTTTGTTTAAGTAGGGCTCTGCTTCCAGGGTGAAGGGCAAACTGTCCCAAGCTTCAGGGGTTTTGTGCCGCTATTTATAATTTCTTGATTTCTAGAAAAGCAGTGGGGCAAGTGAGTTAATGAGGGACATGTACAGGAATTGCTTTGTGAGGTCCTGGTTGAGGTGATATTTAATGTAATAAAATATATAACATTTAATATAAACTTGTAGTGGATGCAGTCCACACAATTTCATCATTTTCTCCAGTTTCATTTAGTAGCGTATTAACAAAGGCTGATGCCTACTGACGGTAATAGTGATCCAGGATTGTGGCAGTCACTGTGCATCAGTTCATTCAAGTCCCTTTGATGTCCCTTTGAAACAGTCTTTTTCTCTTCTCTTACAGTACAATGATATTCTGTTACATTTATAAACAACAGTTTGTTCAAGCCTTTTGCCAATTTATGGGCTTCTCTCCCTTTTTTTTTTTTGGATGGGGGGAGGCAAGGCAATTGAGGTTAAGTGACTTGCCCAAGGTCACACAGCTAGTTAAATGTCAAGTGCCTGAGACTAGATTTGAACTCAGGTCCTCCTGACTTCAGGGCTGGTGCTCTGTGCCACCTGGGCCTCTTTAGTTTAAACTTATTAAGTCCCTTATGATTTCCCTTGCCTATTTGCCTTTTTATGCTTCTCTTTTAAACCTCTTTTTACCATTTGAGTTAGTCTATTTTTTAAGGTGTTATTTTCTTCAGTTTTTGGATTTCCTTTAGCAGGCTGTTAACTTGTTTTTCATGATTTTCTTGCATCACTCTCATTTCTCTTCCCAATTTTTCCTCCCCTTCTCTTACTTGATTTTCAAAATCCTTGTTAGCTCCTCCATGGCATGTGACCAATTCTATTTTTCTTGAAGGTTTTTGATGCAGGAATTTTGACTTTGTTGTCTTCTTCTGGTTCTCTATTTTGATCCTCTTTGTCACCAAAGAAGGATTCTGGTTTAGTCTGCTTTCTTTTCTTCTGTTTGCTCATTTTCCCAGCCAGTTACTTGACTTCTGAGCTCTCTGTCACGGTAGACCTCTGCTTCCAGAGTGGAGAGTGCTGTGTCCCAAATTTCTGGGGTTTTGTGCAGCTGTTGTCAGTTACTTCCAGCCACCTGCCTCAGAAATGTGAGGAGGATTCACTGTCCCCAACCTCATCAAGCTCTGTGGCTCCACAATACTTGAATTTTTTTTCCTGGCTATTTGTAATATTTTCTCCTTGACCTGGGAACTCTGGAATTTGGAATTTAATATGCCTAGGAGTTATCCTTTTGGGATCTCTGTCAGGAGGTGATCAGTGGATTCTTTTAATTTCTATTTTATCCTCTTTCTAGAGTATCAGGATAGTTTTTCTTTGATAATTTTTTGAAAGATGATGTCTAGGCTCTTTTTTTTCTTATCATAACTTCTAGGCATTCCAGTTATTTTAAAATTGTCTCTTGGATCTATTTTCCAGGTCAGTTGCTCTTCCAGTGAGATAGTTCACATTGTCTTCTACTTTTTCATTCTTTGGTTTTGCTTTATAATTTCTTGATTTCTCATAAAGTCGTTAGCTTTAAAGTCATTAGCTTCCACTTGCCCAATTCTAACTTTTAAGGAATTATTTTCTTCAGTGAGCTTTTTTGCCTCCTTTTCCATTTGGCCATTTCTAATTTTTGAGGAGTTCTTCTCTTCAGTGAATTTTTGCATATCTTTTCCCATTTGGTCAGTTCTGCTTTTCAAAGCATTCTTTTCTTCATTTGACTTTTGTACCTTTTTTTTTTTCCCATTTGACCTATTCTATTTTTTAGGGTGTTATTTTCTTCAGTATTTTTTTGTTTGTTTTCCTTTACCAAGCTGTTGACTCTTTTCTCATGATTTTCTTGCATCACTCTCATTTCTCTTCCCAATTTTTCCTTTACTTCTCTTACTTGATTTTCAAAATCCTTTTTGAGCTCTTCTGTGGCCTGAGACCAAATCGTAATTTTCTTGGAGGCTTTGGATATAGGAGCTTTGTTGTTATCTTCTTCTGAGTGGTATGTTTTGGTCTTTCTTGTCACCACAGTTTTTTTTTTTTCTGTTTGCTCATATTCCCAGTCTGTCACTTGACTTTTAAGTCTTTGTTTAAATAGGGCTCTGCTTCCAGGGTGAAGGGCAAACTGTCCCAAGCTTCAGGGGTTTTGTGCAGCTATTTTCAGAGATGCTTCTAGGGACCTCCCAAGTTTTCAGTTCTTCCAAGGTGATGTGATCTAAGGAGAGGTGTGTTTACTACTCTTCTGGTCTGTGCTCTGGTCTGAGTGACTCTTTTTGCACTGGAACTGTGAGGAGGTTCCCCCATTTACTGCCACCAGAAGCTCTGCTATGTTAGTGCTCCTGCTTGTTACAGGACTGCCACTGAGGACTGTGACCCAAGTCTGAGTATGGGCAAAGCAACAGTCCTGTCTCAGTGCTAGCAAAAAAGACCCCTGTAATCCCCTTTTGACCTGTTATTCATTCCCCTTACTATCTGTGAGCTGAGAGCTCCCAAAGCAGTTGCTGCCCCTGCTGATTCAGTCATTCCTGAGGCGTGCTGCTGGTTTGTGGAGGCCAGGGCTGCACGCTCATGTAGGTGTGGCAGAACATCCCTGCTGGTCTTCTAAGTTGTCTTTGGCATCTGGGCACTGAGAGGTCTGGAACCCACCACTGCTGTCAGTGATTCGGGTCTGTTCTGGGTTTGCTGGAGCCTAGTCTGTGGCGATGCCTGTACTCAAGACTGCTTGTCTCTCCTCTTGCTGAGACAGATCTCTCCTGCTGATCTTCCAGCTTGTCTTGGGCTGGAGATTTGTTTCAGTCTGTCTTTTTGTGGGTTCTGCTGCTCTAGAATTTGTTTAGTCATTTTTTAAAGGTATTTGTAGAGGTCGGGTGAGTCCCTGCCTTTACTCTGCCATCTTGGCTCTGCCTCCCTTCTTTAGTTTCTAATTACTTTTTTGCCACCATAAAAATATTTGCTACAAACATTTTGACATATGTAGTACCTATTCCTTTTTCTTAAATCTCTTTGAGATAGAGGCCTAGCAGTATATAATTTGGTCAAAGAGAATGGTCTCTTTAGTAACTTTTTAGCATAATTCCAATTTGCTTTTTAGAATGGGTCAGCCAGTTTTGAATTCTTCCAAGTATCTCTTTTCACATACATTTGCTTTTGGTTTAAAGAAAATTTGTGTTTGAGGTGTTGGATTGAGAAATATTGAAGGTATTGTGTTAAGAAAAAAATTGCTTTCAGTGATTAAAAGAAGTTGCCATGAATAAGATGTTGACTTTGGTTTTTGTTTTTTTTTTTCAGCATCTATTGACACTTTTTCCTGCTATTTTTCTGTTTACTGCGTTAAATTCATAGTTCTTAGCTATTAATCTAGCTTGGTTGTGATACATAGTTTTTGGAAAAATCATTATTAGCTAACATTGTCATTTTTCATTTAATTTCTAATTCAGTTAAAAAAAACTGCTATCATGATCAGCCTGTAAATATCTTAATACTCTTTACATATTTGGATTTGTATGCTATGATTTACATTTGTTAGCAGTCAGCTATTTTTGTCATAAATTTTGTTATATTCATATATTAAACCTGAGTTGAATTTTCCCCAGAGTTATTAATGGTTATTACAGATTTTTAAAAGGTAGATTATGTGGTTTTAAAATCAGGCAGTTTGGAAGGAATTAACGAGTTATTTATTATTTTTATTTTTTTAGTAAACTGGATTGTATAACTTTTAGAAGAGAAATGGAAAATTATTGCTGTGAATCAGATTTTTTTTAATACCTGATAGCCATATGAAGCCTAAATAACATTTCCTGAATCAAGAAAAATGACAATTAAAACCAAAGTGTTGCTTTCTTTTTCTTGGTCATTTATATCTTGAGCATTTTGCTTATCTTTTTTTTCCTAGTTATGCTCCATGGTGTCCTGCATGTCAGAACCTTCAGCCAGAGTGGGAAGACTTTGCTGAGTGGGGAGAAGATCTTGAGGTTAACATTGCAAAAGTGGATGTCACAGAACAGCCAGGTATGGGTACTCCGTTTGTGTTTGTAAAATGCTTTTACACTTTGCGAACATTTTTACCGAGTGACTGGATTGTTTTATGTTTTAATGAAATAGTATTTGTTACATTATTATTTAAAGTAGTCACACAGTGTTATAGTTCATCAGCATTTATTGAAAAGTCTTGAAATCTTACTTTGATTTTAAGTAAAATTTTATTTGGAATAATAAAATTCAGAATTGGAAGGTTCTAGAGATTTAACTGTAGTTAACTAATTTTTTTAAAACCAAAATTTTACTTTATTAATAAATAATTGAAAAATAAAATCCCATGAACAGCAAGATGAAGCCATGTGAGTTACTTAAAATAACTTGTAACTTTCCCCTCTGAATGGAAGGATCTGCTGTATATAGAGTAATTACAGCTAAATCTGAAGGAGGAAGAAGATAAAATGCTACAAGGTAAAATCCTTATGTTAATCCCAGAGAACTCTAATCTTTAATAGAGTTAGCATTCTTAACCCACCAGCTTCCACATGCCAGGGTGGGAGAGGGAACAACCATGCAAGTTTGTGCAGGAATCCTTCTCCTCCTCCTCCCCCCGCCACTCTCCGTTAAAGGAAACACTGACTTTCTCCAGCCACATGGAACAAGGGGTGGGAAGACTGAAAATATTCTTTCTTTAGACTTGGGACTGGTGACTGTGCCTGAAACACTCTTCCCCTCTGCTTCCAAAGCATCAAGTGCTATACAACCTACCAAGAAGAATGGAAGCTGAAGGAGGATTTAGGGTAGGTACCGACCAGATCCGATTCTCTGTCCTCAGAGGATATACTACATAGGGACCAGTCCTGCAAACCTTATATCCTCTAATGCAAGGACGCTGAGCTAACTGTGCCCACCAGCAAAGGGGAAGCGTCATAAGGTGAGGAGTGCCAGAAAGAAAAAGACCGAAACACCAAAGATTTCAAGAGGAAAAACCTCAGTCAAAGACCAGAGCATGAACCGAAGATATATCAACAATTGGAGCCCCAAAGAGGAGGGAGAATGAGTAATAAACCTTATAAAAGACAAAATATTCTTAACAGGCATATAAAGAAAAGTGAACCAAGTATGAGATGAAAATACAGAATACTGTGGATTCCCAACAGAGTATGCAGAAGAGACAATAAGAAACATCACAGTCGTTCAGAAGAGAAATGATGTCCATATATAAACAAGAACTTGAAATTGAAAATGAATAATGATCTGAGCTTAAAGCTCTCAATTCAGAATGGAAAAAAGAAACAAATTAGAAAGCAGTTCAGTCAGTGTTACAGAATATGCAAGGAAAGAAAGCTGAACAAATTTGGAACACAGAAATCCTATACTGGAAAATCTGGCAGAAGCAAAAGCAGGTGACTGTGTAGGTGACCGTGTTAAAAACCCAATTCCGTGAATTCCATGCGCGACATGACATGGCTACTGATTTTGAAGATGAGGTCTACAGAGATAACATAGGGATCATAGAAGAATATGACAGACAGATCATCCTGAATACTGCAGTGCAGTAAATAATACAAGAAAACTACCCGTAACTTCTGAATACATACAGCAGAGCATCAGTCTAGAGAATCTGCTGGTTGCCTTGAGAAAGCACACACGTATACATACATGTATAATTTGAAACCCAAGATATAGTCATTAAGTCTAACCATTTTGATAACATTTTTTGCAGATTGCTTTTCAAATAGGAAAGTAGAGTTTTTAATACAAAATTATTTCATAGTCATGAGAAATTGCAGAATAGGATAATACATTCCCAAAAAAGGAACTCAAGCTGCAACTTAGAATGCCATATACCCTCCAAACCCGAGGCTAATAATTAATGAAAAAAGGATATTTAAGAAGAAAAGAATTTGAGACATTCCATAAAATTTAAGCAGAATGTTAGATTTCTAAATACCGCAAACAAGGTAAGTAAAACTCTTTAAGCAGAGTAAATGATAAAATCAGTCACTCCTTTTTTAGATTTTTTTTTTAATTAAGAGCAAAAGATTGTTCATGAAGCAATAAAAATAATGTGTATGAGAATTCGTAATGTAAGTGGAACAAACAGAAGTAAAGATGGAAGAGCAGAATTGAAGTGCTGGGCTGTTTTTGTCTTTCCTTTGTGCTTGGCATATGGTAAGTTCTTTATAAATGCTGATTAATTGACTGAGGCCCCTTCAGGAATCAGTGTATTTTGTAGTACAGAATCACAGAATAGGAGGGTGTAAAAATGGGGAGAGAAGGAGATGGGGGATAAGGAAACGTGTGATGCATCCCTACCAAATCCATAGGAGAATAGTGAAGGGAGGGTGATTCCTGTAGTCTCCTGGGGAGGGGGGATGGATTCAGGAAGAATGAGCGATGTGGCCGAAGGGACCCAGGTCTGAGGGTGTGTCTTATATTTGGAACCCCCAAGCTCTTATGGACCTCATGATTGGTTTAAACTGAGAACAACTAGTACGTTGAGAGGTCATCTTTTTCCATGGGCAACATCCTGACTGAGGAGAAGGAATGTATGATCTCCTAGTGCAGATAGCACCGGTCATGATTTTGGGGGTAGAGGAAGATGCATAGAACCCCGAGATAAGATGGCATTGGCCTTTGTTAAGGAGACCATTATAGTAAAGTGTAACAATTTGACAAACTTAGAGTTTCTGGGTAATTGAATCATTTTATTAGGCTAGCATGTCGTTTTTTTGGCCTTTTTCCTTTTAAATTTGAGCTCTACTCCCAGGCTGGAAGGGACATTGTCTCCAGCATGATATACTAGTGACTGCATGCCCTGGCTGTTTATCTGGTGCTATATTCATGTTGCCCTGAGGCCCACGGGGGTCTCTTGTGTTTGATACTGTCCTGTGGGCGTAGGGTGTAGGTTGGCTGGTGCTGCTGGATGCTGTAGGGGGTCTGACAGCTTACCTGGTGCTGAGCAGGGGTCATAGTGGTGATGTCCAGCTGTGCTGAAGCACGAGATGGTTCTTGGAGCTGGTGTCTGCTGCTTCCTCTGGCCATGTTAAGGCACACAGGGGTCCTGGTGTTGGCATTTGCCTGCTCCACTACCTTGAGGCTCAGGATCTCCTGCTGATTTGCTGAGATGGGGCTTGGTAGGACTCTTCCTGTCCTGGACTGCCCTCTCCTTTTGCCTCCAAGTCTCCCAGGCTAAAATACTGCTCTGTCCTGTCTTTCTGGTGGCTCCACTGTTCCAGGATTTGTTCTGGGGTGCTATTTTATGGTTGTTTGGTTATTTGGAGGTGAATATGGGGGAGCTACAGCAATTTATTGTTACTCCTCCATCTTGATTCCCAGAAGTCTCCAGCATTTTATTAATGAAAGGATGGTCATTTGACTGTCTCTCTTAGACTAAAGATAATCATGGCACTGGGCTCAGTTTTTATACCCTTCAAAGAGGTGTTCCTGAGGGGTGGTAATCAACTCTGGATAATCCAGTAGGAGGTGATCTATATTAAAGTGAGGGACTGAGAATGAGCAACAAGTCATCTTTGGACTGAGAAACTGACTTGACATTCAGATCCTCTGCAGCCTTGGCCTATCTAGACAAAAGGATTTGTCTCCACCCAAGTTGGAGAACACCTTAGATTAAATTCCTTATAAAGTTGGGTGGAGTCTCATTAAGATTGGGGAGAGTCAATTCAGTCTCATTATCAGTAATGTCATTCAGGAGGCTTTAGAAGAAGAGAACTCTGGATCTCTCCAGATTATTGGTTACTAACGATCTTTTCTCTCTGAAGGCAGGGGATAGAACTGGGCTACATAATTCAAGACGTAATAATTTCTGTTTTCTGGCACTACCCTTTTCCAATATTCTTTTATTTTTAGGAATGAGACATACCAGAGAAGAAGGATGATGTGGTAAATGATACAAAGGTATTAACCTGGAAATTGCTTTGCAAAAGAAGTTGAAACCTGATACTTAAAAAGCTTCAATCCTATGAGGAACGTATGATTAAAGAAGAATAAATAAGATTATAGCTGATGAATCAGACAGTAGAGTTTCAGAGTAGACTAGAAGCGAGGAGTATTAGTGAAGAGAACAGAACAAATCAGAATGACTTGGTAGGAAGACTTAAAGAAATAAAAATGAGAAATAGGAGTTAGAAAGAAAGGTGTATCTTAAACAAAGCACCTACCCAAGAAAGAAAAACATGAATAAAAGAAAAGAAATAAATAATTTGAGTAAAAAGACCCGAATTAGGATAAAAGTCTTCATGGGAGAAGGGAAATGGTAGATAGATAGCCTCTGGTAAAGTAAAAGTGGCATCCAAGTAGTTTAAGTAGAACTAATTGCAGAGACAAAGTACTGATTTATAAAGAGGTATGTACATACATAGATTAATATATATGCAACTATCTAGATATACACTTAATACATCTTACATATAATATTTAGGTGCTATGCCATTTGATTTGCATGATAAAGAATGATTTTATGTTTTAAGTATGACTTTCATTTTTCTATTAGTATTATGAATTTTTGGTTCTGTTTTGACTGATAGGTAACATGTTTGTAATTTTTACGTTTTTCATTTAACATAATACATAATAAATTTGATTCCAGCTTCTCATTTTGATTCTGGATGATTTTTAGATGTTTGGTTTCTGTGTATTTTTTCCCATTTTTTTTCATTTCCATTTTCATAAAGGTTTTGCTTAATATTTTACTTCTTTCTTTAGCTTTAAATATATAAACTATATAAAAACATTTAATATTCTTATTATGTGAGATAACAATTATATTACTAATATGTTAATAATAATATTAATATAATTATACAAATATATCATGTATAGAATAATGTACTCTTAATATAGTAGTATAATGTGTAATAAGATACTGTATATACATAAAGACGTGTATACACACACATACTGCTACTAATATATTCATATAAGATACATCCACTAAAAAAAGAAATTGAGGAAAACACTAAACCTAACATTAAGGCATTTCTTTCATTATTTGTGGTGAGTGGAACGTTCTCTTCCTGCTTCCTCCCCATCCCAAACTACTATGTATATTAAACATCCAAAAAACTCCACAATCAGAATGAGAAGCTGGAACGGAATATATTCTGTATGACGTGAAATTTTTAAAAAGCTGTCAGACAAAACTACAAATTCATGCCTCCAAGAGAAAGGAAAACTACATTATGTTTAAAGAAACCATAGCTCTTTTTCTTCATATCTATGACATAGATATGAATATACATTGAAGCGTACACTAAGATTTTTGCAGCGCCCTGTGTATATGAAATGACGCGGCATTTAAATTCGTGAAGGCAAATGAGCTCAATTGCAGACAAATTGATAGTCACGATAATAAGAGACTCTAATTTTCTCTTTTTAGAACGGCACAAATTTAAAAACGTAAACAAAATGTTAACAGAACTGAACAATCTGTTAGAGAATTTAGAGCTGAAAGATGTTGGTGTCTCCTGAATGGGGATATAAAATAATGAAGAATATTTCCTATACAATACACACATACATGTACACATACTACATGAATACGCAAGTACATATGCAACTACAGATAAATACACACGTGTGTGTGTATTTGTATATATATGTATACATACACACTTATTTATTCTCAGCACCACATAGCATCTTTACAAAAACAGTGTATTAGGGCACAGAGGATTTTTAAAACCTAAATATCAATAGCATCCCTTATGGACTTAAATAAAAATGACAATACAAGTAGCCAAAACAAGATAGAGCCCTAAATGGAAATTTTGTAACAGCCTTCTGAACAAGTGATAGATCAAAGAAAAGAGTCATAAAAACAACACCTATGTGAAAGATAATTATAATGAAAAGGCAGTGTACCAAAATTGTAATTTAGCTAAAGCTGCCCTCAGAGTAAAAGTATATGTTAACAGAATAGATAAAGAGGTTAATGAATTGAATATACAATTAAAAATTGGGAAAATAGCAGATAAATCCAAAATTAAAAAAGAAATCTTGAATATTACAAAAATAGAAAAAAAGATTATGGCACTAATACTACTAAAAGCTGGTTCTTTGGAAACAGTAGCAAAATTGATAAACCATTGGCTAACCCAGTTAATGAGAGAGGAATGGAATTAATTAAATTAATGGAGTTTATAAAGAGTAGAGTAAAATTCAATCATTAGGAAGTTAACAGAATCTCCTATACAGTTTTATGTTAATACAATAGAACTCAAATAATTTTATGCAGAAATACAATTTGTACAAGTTATCAGAACACTAAATAAAGATATTAAACCAAACTCAGAAAATGAAGTTGAACAGAACTACCGAAGTTGCGTAGCTATCTATTCTAGATGAATTTATAGAATTCTATTAAACTTTGAAAGAAAGACTAATACATATACCACTCAGATTTTCAGATGAAAGAAAATTCTCTTACTCTGCTATTATGAGATAAGGAAAGAGAATTGTAGAGGAACATAATGTACACCTATTCCAAAAAATTAAATAAAATCTTGGCACAGGGAGTACAAGAATTTATCTAAAAAACCAATTTACTGTTAGCTATTGGGATTTATATGAGGGATGCAAAGATGCTTTTATACTAGGAAAATGAAAATAATTTTGAAAATGAAAACATGTAAAGCCAACGATTTTGTCAGCAGAAGTAGAGAAAGACTTTTGTACTTTTTACACATTGTTGCTGAAAACTCCATAAACATAAGCAAGTATAATTTTTGAAAGTATTTTTTGAGAAAATACAAGTTAGCATTATTATATGATAAAAATTGGAAGCTTTTAATCTATGACAATAGTAAAGTCCAGGTAAGAATAATAGGGAAAAAAAGGCTTTACTCAAAGTAACTGATACATCCGGTATTCAGTTTACCAAACAAATATAAAACCTGTGTGTATATAATTACAGCATCCTCCCTAAAGTAATTTTAAAAACAGCTGGAATCATTGGAGAGGTATTAAATGCTCATGTCTTGGCTTTCAATATAATAAAAATGACATTATCCTACTCAATACATAAATTAAATTCTGTTTCAATCAAATTACAACTAGAGAAGACTGACAAGAGGAATAACACTTCCAGTCCTCAAATTATAGAGTAATTTTTATGAACTATTTGACTATAATTATAAAATACAAAATTAGGTCAGTAGAATAAACTAGGTTAGGAAGAATAAGAAATAATTTGACATAAGCAGATGTTCGGTAAACCTGAATGCACAAATTACGTGGTGAAGAAATCATTCTTTTTTTTTTTTAAACAATTGCTGGTAAAATGGGAAAATAATCTAGCAGACATTAGGTCTAGACCAACAAATAATAACATAAAACAAAAACTCAAATGAATGTACAGTAGTAATTTTTAGGATTATAATAAAAAGTGGAAGAGAACCAGGATAGACACCACATCTATATTGAAATGCATTCTTTTTCTAAAATTTATTTTATTCTTGTTTACATCATTCATTTCCACGAGATTTTGAATTACAAATTTCCTCCCCGTCTTTCCCCTATCCCCAACCCTAAAACAGCGATCCCACTGTAAAGCCCCTCCACCTCTCTGCTCTCTTTTGTGCCCTCCTCCAAGAGCCCCTCTTACTTTCTGGTAGGGCAGGGAGGGTCTCCTTACCCCAGTCCCTGTATATCTGAATTCCCAGTTGCATGTATTGTAGAGCTTTAAATTCTAGATTCTTTCACTTCCTCCCTTGTCACCCAGCCCCACTGGAAGGTTGAAATGCATTCTTAATCAAGGGATAGACTTCATTATAAAAGATGATTACATGAAATTGAAAACCTTGTATACAAACAGAATTAATGGGACTAAGATAAGAAGGGAGGCAGCTGACTAGAGAAAATTTTTTTTTGTATCATATATTTCTGATAAGAGTCTTATAGCAAAAATAAAGCAATTCAGAAAAATGTATATGACCAAAAGCCATTCCCCTATAAATAGGCCAAAGGATATGGAAAAATACTTCTCAAAAGAAAGATTGCAAATTGTCAACACTATATAAAAGAATTCTCCAAATTGCAGATACTAATGAAAATTCATATTAATATGTCAATAGTATGTTAATGAAATTTATAGTGAAAATTTGTAACATTTCTTTTATAGAGCTGTTAATGTCAAAATAATTCAGTCAGTAAACTAGTATTTATAAAGTGTCTATTTGTGCCGATTGCTGTTCTGAGGATTAGGGATACAAAGAAGGGCCAAAAAAAAAAATCCCTTCTCACAATCTAATGGGATAGATAACGTGAAAACAGCTCTGTAGGAACAAGATAGATACGTGATAAATTAGGGATATTCTCAGAGGGAGGACACCAAGGAGAAATGGGAAAGCTTTCTTGTAGAAGATGGAACTTTAGCTGAGGCTTTAGGGAAACAAGGAGGCAGAAATATGGAAGAAAAGTTTAGTAGACATGGAGGACAAGTAGTGCTAAATGCTGGATCTCAAAAGATGAACTGTCATGTGAAAGTAACAGTGAAGTAGCCAGGTGTCACTGGATTGCCGGACACTAGTGGGGGAATGAGGTTCGGGAGGAATACAAAAAGACCAGAAAGGGATGAAGGGGTCAGGTTATGAGGAGTTTTACAAGCCAGATAGTGCTTTTTCTATTTGATTCTGGAGGTGCTAGGGAGACAGTGTAGTATATTGAATTTGGGAGGGGAATAATATGATTATGCTTGTAGTTTTTAATCATTTAGTATAACAGTTGAGTAGAAATTCGTCTAGACTAGGGAGAGACTTTTAGCAGACAAAACTGCCAAAAGGCTACGTTAACTAGATGGGGTGATGAGGGCCTGGACACACAACACATATACCCTGTGTAAGGTAGAAATGGCGTGACTGGACAACTGATTGAATGTATGAGAACAAGTAAGGAGTAAAGGATGATACTTGGGTATCAGGCCTGGGTGATTGGAGGATGGTACCCCGGACAGGAGTGGAGGCTAACGCCTACCCGAAGGGAAGGGTTTGTGGGGAAAATAATGAGTTCTGTTTTTTAGATTGTTGAGCTTGAGGTGTGTAGGACGCCCCATGGAGTATTTCTCCTAGACTGTTGGAGGTGCAGTACCTGAGGTCATGAGAGAGGTTAGCTGGACAAGTAGATCTGAGAATCATCTGTATAGAGATGTTAACTGAAGGCATGGGAACAAATCCCAGAGTGAAATCATACAGAGGAAGAAGCAGAGACGTCCCAAGACTGAGCCTTGGGGGACCTCCATGCAGGTGTGACAGGAATGAATGTCCACCAGAGAAGACCGAGCTGGAGTGGTTAGAATAGTGGGGTAGAATAGTGTTATGCAGATTTAGAGAAGAAAGTACTGAGGAGAGGGTAACTGACAGAGCCAAAGTCTGAGGAAATGTAAAGGAAGATGAGGACTGAGAAAGGCCATTAGATTTGGCCACTAAGAGATTACTAGTGACTTTGGAAACCAGTTTTGGCTGAGTGATGAGATCCGAAGCCAGATTGTAAAGATTGAAGGAGAGAATGAGAGGAAAGGAAGTGGAGGCATGTGTTGTAAACTGTCTTCTTAAGGAATTTAGACACAAAAGAGAGGAAAGACAGCTAAAGGAAGATAGTGGGGGATGGATGGATCAAGTGAAGTTTTTTAAATTGTGTTTTGTTTTGGGTTTTTTGGATGATAGAGAAGCAACGCATATGTTTACATGCAATAAGGAAGCAGCCAGTGAGTGGGGAGTGGTTGAAAATTAGTGAGAGTAGGGAAGATAGATAAGGCAGTCTTCTGTAGAAAGCAGGATGGAATGGGATGACTTATGCATTTAGTGAGATTTGCCATTGATTTCATACAGATGATTAAAAAAAGAAAATTATAGAGAATAGTCAATGTTGGGGCATTGTGATGCAGTGAATAGAATGCTGGGCCTGGAGTCACGAGTCAGGAAGGCTCATCTTCCTGAGTTCAAATCTGGACTCAGACGCTTTATTGACTGTGTGACTCTGAGTAAGTCACTTAACTGTTTGCCTCAGTTTCTTCTCCAGTATCTTAGATGCTCCAGTATCTTTGCCAAGAAAATCCCAAATATGATCACAAAGAGTCAGATATGACTGAAAAAGAAGTCACTGTTGGAAGATCTATGGAAATAAAAAACATTAATGCACTGATGGAACTGATTTGGTCCAGCCTTCTGGAAAGGAATTTGGAATTAAGTTAAGAAAGTGTCTGAAATGTCAATATCATATGATCCAGAGATCCCACTGCTAGGCTTATGTACCTCAGGGAGGTTGGGTAATAAAAAGAAAGGTCCCTTGTAGAATAATAGCTAACTAGCTAATAGTTCACTTTTTGTGGTATTGAAGAATCAGAAGCAAAAATAGACACGCGTCGTTTGGGAAATGGATAAACTAATTGTGTTGCATGAATATAATGGAATATCACATAATTGAATAATGAATAAAGAGAATCTTGGGAAGGCTCATGTGCATTAATTCAAAGTGGAGTTAGCAAGAAAACATAGTTACTACAACATAAAGTGAAAGAACAACAAAATAATCAAAGCCAAATATATTGAAATGATAATGACCAAATTTGGGCCATGAGCTATGAGCTCATAGTCTGAAGAGCTATGAGAAGACATCTCATTCTTTGTAAAAGGGAAGAACTGTGGGAATAGAATGTCACACGTACTGTGAGACTGTCTCCGTTTGTTGATCAGCCTTGTTAAATTGTTTAATTTTTTCAAAGGAAGGAGCAGGAAATAATCGGGAACGTAGGTAACGTAAATATAAAAAAAATTCTTTAAAATTTAAGAGAAGTACTTGCAAATTAAAAGTGATAGTTATTTAGCCTGGGGAAACCTATTGATGTATCTCTGCCAGAATTTTTTATTATATTTATCGAGTCTTAATATTTATTTACAGGTCTTAGTGGTCGGTTTGTCATAACTGCACTTCCCACTATCTACCAGTAAGTACTTGAAGGTGGGGTTTTGTTTTGTTTTGATTAGTCTTGTGATTTTATTGGTGTAGGGAATTCCCAAATATGGAATCTCACTATCAAGACAAGTTAGCATTTGTTTTACTTCTTCCAGTATGATCTTAGTTCTTGGAACACTGAAAGGTTAAATTACTTTACCGTGCTTATAGAACTATTATGTATAAGAGACTTGAATGTAATTCTTTCTGATGCTAAGGCTCTCTGTCCACTAGATCACATTGAAATTTAGGTCTTTGAAATTAGTTCTTGGTTCATGTAATAACCGAGAAAATAATAGGAGTCTAATTTCAGTAAAGCATGGTTCTGCCTTGGGACCTACTGGCAATTTGGTTTTCTTATTTTTTAAAAAATCAAGCAGTAGGTAATTGATTTTGTTATTATTTTTTTATAAAGCCACCTCCTAGTTTTGTTTATAGAATTTTTTTTTAACTTTCAATTTTGTTCATCTTTGATTTTTCAGGATTTCTATTTTGGTGTTTAATTGAGGATTTTAGTTCTTTTTCTAGATCACTTCATTGATCTGTTCTTCCTCTTTTTTTTTTTTTTTTTGGAGGGCATTTGGGGTTAAGTGACTTGCCCAAGGTCACACGGCTAGTTTTTTGTGTTAAGTGTCTGAGGCCGGATTTGAACTCAGGTCCTCCTGATTCCAGGGCCGGTGCTCTATTCACTGCACCACCTAGCCGCCCCCTTCCTCTTTTTTATTGATATATACACTTAGAATTATAAATTTTCCTCTAAGTACTGTTTTGGCTGCAACACACAAATTTTTCTTATTGTTATCATTATCTGTATTTATAATCTTACCGGCTCCTGTGACTTCATCTATCATCTGCATGCAGATGACACCCAGATTTATGTATTTGTTTTTATCCTTTTCCTGAGCTTTAATCATACATCATAAACTGCCCGGTGAAAAGTTCCAACTGGATACCTTATAAGCATCTCAGACTCAGTATGAAAACCTCTTCTTCCTAATTTCCCTGTTTCTGAGGAGGGTTTCATCATCCTTCCAATCATCCAAGTTTTGCAACTTCAGGGTCATCCGTGACTCCTTTTTAATACCATACCTCACGTCAAGTCTTGTCGATTATTTCTCTAGAACATTTCCTGCATCTTTTCCCTTCTACTCACGTATGTCCCTATTATAGTTCAGGGCCTGTTACCTGTCTTTTTGCAATAACTGCCTAATTTGTCTCCCTGTCCCTAGTCTCTCCCCCAATAATCTGTCCTTCATATAGCTTCTGGATTATGGCACTCCATTGCTTAAGAAGCTCCTAGGAACAAATGCAGACTTCTTTGTTTTATAGTTAAAGCCCTTCAAAATCTTGCTTAATTGCACATTATTTCCTTTCATGCATTGTGCATTGTAGGCAGAGTGGCCTACTTGCTATTCCCATACATGATGTACTGTCTTCCATCCCCGTACCTTTGTATAGGCCATTCTCCCTGCTTGGAATGTATTTCCTCTTCACCTCCATCTCTTAGGATCTCCAGCTTCTATCATTTAGAAATTAACTGAAATTCCACCCCTTAAAACCTATCCTAATTGATCTTGAAATTATTTCAGGGATGGGAAACTTGGAGCCTTGAGGCCACATGTGACTTTCTAGGTCTTTGGATGCAGCCTTTTTTTTTTATTGACTTGTTTCTTTACTTTTAGTTTACAAGATTCACTTCCAGAAAATCATTTGAATTTCAGATTTTTCTCCCCTTCGTCCCCACCCCTCACCCCCGCCATGGTGACATAAAATCATGTGTAGGATCTGCAAACTCTTTCACATTGTACAGTAGTCTGGTTGTATAGGTGTTGTAGCCAATGGAATGAACAATGAGAAAAGAGAAACAAAACCAAACATATAAAAGAATGATTGCATGCATTGCTTCAGTCTCCATTTAAAACTCTGGTTTTTCTGGATCTTTCTCTGAATGTAGAAATCTCCTTCCGTCCTGAGACTTGTAGAGTTGTC
>CM053598.1:207970287-207987254 GCA_028646575.1 Pseudocheirus occidentalis
GAAATTTTTCAGTTTGATGTAATCAAGATTATCTATTTTGCATTTTATAATGCTCTCCAACTCTTCTTTGGTCATAAAGTCTTCCCTACTCCATAAATCTGACAGGTAAATTATTCTTTGCTTCCCCAGATTATTTACAGTATCAGCCTTTATACCTAGATCGTGCATCCATTTAGACTTGACTTCGGTGTATGGCGTTAGGTAATGGTCTATGCCAAGTTTGTGCCAAACTATATTCCAGTTTTCCCAGCAGTTTTTGTCAAATAGTGAATTCTTAACCCAGAAACTGGGGTCTTTGGGCTTATAGAACAGTATATTACTATAGTTGTTGACTACTGAGTCTTTTGTACCCAGTCTATTCCATTGATCCACTACCCTATTCCTTAATGAGTACCAGGCCGTTTTCAGGACTGCTGCTTTATGATAGAGATTAAAATCTGGTACAGCCAGGCCACCTTCCCTAACATTTTTTTTCATTAATTGCCTTGATATTCTGGACTTTTTGTTCTTCCAAATGCATTTTGTGACTTTTTTTTTAGTTCTCTAAAGTAATTTTATGGTAGATTGGTATGGCACTAAATATGTAATTTAAATTAGGTAGGATGCAGCCTTTTGACTGAGTCTGAGTTTTACGGAACAAATGTTTTTATTAAGGGGGCTTTATTCTGTGAGGTTTGGATTCAGTCAAAGGGCGGTACTTGAGGGCCTAGAGGGTCACATGTGGCCTCGAGGCCACAGATTCCCTGCTTCTGGATTAGGTGCTAAAATAAATGATACAGTCGGGTAAGCCCAGTGAGTATTTTATGAGAAGGAAGCAAAGAACCTTTATGAGGTAGAATGGAAGCTCAAAGGATGAAGTAGTAGTTGGAGTCACAAACATGCTAGAGTAGATGGCAGCACGAGCAGTAGCATTCAAGGTATGTTTGAGTTCAGTATGTTTACCTGGCAAAGAAATGATTATTTTAGCAGTAGTCGTTTAAGGAGTGGAAAGGTTATCATTGAATCAGTATGGTAGGGCATCAGTCCTTGAACATCAGGATGAGTTTAGACTTTTGTCTGTATGCCATAGGTGGGCAGCCTCTAGTAGAGGTGAGAGTCTAACCCTCAGGTCTCATCTGGTCCCCCAGCTTCATTTTAGTTGATCAGCCAGATATGTACTAAGAGGCATTATAATAATCCTTATTATAATAATATAATAATAATTCTATGGCTGTAATTGTGAAAACATAATATTCTTTGGTGGCATCCTAAATTACTATTATAAGATGGGAGTGTTTCTCCATGAAAGTATCTCTTTTTAGGGGCGGCTAGGTGAATAGAGCACCGGCCCTGGAGTCAGGAGGACGTGAGTTCAAATCCGGCCTCAGACA
The DNA here is from genome assembly GCA_028646575.1 of Pseudocheirus occidentalis. NCBI lineage: Eukaryota > Metazoa > Chordata > Mammalia > Diprotodontia > Pseudocheiridae > Pseudocheirus > Pseudocheirus occidentalis. The sequence goes on from CM053598.1 coordinate 207,971,658, forward strand.
CTTAACACAAAAACTAGCCGTGTGACCTTGGGCAAGTCACTTAACCCCAACTGCCCTCCAAAAAGAAAAAAAAAAGTATCTCTTTTTTTTTTTTCTGTCACACTCATGTGTATTCTCTCTGTTTTCTCATCTTTTATTCTTGCTGTGTTTCCCAGCTTTTTCACCCTTTTGGTATATTTCCGTCTCTTGTATATATCATGCTGAATCTCTTCCAAAATCTGTATTAGATGGGACTTAACAGTTCATTTACTACCACGCGTACCTATGTAGTTAGATAAGGAAATAAAGTTCACCTGGCATGGCCTCTTTTTGTTGAAAGTGTACCATCTTTGTGGTCACCATATTCTTTTGATATGGTAACTTTATCTGACTGGGTTTGCTAAGGTTTGCAGAGACTTTTTTATTATTATTTTTATTATTATTTATATTATTTATTATTTTATTATTATTATTTTTAAAATCATTTTATTTTCTGTTCATGGAACAAAACAAGCATTTCCATAACAGTACATTTGAAAAGATGATTACACATGAAACTGCAAATATACCATTTACAGCTTGCTGTTCCCTCCAACTATACAGCCAAGGCATCATGTAAATTTTTTTTTCTTTTTTTTCTTCCCTCTCCCCCATCCTGAGGAGGGCTACCATTAGACACAGAAAGGTGTGTGTGTGTGTGTGTGTGTGTGTGTGTGCGTGTGTGTGTGTGCGTGTGTGTATTGTGTGTGTGCGTGCGTGTGTGTGTGTGTGTGTGCGTGTGTGTGCGTGTGTGCGTGCGTGTGTGTGCGTGCGTGTGTGCGTGTATGCGTGTGTGTGTGTGTGTGCGTGAAGTTACTCTATACACACTTCTGTTTATCATTTCTTGCTCTGGATGCAAATAGTGTCTTTCTTCATATGTTCTTTATTTTAATTTGTATATTTATAATACTCAAAATGATTTAGGTGCTCAGAGTTGTTCTTAAAAGAGTATTGCTATTATTGTATACAGTGTTCTCTTGATTCTGCCCATTTCACTCTTCATTACGTACAAGTCTTTCCATGCTTCTCTAGGGTCATTGAGCTCATCATTTCTTATAGCACAATAGTATTTCATCAGAATCATGTACCACAACTTGTTTGACCATTCCTCAATTTATGGGAATCCCTGCAGTTTTTAGTCTTTTGCTACCACAAAGAGAACTGCTAACAAGTGTCCCATTCACATTCAAAGTTATAATTACTATTTAAGAATTTTCATCCATCTTATTTTTACTCATTATTTTCTTTCTCAGCCTCTCTTTTTACCCCGTCTTTGTTATCTTATTCCCCCCCCCAGTATCCCACCCCGTACTCCTCCAACAGTCCTCTCTAGCCTCCAGTTTCAATCCACATACCTCTTCAAAAGTTCCTCTCTATGCTCTCCCCTCCCCCTCCCAAATCTCATTCTACAGACCCTTGGAAAGTCTCTCTCCTCCCCATCTCCTAGTTTTCTCACCTCTTATCCACAGCCTTCCAGATGTACACATTTCTTCCTCTTCAACCCACATGAGAGTAAGGTTCTGAACATATTACCAGCCCTCCACTCCCCCCACTCCCCTACTTCCTCTGTATTCATGCCCCATTTTTATAGTATAGTTGACTTTCTTTTGCCTTTTCCTATCCAGTTTTGTTTTTGAGAATAACCCCAGCTCAGCCCGAACTTTAATTCAAGCTACGTTAATAATGATGACAGTTGTAAGAATACTGATAATGTTTTCATATATAGTAACTGAACAGAACCTAAAAGAGTGCTGAGCAGCTTTGCTTAGCCATTTTAGTTTAGTTTTATTTTTTTAGCAACTTATTATTATAATCAAATTTTAATCCTGAGTTATGAGTATTGTTGCTGTAGGCCTCTGGTTGTCCTTTACTATTATTTTTCTGAATGCGCTCCAGGAGCTCAACCTCATGGACTCCTCTCCTTCCCTAGGGCCCCAGCCACACTATCCTGAAAATGTTCTTACTCCTTGTGGTGCCACGCTCACCAGGCATGTGCTCGCTCCTGCTTGTCCACGGCCACGGCCTGGCATCGCTTCTGGTCAGCACTGCTAGTTCTGACTCTTGGAAACAGCAGGGGTCCTTCAGTCTTCCCTCAGTCACCCATTTATTGATCCCTAGATGAAAATGTGTGAGGTAAAAGTTCATGAAGTGAAAGTGCCTGAGGCTGTGAGGTAAAAGTTTGTGATGTAAAATATCTGGCCTTGTCTGCTTTCTAACAGAGCTGCTCCAGGGTCTGATTTGGTTGATTCAGTGGAGTCAGCCTGTAGGTGTCTGTACTTTACTCAGGCCAAACCTCAATCTCGGAGGTCCTCTCAGGTTGTCTTAGAACAGTCGCTTTACCCCTCTATTTTTGCTCCTCGACGTTTATTTCTGATTTTTCCTCACTCTCTAATTTGATTTACATTCATTTTCTGTTTGTGGAGAAAATCTAGAGAGCCTAGAAATTTCTGATCTGGTCTCTGCCATCATCCTGGAATACCCCTGATTTTGTTATTTTGATTACCAGCTAGTAGTATATTAATTTAGAGGCTTACTAACTTTCTCGTAGATTTATTCATGAATTATTTAATCTAAATTTTCTATAAATTTAATACTCCAATATTTTGTTCCCATGATGCATAATACTAATACATTGGAAACTTCATAATTTTTTTCCTTGTGGAAGATGTTCATAATTTTATTGTCTAAAGAAAAGTTAATGGTAATGATGCTGAAGTCTCCAATTTAAGAAGAAAGTTGTATTGCTTCTCATTTATATTTTGGATTAGAATGTCCTGAGTGAAAATGATTGAAGTGATATATTTACGTACCGCTCCTAAATTTGAATGTTAATGTTCAGTGAAGAGCAATGTAATGAAATAAAGAAGCAGGTATAATTTTAACTCTTTACTTGAGACATTACTTTTTCTGTATGTATCACCTGCACTTTATGATTTAGAGCCCAAGAGCCTTTTTTTCCTTTTTTTACATAGCTGTAGAGATGGAGAATTTAGAAGATACCAAGGCCCCAGGACTAAAAAGGACTTCATTAACTTCATAAATGACCAACAGTGGAAAAGTATCGAACCTGTTTCTTCGTGGTTTGGGCCAGGTTCTTTTCTGTAAGCAGTTTGGGATTTTTGTCCCTTCCTTTTAAATTTTAAACTATTACTGACATTCTCAGTATTGTAAAGTAACGACTTGGAAAAATCTTTACTATGTATATGAAGAAAAATACTAAATTTTAATTTAAAAATTAGGCTTCTAAAATTTTTTCCATTTTGCACTCCTCCTCTGACAAATCAGTTGATCAAATAGGAAAAAAATGAACATTCTCTAAAAGTGACTTGACTTTGTTTTTAGAAGCAGCCAAAAAAAAAGTGCCTTTGTGATAAACCACATTGGGGAGGGGTGAGTGTGCAGCATAATTTAGAAAATTGTGAAATGTTTTTATTATAATGCTATGATGTAGAACAATCAGATTTCTTTTCACTAAAGGAGTAAAAAATTTGAGGGGAGGGGAGTAGAGAGTAGCCTAAAGTAATTTTGAAACACGGACTATTCTGGGGATATAATATGGCCTGAGTGCAAAGGCTCATTGTATGCCCTCTGAGTCTGCTACTGATGTTATTGTGATTTGACCTGGTGAAAACAAGGAATATTATTAACAAAATAGAGAAAACTACATTTAAAAAATCTTCAATTCTCTGGGGTTGGGGGAGAGAGAAAATGTATAAAGTTTGGTTGAGTCTTACTTAGAAATATTCACATATACACATGTACATGTATGTTATGTGTATACGCACACACATTTGTCTTGGAATAAAAATACGCAAAAAAATACGCAAAACATTACTCAAAGGAGCAATTTACAAAACAAATACATTATACTTAGGAGAAGGAAGATATGGTCACAGGAATCTGTAGTTATCTGGAGAAATTGGGCAGTAACAGTTTGTAAATAACTGCACGTCCATCTGTAGGCCGTTCTGTTTCAGTATAAATGCAATGGACTCCCCTTGTTACTTTTCTAACTATATGTGTCTTGTTTTAGGATGAGCAGTATGTCAGCTCTTTTTCAGCTATCTATGTGGATTAGGGTATGAACCCAAGCCTTGTTTCAACTTTAAACATTTTGCTACTCTGTTTAAATGACCAGTTTCTTAGTTTACTTTTTATTTTTTTTTAAATTTAGACTTGCCATAACTATTTTACAGAAGACCTTAAAATACCAGTTTGGGGATCCTATGCAATTTTTGCCTTAGCAACTCTATTCTCAGGCTTAATACTAGGACTTGTAAGTATGCCTTTTCTAAGATTTTTAGGAAAATGAATTTAAAGAATTTTTATGAGATAGAGGTTGAGTTAGGTGGGACTAGATATTCTGATTTCTCCCATTATTTCTGGTTACAGATTATGGTATTTGTGGCAGACTTCCTTTGTCCTTCAAAAAGGAGTAAACCTCAGCAGTATCCTTATTCAAGTAAGTACATTTTTAGATTAATTTAAGCTTTTTGTGAGTTTTGTGATGTCCTATTAATGAATTGACATTCTAAGGTATTGCAAAATGCTAGGGTGGAAATATTTGATCTGAAGTCTACCATTACAAAGTATACTTATTCCCCCAAAGGAACCTTGCCAAAAATCTCCTCAGCCGTTGTCTTTTTCTGAACTTATAGAACTTTACTAGGGACCTGAGAAAAAGAACTCATCCTTCATGTGACCAATGCGTCATTGCTCTGAGAGATGATGACTTGGCCCACCAGGTGTTGCATCTTTGGTTACTTATTGGTTCTGGGTTCAACACTTTTGCTGAGTCATTGACCACTTGTACCATGTCCAGAGGGTATATAAGCCAACGTGTCATATTAGAATTGGGTAAAGGAATTGGAATTAATTAATTTGGAAAAAAGTGAGACAGTAGTTTTTTCTGATATTTGAAGGATTGTCATGTGAAAGAGGGACTTAAACTTTTCTTTTATCCTGGAAAATAGAATTAGACTTAAGAAGTAAAAGTTAAAAGGAAGAAGATTTCAACTCGAGTCATGAGGAAAAACTGTCTTACAGTTTACACTTCTTAAAATATGGAATTGACTGTGTCAAGAAAATTTTATTATGATTCTAACTGTGCTTGTTATTCTGACACTGTGGCAGATTAAGAGTTCTCCATTTTTGAATATCTTTAAGCAGAAACTGAATGACTACTTGGGATATTATAGTTTGCAAAACTAGAGATCAGTATTCTAGGATGCACCAGTTCTTCCAGTACACCATGAAAATGAGAATCTTATTTTACTTCTTCCTTCTTACGCTATCTACTGTTACATCTCATACTGTGCTTAAACAAACATCCAAAGAGTTTATAATAACTAATTGTTATTGAAATCTAAGCTCTTGATGATAGGTGTTGAGACATTACGATTGCCTATAAATTTTTCCTTTGAAGATCTCTAAATTGTTAAGTAAACTTTCTTAAACTTCATTAGACTTCTTCAGCTAATTGTGTATGCCTTTTTTTCTTTAAGAAAAACCACTGCCAGAATCTGCCCATTTTTTGAAAAAATTGGAACAAGAAGAGGAAGATGAAGAAGATCATTCAGATGATGAATTGGAGAACAAAAATCCATCAGAAAAAGACTTTTCACAGACTGCAGTGAGACAGCGTGTTGTCAGTCCTATTTCAGCAGTGGATAAAACCTAGTTCTTAGTTAATTTCAAAGTTATTATTTTGATAAAAGTATGAAGAATGATAATCTAACCTCTTGGTTTGAAATAACTGATTTGTATGTTGTAGCAGATATTTTTTCAATAAATTCAACAGTTTACTTTATTTAAAAATAGTATTAGCATCGGGAACGGAATCCTGAAATAGACCTTGAAAACAGAGTCTGGTGGCTCAACCAGTTCCTTAAAATAGAAGAATCTGGTGTCAAACAATAAGATAGATGTCTTTTTTTGTTTAATTATAACTTGTTTACCCTTATGGGGAATTTAAAGAGTTTATGCTAATTGGTTTATTCTAGAAAAAACTTTATATAAAACTTACGTTTTACTCTTGGAAAAAATTAAGAAAAACCCTTTGCCTTAAGTGAGAATTTTTCTTGGTATTTTGTAAAGAAAATATATTTCACAGTAAACTTTTGTCTTTTGTAGTGATGTAGGCCAAATTTCCCCCTTATCTGTGTTAATGTTGTTAATAAAAATGATTGTTTTTAGTTGTACTACTTCTTACACATGGCAGGAATTAATAATAGAAACTTTGCAATCATAAATTCCATTATTATGTCTTAATTTCACCTGAGATCAGCAATCATGGCTTTCTTTTGGTTATTTTCTGTAGTTAAAATGCTCCCTTCTGCAAAAGATATTTTTTATGTTTTTCTTTAAATACACATTTTCTTACATTCCAAATTATATTTTAACTTGATTACTCAGGATTAAGTTTATTTCCTTTCCCTGTTACCTTCAAGATCCATTTTCTTAGTCTACGGTCTTATCATCTTTCTGAGATGTAGGTAAACATTTTTCATAGTATTTGGGATTTAAACTATTGTAGGATAAAAACATTTTAAAACATTTTTAGATAATTCAGGAATTAACATGGAAAAGGCTTCATAAATTTCCTTTAAAAAGGAAATTAACTTTCTTTGTGCAAATGAAGATATTAAAATACGCATACAATTTTACCATTGTCTCTTGACAACGTAAATCACTCAAGTAGTTCTGTTTGAATCTTGTCATTCTTACTGTGCTTTTCATTTAAATTCCTTTGGATGGAAAAATTAAAATTGCCAATAATTTGGTATCTGAACTACTGGGGCAGACAACATTTAAGTTTTAAACTATTCAGAAAATATTTTTTAACATCTATTTTTAAATTGGTATTTAGTGGTAACTAGCAGGAAAAAAATCCAATCCCAAGGTTCATTTACTCAGATTGGGAAAAAACTTCCCTCTAGTCATTTTGATATTTTTGGTCTTCGTTCAAGAAAGTTCCTAATTTATTTTTGCCAAACGTCGTAGAATTTTTTTATGTAACATTTCCAAGTTTTTGAAAAAAGCAACATTCCATTTTTTAGTATCTTGACTACTAATTTATTTTGAAAGTAGTTACTTAACGTGATTGGAGAATCGGATACATAACATGTATATGTATGCATACACATACATACATACATACATACATATATGTTCATACGTTGGAGAGTTAGAACCTAGAAAATGTGACTTGAAAGGAAAATAAAGCTACAGGGAAGACCAAAACTTAGGACAAGCCACCAGAGAAAGATACGTTAGATCTCTTTCAAAAACAGTTTTCCTTCTTGTATTCTCGCAGGATCTCCTTCCTCTAGATACTGCTGACATGAGCCCACGAACTTTTTGTTTTAATATTCTTTAAAAGGATTTTCTTTTAAAATAATGAATATTCTCAAACTAAAGCCTCCTGAATTTCAAGAATGACCTAACATTTGGTGTGACTTTATTTAAAAATTTGTAAAAAAAAAAAAAAAAAAGTCTGTAAATTTTTCTAGACATTTTGCTAATGAAGTATGAAACTACTTTTTACTTGTATATTAAAACAAAATAAAGCTAATTGATTTGTAAGAAATGTTCAAAGGAATACTTGAATGCATTTAATGTATCCCTTTCTGGGGCAGGGGATTGTTTTGTTTTTTAATTACGTGATTTTATTTTTCTTTCCAAACCATTTTGTTTTTAATCATATTCTGAGGAAGGGTGCAAAATACAGAGTTAAGTCTTTACATTATGACAGATACAGTCATCATGATTGCTATGGAATGGGAATAGCTTTATTTTTCTTAATCCTGTCCCAGCTAAGAAAACAACTTCACAGCAGACCATGATTTTTAAAAAGCTACATTCTCTCTGATGTTTTTATATTTTCCAGATAATGTTATATCTTAATGTTTTTCAATCAAATTTTATTTCGTTTTAACAAAGATTTGCCTTCTCTTCTTCCCACCCTACATTGACAAAATAAGTTAAAACAAAAATCATTTTACAAGCACGTATAATCCAGCAAAACAAATGACCTAATTGGCCGTGTCAAAAGAACCCCACCTTGAATCTGGCCTCTGAATATGTATCGCCACTTTATCCAGAAGTAAGAGCAGGTGTCATCATGATTTCTCTGCAATTGTGACTGGGCTTTGTGTTTAGCAGTTCCTTGAATCTTCTTCTTTTTGACACTGTTATTCTTGTTCCATAAATTGTTTTCCTAACGCTTCCCACTTCACTCTTTCAGTTCATACATGTTTCCATAGACTTCTCTCAAGCCATTCTCATCATCATTTCTTTTTATCTATTATTTAATTTTTCCCAGTTACATGTAAAAATAATTTTTTTACATTTGTTTTTAAAACATTTGAGTTACAAATTCTCTCCTTCCTCATCCCCTTTTTGAGAAGACAAGCAATTTCATATAGGTTATATATGTGTTGTCATGCAAAACCTATCCATGATAGTCATATTGTAAAAAAAAAACCCAAAAAACTCAAGAAAAATAAAGTTCAAAAAAAGTATGCTTCAGTTTGTATTCCGGTACCATCAATTTTTTCTCTGGGAATGGATGACATTTTTCATCCTAAGTCCTTCAGTTGTCATGGATTGAGAATAAGTCATTTACAGCTGATCATTTTACAACATTGCAATTACTTTGTACCCAATACATTTCACTTTGCATCAGCCCATGCAAGTCTTTCCAGGTTTTTCTGAGAGCATCCTGCTCATCGTTTCTTATAGTACAGTAGTTTTCCATCAGAATGAGTGGAACAAGTGAAAGTATTCTCATAAAGTAAAGGCGACTGTCACCAAACTTGAGCTGGGCTTTAGACTTGATAGGCCCACATTTTATTTTTCTGTAGAATACATAGTCTTGAGGAAAACAAGCAACAAGTGATCTGTAACTGCCTACTAAAAGTAGGCTACAAATAATACGTCTGCCAGGTATTTCTGTAAATTACTTACTTTTTTGGTAAACAAGAAAAAGTAACATGTAATCTGTAATAAGCTTACTTCTGATAAAAAAGGAAAATAATTGAAATACGCATTTGTACTGGGTAAAAGGACTGTAAGGACATATCTTCCAACCAATGGGAATGAAGGTCCAGTTACTGGGGAGGGGATCTGGGGTTTTTGGGTTGTCCTAGAATTGTTTGTGCAAGGGTATATAACTGCTTGCTTCTTGATTTTTGTACTTTGCCTCCCTACACCAATGCATTTTCTGTGTAGGTGATGCCCAAGTCTCCTCAGACTTGTATAGGAATAAATAGCTTCTGTTTCTACCTGGAGAAATCTCTTGAGTTTTATTTGGGTAAAGGTCTTTGGGATCCCTATCCCACACAGTTTTGGGGGTCTCATCCAGGATTCTCAATTGAGGAGGGGGCTTGCCTCCCAGGAACCAAGGCTGAGTGCCCACCTGGAATTTCCAGGGGTCTTGATTCTGGAGGGGAGCCACCACCCATTTATTGAGATAAACCCAAAGAGAGGGACTCGGAAGAAACAGAACCTTTGTTTGGGCTTCGATACTAGAAAAGGGAAAGTCTGGCAGACAAGAGCAGTCATGAAATTCTGTTCATGCAACCTGAAGGTAAGTAAGTGCTCAGGGGTCTGGAGGTAATTGGCATCAGGACGGGTTTTAATGAAATCCGAAGTGTGATACCTCAAGGTAAAGACATCACTGAGTAAACTTCCCCGGTGACTGAGGAGGTAAGGTGACCTTCAAATAACTAGACTGAGTCTATAGTTGACTCAGAGTTAGGTAGCAACTCCCAGAAACCCCTCAGAGATGGGAGGGGTACGATTTAAGCTTGCACGGTCAGAGCGCAAATGTGAGGTACCTGTAGATGGTCCTTTAGGCAATCGATTTCAAAATTGGAGCAAACTACCAAAATATAAAGGGAAAGGTAGGAAAAAGATGATCAAATATTGTTTTGTTTGGGGTGAGAAGGATATAGGAGATGGCACTATCTGGCCAAAATTTGGCTCCTCCAAAGATTGGATATGTCAAAAGCTAAATTTATATGTAAATGATAAGGAACCTTTCAATCTGGAGGAGAGATCTATGTGGGCGCTCTGGGTGTCCGGGAAACAACAGATGGTGGTAGAGAAGGAGAAGGAGGTTAAGTCGAATCCTTGGGACCTTCTTCTCTTTGCCCCCACCTTATGCTCCTCCTCCTCTGGCTGCAGTGGTAGTCCCCTCCCCACCCTAATGGTCCAGACCCTGATCCTATGCTAACCCTCTCTGGAGAGAACCTGCTAATTTACAAGAACCCCCTCCTCAAGGTCCTCTACTTGGGGAACTGAGGCAGCTCTTAAAGGATCATCAAAACCTCCCTTTGCAGCCCAAACCATCCACTGTACTCCCTCCCTTGGCTCCAAGCTTCCACATTACAACCCAGGATGTTTCCCCTGCCACACTTACTTGTGCCCCGGGACCCTCCATGTTCCCCCTTAAGGGAAGTCCTCCCAGGTGAAGCTCTATATAAAGCCATATCTACCGTTAATAGACATTTACTATTAATATGCATTTGTTTTATTTTCAACAATTCTGTAAATTGGTTACTTGGGATGCTAGGAAAATCACTCTTGTTTAAAACCATCAGTGTTTATTTTTATCTGTGTAGTTAACAGGTTTCACATTTACCCGATCTCTTTACAAGAAGCTATGAAGAAATTCAGCTTAGGGGAAGAATGGGACTGTGCCTCAAAGTTCTTTAACTTAAGACTTCTCATTGATGGATATTGATAGCTAAATGCTCCACATCTCTGTGAAGGGCACAGTTTGGAAGACCTAAAAAGAAGGAAAATCCTTGTCTTTTGGCTTCCAACTTTGAGAGAGAATACAGGAGACTATAAATTTCCTTTACATCCCTGTAGGGAGAGAAAGCGAACATACAGAGGAGCCAGAACTTTCTTCATGTCCCTAGTCCCAGTTTACTACACTGGATTCTTTGGGGAATTAGACCCCTAAATGAGATCTAAGAGTAATGCAAAAAAGTTTCTATGAATATTTGTGTACATATGGGTTTTTTTTCACTCTTGATGTCTTTTGCATATAAGCATATACTCAATAGATTGAAGTTTATGCACAGTTTGGTGACTCTGTGGGCATTGTTCCAAAATGCTGTCTAGACTGTCTGGACTTAGTCACAGCTTCAGTGCTGTGTTCATGTACCTAGCTTCCTGAATCCCCTACATTTATGATTTTCCTTTTTAATCATCTTTGCCAATGTGTTGGGCATGAGTTATTTTAATCTCAGACTTTATGTCTGTTTATTAAAAATTGGAGCTTTTGAAAAATATGGCTGCTTATAGATGTTTAGATTTCTTCTAATAAAAAATCTGGGTTCATATCCTTCAATCACATCAACTGGGAAATGGTTCTTTATAAATTTGATCCATTCCGCATGTATTTTGGAAATGAGACCTTTATCAGAGACAGTTAATATATATATATATACATATATATATATATACACACACATATATATATATATATAAACTGTCTTTGATAAAGGTGTATATATATATGTATACATATATATATATATTTCACAGTTAACTATTTCCCTTCCAATATAAACTGGATTTTTGTTTATAAAGAACAATATATAAAATATAAAAATAATATAATACCTAATTTATATAATACATATATAAATACAGAAAATACATATTATGAAACCGAAATTGGCCATTTTATCTCTTGTGATTGTCTGTTTTTTGTATAGTTATGAATTCTTCCCATATACACAAATTTGACAAAAAATGTCACTACCTCCCTAGTCCTTACTCTGGACCTTATACAGGTAGGGCCCCTGTTCCATTATGACTATGACTACTCCTCTTCACCCTGGAACTGTGACCCAGAACTGGATAATGAGTGACAGAGCTGTTAGACCATCTGTAACCTGGAACTGGGGAATGGGTGACAGAGACTCCAAATGGCATCCACTGATACTTTTATTACTATTATGAGAGTTTCCTAGAATCTCTGACCAGGTTATCAATTTTCTTATCATCTCTAGCTGCTAAATTGTTCCCTGGTGCTGCTGCTAGTTCTTTCATACTATGTTTCTGGTCCATAGACTTCTCTGTCTTCTTTCACTGTCCAAAGCAGGAAAAATAAGTCACTGTGACCAGCACTCTCCCTGAATTACGCCACTTTAGAAGAATCAAAAAATCTAAAAGCTCTTACTGAAAACCCCAGAGGTGAGCAGAGCCAACTTTAATGTAACATCTAGTAAAAAAAAAATAATTTAAAAAAAAGTTTGGAAAAATGAACAAATGAAACAAACAAAAAAAATGACCATAAAAAATCTACCATGGTGATAGGGAAGCCCAAGATACAAACTCTGATGAAGGCAATTACATGAAAACAACTACAAGCAAAGCCTCAAAGGAAAATTCAAATTGGTTTCTAGCCCCAAAAGAATTCCTAGAAGAGCTAAAGAGAGTAATAAAAAGAAACAAAAATTCCTTAAAAAAATCAATTAAGAGTCATAGAGGAAAATTGAAGAAATTATTACAATCTATTACACTCAATGCAACAATAAATAGAGGAATTGACCCAGTCTCAAAAAAATAAATTGAAAAAGTTATAAATGGGCTTCTGAAATGAAACCAAACTTGAAACCAAATGGATTTGTGAGCAAATTGCATCAAATACCTAAAGAACCATTAATTACAATACTACATAAACTGAAAAAGATAGGAAAAGAATGCTCTAAATCACTAATAATTAGATAAATGCAAATTAAAATACCTCTGAGGTACATTTCACACTCATCAGATTGGCCAAGGAGACCAAAAAGGAAAATGACAGGTACTGGAGGGGATATGGCAAAACAGGTACATTGTGAACTAATCCAACCATTCTGGAGAGCAATCTGGAACTATGCCCAATGGGTTATTAAACTATGCATGCCTATTGACCTAGCAATACCTCAAAGAGACCAAAGAAAAAGGAAAGGAGCCCACATGTACAAAATTAATTACAATAACTTTTTGCAATGATAAAGAATTGGAAAACAAGGGACGGCTAGGTGGCACAGTGAATTTAGTACTAGCCCTGCAGTCAGGAAGGAGGACCTGAGTTCAAGTCCAGCCTCAGACACTTAACACTTACTAGCCATGTGACCTTGGGCAAGTCACTTAACCCCAATTGCCCTCCAAAAGGCAAAAAAAAAAAATTGGAAATCAAGGGGATGACCATAAATTGTACTATGGTTGAGCAAGTTAATAGTATATAAATATGATAAAAATGCACTATTTGTGATATAAGAAGTGATGAAAGGGATGGTTTCAGAAAAGCAGAGGAAGCTTCTGTTAACAGGCTCTTACTGAACCAGTCTCTAACCTGAGAATGACAAAACAGCAGGCCAGAGACAAAATGCCAGTAATCAGTTATCTGTTTAATTAATTTCATTATAAGGAACAGATTTGCAAATTGGGAATTCTCCTGATCAAAATTCCACCTTGCTGAAGTGAAGACAGAGATTATATACATAAATCACAAGTGAGAAGGGAAGTGGAAGGTGGATGACAAATAATCATTCAGTGGTTTCCCACAATACAACAAATCCCACAATACAACAGTTCAGGTGGGGGTTGTGACCACTTGCTCTAGGGCACAGAACCAGAGTTCTGTCATGAGAACAGGTTTTATAATATTTGATTCACTTTTCTTAGGGCAGTGCTTATGAGCATTGTCAAAGTTTGATCATTTCAAACTGCATTGTTAATTCTGACTCACAAACTAGAAAAGACAATTCAGAAAATCAAATCTATTAGTATATTCATTACACATATCACATAGATTATTATGAAAATCATAATTCCACATTCCCTCCTTTTGGCCAAGAATATCAGAATGGCCCTTGAAGGCCAATGAGGAACATTCATTTGAAACATCATTTTGATTTTCTATAAGAAAAAATGAGTTACAAGTTGAATGCCAAGATAGATAGCAAGGCAAATAAAGAAAAAAAAATATCAGACCAGGAAGGGAAGACAAAGAGAATAACATTCAATATTCCTTCCCAATGCAGGTGCTTGCCTCCCTCTCCCGTCTACCCCCACCCCCAGCCTCCCCTTCCACCTGCCCATTGGCCATTAGGGTGTCTAGTGCCTGATGGTTTTGCAATAACATGAGGGCAAGTGAATCCATCTGTGTTTGGAGGCTGCTGATAAGCTTCTTTGTGTGCTCCAGGTCTATGTCCACTGGAGCTGAGAGGTTCCTGACAGATGGGTACATGCACATCAAAGGTGGCTACAGTACCAGTTAGGGATCCAACAGACTCCAACAGGGCCACAATGGGCAGGAAAGTAAGGCTTGCCTGCTTATGGAGGGGCAGCTTGAACCAGAGAGGAAAATCAGTGGTGGGGTTCCCTGGGAATAGGGATAAATAGGGCATAGTGTAGACAAAAGCACAAAGGCCTTCCCAAAAGAGAGGGAGGCTGTGATATAAGAGGGAGACACATAAGAAGAATAGTCCTGTGGATGGGAGTAATTCAATGGCAAAGATGCAGGTATCAAAGGGTGAATCCCAGGCAGAGTGAGTGAAGCTCACAGAACTCAGTGTCTCCAGGCTTGGGTGTTTAACTCTGGCCTGGTTGTGGAACAAGAGACCTTCCCAGGATTCCCACATTAACCCAGAAATGTCCACACTCCACCTGCTGCAGGGGGCTTTCACAAAGTTATGAAATACCTGGTCCCATTCAGGGACATCTGTGGCTGGATTCTCAGTCTGGGCAGGGGCAGGGATTTTCAGAGCATGTCTTGAAGGACCAGTAAAATAGAATCCTCCCATTAGGGTCATGACCCAGATATCTAATAGGGCAGCTAGGGCTAAAACTTCAAGGGGTTTGGACTTTAAATAACACACCCCGCAGTAAGATCATGAGTGGGTGGTTATTAGGAATAGGACAAACATTTTGGAAAACAAGAGGCTAGGGACCATTATAGCAGCAAGAAAGAAAAGGCTTAGTTCCTAGAAGGGGTAACTGCAAACCTCAGCCCACTTCTGGTGTCTTGGGTCAGTAGACTGTATCTGCTATTGTCTTCTTCTCCTGGGGTCTTGGGAACAGCTTTCTACCTCTGGTGTCAGCTGCTTGTGACATTGTCCAAGTTTTAGGGTCTGGGCTGGATCAGGGCTGAGTCTCAGTTGAATTTCTAAAGAACAGAACTGTGAGACAAGTTGGTAAATCTGATATTTTCTGAGCCACCCAATACAGTATTGTAAGAGGGAGCCTTTGGCTACTATGCTTCCCACCCATGGGTGCAGTGGCATTGGGTGTCCTATTACTATCTCATAGGGCCTGAGCTTATGGGAACCAAAAGGTCTAAATCAAGTGCTTGACAGGGTTAAAGGACAAGCTTTGGGCCAGGGGATATGTAGCTCCTCAGAGAATTTAGCAAGGGAAGTTTAAGTATCCTATTAACTCTTTTTTTTAAATTTTAATTTATTTTCTTGGTTACATCATTCATTTCCACAAGGTTTTGAGTTACAAATTTTCTCCCCTTTTTGCCCCTACCCCCCAGCCCAGAACATTGATCCCACTGTAAGACCCCTCCCA
>CM053598.1:207987754-208018917 GCA_028646575.1 Pseudocheirus occidentalis
TTGAATCTTTAAGTGTTAAGCTGGTTTCCCCATTAGGGAAACCAGGTGATTCTTCTTTTATTCCTTGTTCTAAATATTGTGACTTTCTGTAATAAGATATAATATTGAGAATATTATACTGTGAATATTGTACTGAATCTTGATTTGTAATGGAACAAACAGAATGTTCACTACTACTATGTAATCTGAATCTTAAAAGCTCATCACAGTAGCATTCTTTTGGGAATCTACTGCTGCTTGGCTTTACAACACCCTTTGACCCAAAGATTCCATTACTAGGTTTATATACCAAAGATTCCACTGATAAGCAGAAAATCTTCACATATACCAAAATATTTTTAACAATACTTTTTATACCCTTCAAAGGAAGGAATGGCTATATTAATTCTGGTATGTTAGTTTCATAGAATATTGTTGTGATATAAGAAATAATGAATGTGATTAATATTGAGAAGCCTAGAATGACTTATGCAGCTTGGAGAAAAAGTCAACTATAGCTCCTGAAAGAAATTAAGCAAGAAATTTTAAAAGTTAAAAACGTGTTTTAATGGAATGAGGATCTCAGAAAGAATTTTAGACAAAACAAGAGCTCTAAAGAAAAGATATGGAAGGAAAAATTAAGCTTAATATGGAAGAGTTACAACAGGCTTGCT
The DNA here is from genome assembly GCA_028646575.1 of Pseudocheirus occidentalis. Classification (NCBI taxonomy): domain Eukaryota; kingdom Metazoa; phylum Chordata; class Mammalia; order Diprotodontia; family Pseudocheiridae; genus Pseudocheirus; species Pseudocheirus occidentalis. The sequence continues at coordinate 207,988,408 of CM053598.1, forward strand.
TAAGTAATGAATTCCCTAAAAATTAGAATGGATCAAACAGGTTACTAACTTTATAAGATGATGAGAAATATTAAAATAATGTCAAAAATAAAGAGGGGAAAAAGAAAAAGTAAGGTATTTCACATAAAAAACCTGATGGGTGGAGCCAAGATGGCAGAGTAAGAGCAAGGACTTGCTCGAGATCTCCCCCAAACCCTCTAAATACCTGTAAAAAGTGACTAAACAAATTCTAGAACTCCAGAACCCACAAAATGACAGAGTGAAACAGAAACAAGATAGTCTGGAAGGTCAACAGGAAGGGTCTATCACACTGGGTTGGGAGCAGAGCACAGTCCGGTATTGGCAGTACTGACATAGATGGAGCCAGAGCAGGCCCCAATTACAGTCTTCTTAACTCACAAACACCAAAGACAGCATAGAAAGCCCGTGGGAAAACTCTGTGAGACCTGGGTGAAAGAAGACATAGTCTGACTGGGATCTGGTCCTAGCCCCAGGTGACAGAGGTGGTGGCAGTGGTGGCAGCAGCAGCAAGAGTGGCAGCAATGGCTGCATCTCTGGAATTCTGTGACCACAGATAGTGGGGGAGAGAGCAGATGATATGAAACCTAGGACAGTACATACACCTCCACGTCCAATGCCACTCACACTGGAAGCAGAGTCCTACCTTGACAAAATCCTGGGAAAATAAGCAAACAGTGTTAAAAAAAACCCTCAGACCATAGAATCTTACTTTGGTGACAAAGAAGATCATAACACACAACGAGAAGAAGACAGCAAAGTCAAATATCCTGAAAAGCCTTCAAGAAAAATATGAATTAGACTCAGGCCATGGAAGAGCTCAAAAAGAATTTTGAAAATCATGTAAGAGAAGTAGAGGAAAAATTTGGAAGAGCAATGAGAATGATGCAAGAAAATCATGAAAAATGAGTCAACAGCTTGCTAAAGGAGACCTTAAAAAAATAACAGGTGCAGCTAGGTGGCACAGTAAATAGAGCACTGGCCCTGGAGTCAGGAGGACCTGAGTGAAAATCCAACCTCAGACACTTAAAACTCAGTAGCTTTGTGACTTTGGGCAAGTGTAACGCCATGCACCAGCAGATTCCCAAAAGAATGCTACTGTCAACAGCTTTTAAGGTTCAGATTACACAGTATAGTGAACACTCTGTTTATTCCATTAAAAATCAAGGTGAACGTTCACAATATAACACAATATAATATTCACAACATTACATCTTATCACAGAAAATCACAATATAGTGTTCATAACAGCTTAACATTAGAATGGCCACACAGTTTTGACTACACTGGTCACAATATTTAGAACAAGGAATAAAAGAATAATCATTTGGTTTCCTTAAGGGGAAAACCCTCCTCACTTAATCATTCAATCAATTCACAATATATCAACCTTTCACTCATGGGGCAACCATTAACTTAATCAGTCACTAATCTAGATTCACAGTTCTAAATATCATTAATCACAAGTACAGTAATTAGAAAACCACACAAATCTTCCACCCCTCGGTGTCCAGCAAACTTCAATTTCATCCAAGGGGAGGTCTTTTCTTCATCTTGACTCTGGGTGGTCTCTCTGATTCCTTCATCACCAATTCTCACCATCCAAGACACTAGCAATTCTCTAATCCTTTGGGTGAATTGGTTTAATGTATCAATAACCTCTTGCTGAGTGAAATTCTCAATTATCTCCCTGAACTCTGTTTGGCCTCCATGGTTCTCTTACATTCTTCTTAGTATGGGGACAGACTTCTGTCCACATAAAAGCCTCCCCATCTGACATTGTTTCATTCTCTCCCCCTCCTTTCCCCAATGCACTCTTTTGGCAGCCAGAGCCAGGGCAACTAGGCTCAGTCTGTATTAGGGTGGCATGCACATTTCTCTGGTTAGTTTTTTGTTTTTCTTAACTAAATTCACAATTTTTTCTTCTATCACCTGAGATCCTCTGGCTTGGTCTTCTAAAGGAGAGCCTGAATAGTATAAATTCCCATGCAAATCAACTAACTTCCTCTCTATCTGAGCATTCTCTTCCTGCAGCCTGTCTCTGCTTTAGCCTATAATATGGTAACCTGTTAGTAAAACCCAGTCTCTTCTACACACTTGCTCCAATTCTTTTCCTGGTTTTATTGGTATTCCTTGCAAACATGTTTCTAAATCTCTTGGTTCTCCCTTATCTAGCCTGAGTTCCCAGTTTTCACTGTACTTTTAGCCCATTCCCTTGCTAGGAAGGAATAAAGTAAATCCTCCCATCCTGGCATATCCATTTCCTCTTCTAAAGCCCTTCTGCCTCCAAATGGAGGTTTGATATTTCACCATCCCATCCTCTCTGCTAAATGTAGTGCCAACACAATATTCACAGCACCAATGGCACCTATGAAGATGCTGGTGCAGTTATAAATCACAAAATATAACAAACTCTCCACATAGAAAACAGAAGCAAAACACTTATTCAGACACAAAAAAGCCAAATCCCAACACCAGGAAACTGAATCCATCATAGCAACAAAGAAGTTAATATACCATGACACAGCAGGGAGCCACACCATCCTTTAGACTTCCCACAAATAAACATTCACAAGCCTAGCTGTTTCCTTGCCTGTGTCTTGTCCCCTCCATCTGTCTAGCCACTCCGACTCCCAGCTTCCCGTGGACTCTTCTCCACCCTTCAGCAAACTCCTCCCATTACAAGCTCCATGTGATTACATTTGGCCTGTTAGGGGCGGGAAGATCTTCAAATTCCCATTCCCATTGCACTCATTTTCTAAGTATATGTATAATTAATGATTAAACTATTTTTGCAAATAAATCATATTTTAAAAAGGGAAATTGAATGTAATAGCAATTATTTGCTTATTACCTAAGATTTTTATTTATCATGAAATAACATTAATGGTAAAAAATATTACTTTGCTAAGTGGTACAGGTTTTAACACATTTTCAGGTTTTCTTACTGTTTACATTTAGTTAATGGGATGTATTACACTTCTTGTCAGCAATCAGTTTATTGTATTTCGGATTTATTTTTGAAATAAATTTCTTTAGAAATCTGAAAACTTTACCTTAATAGCTGCCTCATTTTCTGATTTACTTTCTTGGAAAACCATTGTTCTCCATTGAGATTTTCCCACAATTTTGACATTTTACTTTGTTTTTCATTGGTGCCCAACTTGCTTAATCAAGATGTTATGATTTGAAATGGTGATGACGATTATATTATATTGGAATGGTTCTTATTTCTTGGCAAACATGGAAGAATATTTTGTCTCTTGTGTAAGTAAACAAGTATTTTTTCATTCTAGATTAAACACTCTATGTTCTGATTCAATCTTCCATTTCTTTTTATCATCCATTTTATGAAGTCACCCCAAAAACTTTAATGTTAGAACCAAAAATCTCCACAGCAGCTGCTCATATACAAAGAAATACTGAACGGAGTTTCTGACCTTGGAAAGAGTGCCAGATATTCTTGTAACTTGGAAGGTGGCTGCGCAGTAATGGAGAGAAAGAAGCCTTTGCATTGTTGCCACTCATGGCATAGAGAATGTCAACTGCATTGGTCTGTGGCTGTATTCGCTTTCTCTCTGTTCAACACCAATAACTACCAAAAATGCAGTAAAAATTTATGACTCCGGCTTCTCCCAGATTAGAGCCAGACTGATGATGGTTAGTTGCTGTGGGTCATGTGACAAGCCAGAGAATGTGTGGAGGCAACCCACCTGCCAAGTTGCATGATGGGCACAGGAGTGACTAGTGGAAGGTGGGTTAAGTGGGGCACAGAGAAAGCCCTTGTTGCATCTTTATTTTAGGTCCTCTACATTTTTACCATCCACCTGAAATCCCAACAATGCATGAAATGCTTACCTGCCAGTACTTGCTTGTTAAGACCTGTTGACAGACTTGACCACTGATTGGTTATAACCTGCATTCTGTGTGTTTATTTGGAAATAATGTAATCAGTACCACTTTAACTTTGCTACACAAGAGATGCAACATGTACTAAAAGTTTTTCAACATTTTCATATCTTCTCTTCTTTTCTTATGTTTCCATCATTCCCTTATTTTTATTCAGTGCCCCCCAATTTCACCCGAGGCTACTACAGACCCTCCCCCCATCATTCCAGCACTTCCTCAGGGGCGCTATCATCCACTTTGGGAACCTATGAGCTAGAGCATTACCATTATTTTTTCAGTTAGAGTCTTAGATCTTTCTGGCACTTATTCTTTCTGAAAAAGTGTTTTGCTTCTGTTTTCTATGTGGAGAGTCTGTTATATTTTGTGATTTCCTTAGTTATTACTAAGGAAAGGTGTTGTGTGAATAAATGGCCTGATACAAAGGACTTTTCACATGCTATTGAGCTACTCAAGCCTCCAACTCTTTCTAGGTGGAGAATATTTCATATTTAACATAAATTCCAATGTTTCTTTTAGTCCTGGGAGAAGTTTCCTGACAGCAGCTTTAACACTAACTTGACCTACTTAAGATCAGAGTATTCTAAAGTCATTGCGTTTGTTCTCTCTAAACAGGAGCAGCCACCTCCCTTCTACCCTGATGATTTTTGAGGATTCACCTACCTATCCATCTGAATCTACTTTCTTGTACTAGGTCAAAGCAGGGCCAAGTGTTATTAGTGAAGCGTATGATGGCAGTCAGAAGGAATCATTTCTTTTAAAGATGAGGAAACTGAGCACAAGAAAGTGAGTGACTTACTCAAGGTCACAGACAGTAAGTTGTGCAACTGAGACTTGAGCCGTGTTCTCTGCTAAGGTTGTGCTTTATTCATTTTAATATACTACTCCACTGTATGAAGAGTACATAGAAACACATGTTTTTTTAAAGAGTTGCTGTTCCACTCATTATTTGCCTCCATTTTCTCTTCTCTTACTCTCTTCTTAACCCTTTACAACGTGGCTTCTGACCTCATCGTTCCATGAAAACTGCTTTCTCTAACATCATTTATGATCTTTCGGTCGCCAAATCCATTGGCCTTTTCTCCATCCTCACTCCTTCTTACCCTTTTGCAGCGTTTGACAATGTTGTCCACCCTCTGCTTCTTGGCACTCTCTTCTCCCTAGGTTTTCAGTACACCCCCCTTTCCTGATTGTGTTCCTGCCTGTCTCACTGCTCCTTCTCTGCCTCCTTTTCTGGATCTTCCTCCAGATCATGCCCTCTAACTGTGGGCATCTATCAGTGCTCTGTCCTGGGTCTCCTCCTCTTCCTTTAAACTACTTCACTTAGTGATCTCATCAGCAACCGTGGATCATTTACCATCTTTATAATGATGATTCTCAATCTACTTTTCCCATCCCCCTCACTCTGCTGGCTCTCCAATCTCTCACCTCTGACTGCTTTTCAGGCATCTTGAACTGGATGTCCAGTAGACAGCTTAAACTTACCATGTCTAAAATGGAACTCATTATCTTTCCCTCTAAATTTTCCCTACCCCTTTCCATGTTACTGTGGAGGGCAACACCATCTTCCCAATCCCCAGTACTTGAACCCTAAGACTCATTCATCCTGGATCCTTCCCTGTCTCTCACCTCCTTTTCCCCTAGCCCCCTCCCCATATCCAAGCTGCTTCCAAGGCCTGTCAATCTCACCTTTTCATCACCAATCTCCAATATCCCCCCTTCTCTCCTCCGACACTGCCATCATTCTGGGTCAGACCCCCATCGTCTCATGCCTTTCCTATTGTAAAAGCCTGCTAGTGGTTGTGCCCTCCCCAAGTCTCTACACACTACAATTCATTCTCTACTCAGTCACTAAAGTGAGTTTCCTAAAAGGAACATCTGATCATATCGCTTCCCATTCAGTAAACTCTGATGCTTTCCTATTGCCTCCTACAGCCAACTATAAAATGCTCTGTTCGGCATCTAAGGCTTTCATAACCTAGCACTCCTACATTTCTAGTCTTTTCACACCTTACTCTCCAGCACATACTCTTTGATCCGGTAACACTGCTGTTCCAGAAACAAGACACTCCATCACTCAGCTCTCGGCATTTTTTTCTGTCCTCCAGGCCTGGAATGTTTTCCTTCCTCTGCTATGGCTAGTGACCTCCTTAGATTCATTTAAATCTCAACTAAAACCCCACCTTCTATGGGCAGCCTTCCTCAATCTCTCAATTCCAGTACCAATTCTTTTGGCTATTTCCTATTTATCCTGGAAATAGGTTGTTTTGGGTAAATTTGTTTGCATGCTGTCTATCCCATTACAGTGCAAGTTCTTTTTTTGGGTACCCTTATTTCTTCACACAATGCCTGGTACATGTTGTTGGTGTTAGTCATTTTCATTCACGTCCCAGTCTTTGTGACTATTTTGGGTTTTCTTAGCAAAGATATGAGAGCAGTTTGCTAATTCCTTCTCCAGATCATTTTTTACAGATGAGAAAACTTAGGAAAATGGGCTAAGTGATTTGTCCAGGGTCCAGTAAATATCTGAAACCAGGAAGAGGAGTCTTCCTGATTCCAGGTCCAGCACTCTATCCACTGTGCCACCTTGTCAAGAATTTTCCACTATTCTAGACACCATGATTCATCCATTCAGAGCTCTACAATTCAATAGAAAATATTGTATTCATATAGACAAATATTTATATTGTACTTTGTACAAGAAAAAAGATGAATGAGGCAGCTAGGTGAATAGAACACCGGCCCTGGAGTCAGGAGAACCTGAGTTCAAATCCAGCCTCAGACATTTAACACACTTACTATCTATGTGACCTAAGGCAAGTCACTTAATCTCAGTTGCCCTGCCTTCCTCCCTCCAAAAAAGACCAGAAAAAGATGAGTAATATTTGTTGCTTTTTTTCTCTGTAGGGAATGTCTACACTAACATACATGCACATACACATTTATGTTAAATTTTATTAGTTCTTTTGAAGTTCTTGAATTTCTAGAGTGGCAATTAAAATCTATTGAGTACCTGGTCTGATTCAACAGACGGCATGCTGCAATTTTTTGTGGAGAAAGCATGGAACAGCATAGTAATGTATTTACCACATCATTCCTAAAACAAAAAATATATGTGTTAGATACCATTGTAAGCCACTGGTGTGTTGATATAGGGGGAAAAGTGGACCTTTATAATCTCTATTTACTCATGAAAATATTTTCAAAGTGGACTTCTCTACTTTCCCAGAAAAGCGGAGACTTCTTAGCTTTTCCTTGGAAGATATGGCCTTCCCCCAAACTTTAAAAAAGAGTGAGAGGGGTCAGGATTATGCTTTACAGTCACATAAAACCTTTCCCCCCAAAATGGGAGCAGGAGTTGTAACTAACCTTGACACCTCTATTAGGAATGATGGGAAGAGAAATGAGGCAAATTTCCAATCTTGAAACTATTCTGAATAAAGCTAACTTCTTGTATTGTACCAAACAACAAGTCATCAATGAGTATCTGCTGTTTTTGACTCTAAATAGTCATGAGGATAGAGCTACTCATGAAACTGTACTAACTATAAGGAGCTGTCACAATACAACAGGGAGTTAAGGTTGCCTAGACAGGAGGAATAGAATAAAAAAAATCAGAATGGTTGATCATGGAAAGAGTTTGACAAGATTTGGTCCAGACTTCTGTGCTTGTGTAAAGCTAGCATGCTGTATCTGTGCCATATCTTTTAAAGTAATCATGTATCCTTTGTAGTATTGAAAGGAACAGAGAGGAAGTATTGATGAAGTCACCAATAATATGCAGAAAACATGATTGCATAATTGAAAGGTAGTAAGAAGTAGTCAACTTTGGTAGGCCAAGGGTAGTATGAATTCACAGTTTTATTCTAAAAAAAGTCATGCATTCTGTATCTTACCTGGAAAACTTTGGTCCTAACCTATTATTATGTTTTGATTATTAATTATTGATTATGTGTATTTATTTAAATACACACTCATATATACATACATATTATATATATATATACACACACACTCGCATATACATATAAATATATACACACCTACAGATTTAGAGATGCAAGGAACCTTGGAAGTCATACAATTCTACCCCTCTTTAAACTGAGGCTCAGAGAAACTTAATAAAATGTGAAGGGCACAGGTAGTAAATATCAAAGGCAGATTTTCGACTCAAATCTTCTCATTTCAAACACAGCACTCCTTCCACTGTATCAAAAGTCTATCCACAAATTTTAACTCTGTCCTCACATTTCTCTCTATGTGTGTAGCATATACAATGGCTGTCTTTCATGGGGCATTACATTATGATTTTCTAAAAGAACTTAAGAGTCAAACCTGAGGGCACATATTTGCAATCCCAGCTACCTGGGAGGCCGAGGCTGATGGATCTTTTGAGCTCAGGAATTGTGGACTGTAATGCGCTATACCAATGGAGTATTTATACTAGCAAACTGGCCCAAGTCCCCAATAAAACAGGTCAAAAATTCCTCTGCCAATCAGAGCAGGATTGTATTTGAGTAGCTCCTGTCCTTCCATTTTGGGTAAAATAGGAAGTTCTAGTCTTTAACAAATAAATAGATAATAAAAGAATTTAGTGCCTTTTCAAGTGACTTAATTTACCCTTATTTGCCTCCTCCTTTCCTCTTCCCCCAGGACAATCCCTTTTCACCACTTAGATGATTTTTATCATCATATCAAAGTCAATTTGTACCCACACCCTCCGTGCACACCCTTTTAAAATGTTGTAATAATGGAACAATTCTCAAGAGTTGTGTCATCTTCTACTGTAAACTGTTTGCCATTACTGACATCTGGTTGTGGTTTTTTTCCTGTTTACCTTTTTTGCCTTTCTTGAGTCTTGTATTTGAATAACAAATTTTCTGTTGAACTCTTTCATCAGGAAGGATGGGAAATTCCCTATTTCATTGAATGTCCATTTGCTACCCTGAAAGATTATGCTCAGTTTCACTGGGTAGTTGATCCTTGGTTGTAATCCAAGCTCCTTTGCCTTATGGAAGATCATATTCCATTTTTTCCTTCCAATCTTTTAATGAAGAAGCTGCAAGGTCCTGTGTAATCCTGACTGTGGTTTCATGGTGTTTAAAATGTTTTTTTTTCTGGTGATTGCATTATTTTCTCTTTGACCTGGTAATTTTGGAATTTGGCTACAATATTTCTTGGCATTTTTAGTTTAGGATATCTTTTAGGAGGTGATCAGTGGATTCAGGGCAGTTTTCTGTGATGATTTCTTGAACAATTCTGTCCAGGCCCTTTTCTCTCATAGCTTCTGGGTAGACCAATAATTTTAAAATTGTCTCTCCTGGATCTATGTTCCAGGTCAGTTGTTTTACCAATGAGGTATTTTATATTTTCTTCTATGTTTTCATTCTTTCACTTTTGTTTGACTGATTCTTGATGTATCATGGAGTCATTAGCTTTCATTTGCTTCATTCTAAGTTTTTAACAAATGGTTTTCTTCTGTTGGATTTTGTACCTCCTTTTCATTCAGCCCATTTTACTTTTTAAGGAGTTCCTTTCTTCAGTAAGTTTTTGTGCCTCCTTTTGCATTTGGACAATTCTACTTTTTAATGAGTTGTTTTCTTCAGTGTACTATTTTTCCACTTGGTCAACTGTATTTTTTAAGAACTTGGTTTCTACAGTCAATTTTTACTCTTCCTTTTCTAAGCTATTGACTTTCTCTTGCACATCTCTCATTTCTTCTCCCAATTTTTCTTCTCCCTCTCTTATTTGACTTTTAAATTCCTTCTTGAGCTCTTCCAAGAAAGTTTTTTTTGACTTGAGATCAATTCATACTCCTCTCTGCGATTTCAGGTCTTGGTATATTGACAATGTTATCTTTAGAATTTGTGCAGTGATGTCCCCTGTCCCCCTAATAAGAATCTATGATCATTGTCCATTACCGCTTTTTGCTCATGGTGTTTGTTTATTTAAGGAAAGTTGAGCTTTCCTGCTGGAGTGCAGGGGACACTGAGCCAAGCTTCTTGTGCTGGGAGCCCAGGACCTGGTCACTGGCCTCGTCTACAGCTGGAGGCTATAGGGGTCTGACAGCTTGCCTGGTGCTGAGCTGGGGTCAGCCACACTGGAGCTCTTGGGGTGGGGGTGGGGAATTTAGCCCCTGGGGAATGTCTGTTCATCTCAGCTTCTTTAAAGCACTAAAATTTTTGGCGACTGGAGGATGTCTGCCAGCCTGGAGTTGTGCCTTCAAGAATTGTGCTGAAGTACTTGGAGATTTGACTGTTGGAGAATCCCGGCACACATGGTGGTGGTGGTGTGTGGTGCAGGTATGAGGGGGCTCTGGTGTCGGCGCTTCCCTGCTCCACAACCCTGGGGCTCAGGATCTCCTTTTGGTTTGCTGAGGTGGGATTTGCCACTGGCTTTTTGGGATGCCTCCTGTTCTGTACTGCCCTACTTCCCCCAGAGTGAGAAAGGCCTTTCTCATTAACCCCCCCACCCCAAGCTTCCTGGGCTCAGCTGTTCCAGGGCTTTTTCTGGGGTGATATTTTCTGGCTTTAAAAGGTCAATAAGGGAGGGTGAGACTGACTTACTTCTTGCTCCACCGTCTTGGCTCCTGGTCAGCCTCCAATAAAAGAATTTAGAAGACAAGAAAATAACAAAGCATCAAAAGACTGTTCGACCTCATTGCGCTAGAAAGCAAGAGTCCAGTGGGTGTCTTATTTATGTATGATAAAGCTCATAAACATAGGCAAACATCTCTTGGAACTCAATTCTGCTTTAAATTTAGAAAGGCAATATAATATAGAAAGACTCTTAGACTTGGGATCAGGAGACTTGGGCTTTAGTCCTTATTTTTATCAGTTTCTTGTAGAAAAGGATATGAGTTACGAAGTGCTATTGTGAAACTACATGACGCTTTATTCTATAGAAGTACTACTTTAAGATCTTAACCCATAAGATTGTGCATAAAATAACAGAACAGAACTTGTTAACAGCTAGCAGTGATAGTGGCAACAAAGAATGGAGATGCAGCCATTATGTCTTGTGTCTGCTTTCCAATCAATCAATGAACTTGCATTCATCAAGTGCCAGGCACTTGTGTTAGTTGTTAGGAGGAGAAATAAAATAAATGAAATACTCTCTTTTCATGCAGGGCTGCTCTTCTCGGTACTAGAGTCTGGAACCATTTAGCTTAGGGACACAAACCTTACATAGCTCAGTAACCCTTAATGATACCTTAAAGCATAGTTTCATGACTAATGCCAATAATGATGGACTACAATCACTGTGAAAAGGTTTAATTTGATTCTTGTAAATGGTAAGTGTACCATTTAATAGAACTAGGACATATATTATTCTTACACTTTTTAGAAAGATTTTGACTAAGACTTGTTCCAGTCCCTATTCCTGGCATGAAAAGTTATCCTGGATTTGAGAAAGTTGTACCAGGATAATACAAGCCATGACAGCTACTCTCAAACTGGAAAGCCTCCAAAACTAGATCCAATTACAGCCTATTAGGTGTACAAAGATGCATCACTAAAAGGCTAATCATCAGATGATGAATTTTTTCAGAATGGAAGGCATAGAAGATTGCTTACTGAGGTTATGAGTTGATTCAGCAGAGGGAGTACTCATGCTGATGAAATCGTGGATGGCTTTCAGTACTGTAAGTTTTGAAATGTTAAAAAATTAATTAAATGTTTGTTTTTAAGAGACAGGCTTCAATTACTTGTAAAATGCACTTATTTCTAGACAAACTTGAAAGTGATACTTTAACACATTCTCCAACTCTCTTTGTGCATCTTCAGCTGGAAATACTAGCTCTCAGTTTCTTTATGGTCCCTTTTGTTACAGGAGAAATATCTTCTCTCTGAGTTCATGTGGTAGGTAACTGTTGCCAAAATATATTTACCACAATGTAAAAATTTGAGGTAAAAACTTTGGCATTTATTATGCTCAAGTCTAAGCTCAGGCCACAGGGAAAACTTCAAGCCCCATTAAGATTCTAACAAGTCCTCTTACGGGCAAAATTAGGTTAAAGAGACAGAGAAATAATTCTTTTGTATATTTCAATCTTGTACACTTCTCTTAGGCCATAAAAATGAAAGAAAAGGCAGATTCATAATATCATGCTTCAGTGTCATAAAAGTTGAATAAATTTAGTTAAACAGTCATAATCTCATACATCCTCTAAAGAAAAAAAATTTGTAAAATAATCTATAGGTAAACTACCAATTACATTACATTTAAAGCGTTCAATTTAAAGGTTAATTGAGGGGGAAGATTTACATATAGTCAAGGAGTTAGGGACAGTTGAAAGTCTTACTCTGTCTTCTTCTCTAAGGAATGTTTAAGACTTTTATTTTATTTATCTTTTTTTTTTTTTTTTTTTTTTTTTTTTTTTTTTTTTTTTTTTTTTTTTTTTTGCTTTTTGGAGGGCAGGTTGGGGTTAAGCGACTTGCCCAAGGTCACACGGCTAGTTTTTCGTGTTAAGTGTCTGAGGCCGATTTGAACTCAGGTACTCCTGACTCCAGGGCCGGTGCTCTATTCACTGCACCACCTAGCTGCCCCCAAAACACCTAGCCACCCCTTTAAGACTTTAAGTAAATGTTCACATCTCATAGGATGGGTTTTTGTCAACTCAAGAACCTCTCCAACAGCAGAAACAGTCCTGGTCTTCCCTTACTATCATTATTCCATGAGTCAGGTTTTGGTCAAGTAAGGTTAATAAACCAAGAATCAAAAATTAAATTTAACACTGCACTACTCTAACAGCATCAGTGTTAGATAATACTCCCATTTTGAGGTGGCTGCATTTCAGGAACAAGTAAAAGGGAAAAGTGACATTCATATGAAGAAGAAGAAGAAGAGTTCATACGTATTATGCCTTCAGATTTATAACAACCTTTCCTCCAACAACTGTGATTTTCAGATTAGGAAACTGAGGCTCAGAGACATTAGGTGAGATCCATGAAGCAACTGGCCAGTTATGGTTTAAAGCTTGATCTCCTACCTCCCCGTCCATTTTTCTTACCATTAAACCATTACACCTTAGAAGCGTTAGAGAAATTTTTCTTTCTGACCAATCATTGTATAAAGACTTCTGAGGGATTCAATTCTATAAACATTTATTGTGTTTATTACATGCCATTCCTGTACTAGGTCTGAGTATATAAAGACAAAATGAAGCATTGCCTGTTCTTTGCACATTTGACATTATCTGTTTATGGAAACAATGCAATTGACAATAAAATACAAAATTATACAAAATATTTTTGAGAAAACACTAGCAATAGGACCAGCTCCTTATATAACACAGGTCATCAAATTTTTTGGTGTCATGGAACACTTTGGTAGTGAGGTGAAGTTATTTTTCAAAGTAACGTTTTTAAATGTGTGAAATAAATCAGTCTTGAAGCCCTTTCTTTGTTCCCTTGCTTAAAAGTTGCTGTTTTGAAAGAACATTGCTGGGAAGATAGCACAGTACCTCAGAAATGTCTAGGCCCACAAACAGACAGAAAATTGTCATAAAATGAATGTAGAGTAGCAAAAATAAAGGGATAAAGCAGTCGTCCTCTTAGGATAACTTGAGAGGACCTCAGAAAAGACAGGGCCTTAGGGGACTGAGGTTTGACCTGAGTGACATGCAGATACCTACAGGCTGACTCCGCAGACCCTAGAGCAGCTCTCTCAGGAAGGAGGCAAGGCTCGAGAAATTTTACCTCACACATTTTTACCTCATAGTCTCAGGAACTTTCACCTCACAAACTTTCCTCTAAGGAACAGGAGATAGCTGAGATGGAGAAGATTGAAAGACTCCCTGCTGTTTCTGGAGGTCAAGTTTAGCAGTGCTGACCAGAAGTGATCCTGGGCCATGGCTATGGGTGAGGAGGAATGAGCACAAGCCCAGTGAATGTGGTATTAAAGAGAGAAAGGACATTTTCAGTGTGGCTAGGGTCTCTAACCATGATTTAGGAGGAGAGAGGAGTCCCTGAGTTTGAGCCCCTGGGCAGATTTCAAAAAATAACAGTAAGGAGAATTTGAAACCTAGAGTAGCTTTACCCCCAATTTGGGATTAAAATTTGATAATAATAATGTTAAATTGCTAAAAATAAAATAAGAGATACAAAAATGAATAATGTCAAATGATGACCAGTCTAAAAAGAGCTTTTGTAAAAGCTTAAAAAGGAATTTAAAAATAAAACAAGAGAGATCAAGGAATAATCACAAAAGACAAATAAAAGCAATCCAAGAAAATTATGAAAAGAAAGTTAACCAAATGGAAAAAGAGGTATAAAATCGTAAGGAAGAAAATAACTCCTTGAAAACTAAAACTGGGCAAGTGGAATCAAATGGCATTATAAGACAGCAAGAAACAAAAAAAAATTCAATTAGAAAAAGACAATCTGAAACATCTCATTAGAAAACAACTGATCTGGAGAACAGATTGAGGAGATACAATATAAGGCTTTTGGACTGCCTGAAAGCTATGGTCAAAAAAAGAATTTGGATAGAATATTACAAGAAATTATTAAGGAAAACAACCATAAAGTTCTAGAGCAAAGGAGTAGAAATAGAAAAAGAAGTCACCTGTTTATTTCCTGAAAGAGATTCCAAGAGGAAAATTTACAGGAATGTCATAGCCAAGTTTCAAAACTCCCAGGTTAAGGAGAAAATATTTCAAGTGACAAGAAAATAACCTATTTAAATACTTCAGAAATGCAATCAGGTTTTGACAAGATCTAGCAGCTTCTACACTAAAAGACCATAAGTCTTGGAACATTATATTTTGAAGAACAAAAGAGCTGGGGTTGCATCAAATAATTACTTGCCCAGCAAAGTTGAATATAATCCTGAATGAAAAAAAAAGTGGACATCTGACAAACTGAAAGACTCTCAGGTATTTGTAATAAAAAGACCAGAACTCAATGAAAAATTTGATGTAAAAGATCCAGAAGAAATATAAAGAAAACATTAAAGACCAATTTATTTTTACTTACTATTTTCCTTTTCAGTAAAGCTACTACATACAATGCATATGAAAATATTATCAGTATTCTTAAAATTATTATCATTATGAAGTTAGTTTCAGAGAAAGGTTAGGTATGATGGAGTAATCCTAAAAAACAAAATTGGGTAGGAAAAGATAAAAAAAATTATCTCATAAAAATGGGGTGCAAAAAGAATACAGAGGAAACAGATTAGAATGGAGGGCAAGTAATATTGGAACTTTACTATCATTTTGGTTGAAGAGGAAACAATGTGTACATATGGGATGGTGTGGAAGCCTTTTCAACTTAAAGACAGGCAAGAAAACTGGGGGACAGGATGGAGGAGGGACTTTTAGATGGATATATAGTTTAAGATTAAAAGGGTGGTGGGAGAGAAGATAAGGGACTCTTAGAAGGGTGAGTAAAATAAGGAATAGAAGGCTAAGAGGAGAAGATAAAGTAGCAGGGATAGAGTAAAAAGAAAGACTGAAAAGGAAAATAGTAAGTAAAAATAAGATGAGGAAAACTTCACAAAAAGTAATTATAACTTTGAATCTGAATGGGATGACTTCACCTCCCCCCCAAAAAACCCCCCAGAAACAGCAGAATGGATTAAAAATCAGAATCCAACAATAGGTTGTTTACAAGAAACACATTTTAAAAATGAGAGGTACACACAGGGTTAAAATAGAGGGCTGGAGAAGGATTCATTACTCTTCAGCTGATTAAAAAAAGGCAAGGGTAGTAATTATGATCCTTAGACAAAGTCACGACCAAAATAGCTTTAATTATGGGAGGTAAACAGGGCAATTACATTTTGATAAAAGGTACCTTTGACAATGAAGTAATGTCAATACTGAACCTATCTGTGCCAAATAACATAACATATAAAATTTTAAAAGTGAAATGAATTACAGGTGGAGGTAGATAGTCTCATTGTGGGGGACTTTAATCTTCCCCTCTCAGAACTAGATAAATCTAACAAAAAAAATAATAGAGAAGTAAAAGAAGTGAATAGAATTTTAGATAATCTGGATGTGATGGATAACAGGAGAGACCTGAGTAGAAATAGAATGGAATACATCTTTTTCTCAGCAGTTCATGTTACCTTTATAAAGACTGACAATACATTAGTAAACAAAAGTTTTATATTTAAAAGTAGAAAAGCAGAAGTATTCAAAGTATCTTCCTCATATCACAATGCAATAAAATTATATTTAATAAGGGACCATGGAAATGTAGATTAAAAATTAATTAGAGAATAAACAACCCAATCCTAAAAAATGAGTAGATTAAGGAACAAATCATAGAAACAATTTCACCAAAAAGAATGTCAACAGGGAGACAACATATCAAAATCTATGGGATACACTAAAAGCAATGATCAAAGGAAAATTCATATCTCTAAATGCTTACATAGAGATATGTAAACAATAAAGAGCAGACTAATGAATTAGATACACTATTTAAAAAATTAGAAAAAGAACAAAGTAAAAATCCCCAATTAAACACTAAATTGGAAGATCTAAAAGTTAAAGTTGAGATTAATAAAATTGAGTGTTAAAAATATTGAATTAATGACTTAAAACTAGAAGTTGGTTTTATGAAAAAGCAAATAAATAGATCAACAATTGGTTAATTGGATTAAAAACAGAACAAAGGAAAATTGCTAGTATCAAAAATTAAAATGGTGAATATGCTACTAATGATGCTGAAATCAAAGCAATTATAAGGACTTATTCTGCTCAATTATGTGTCAATAAATTTGCTAATTTAAGTGAAAAGCATAAATATTTACAACAATGTAAATTCCCTAGATTGGCAGAAGAGGAAATAGAATATCTAAACAGAATTTTCTTTGAAAAAGAAATTGAACAGATCATAAATGAAAAAAGCACCAAGACCAGATGGATTTACAAGTGAATTTTATCAAACATCTAAAGATCAGCTGACTCCAATATTAAATAAATTATTTGGAATAATAGGTAAAGAAAGGGTACTGCCAAACTCCTTTTACAAAATAGATATGATACTGATAGTTAAATGAGAAGTAAAAGCAGAAAAAAATTATAGACCAATTTCACTAATGGATATAGAGGCTAAAATACTAAATAAAATACTAGCAAAAAGATCACAACAATGTATTACAAAGATTATACACTGTGATAAGTGAGTTTTATACCAGGGATGCAGAATTGGTTTAACACAAGGGAAACTACTAACATTCCCCTCTCAGGATTCTTGAGTTACTTATAAGGGGTTATGAGGTTCTGATGCTATCATCTCTAGAGTACTCTTCTCACTATCAATTTACTGATATTTCCTCAATATCATAAATAACAAATTTACATCAATTAAATTTTTAAAGGATTGAGAAAATTGAGCAAGAATAGTTTGTATAGTTTCTTCACACAAGAGACATACCTCCTCTAGAGTTTCAAATCTGGTAAGGTCATTCCATCTCCAATACTCCACTTGAGAGAAGGAATGAATTGACATAACCAGAACAAAGCAACGCAGTGTCCAGTGGTTTTACCAGGTGATGGAGGAAGGGGAGAGGGAAGGGGAGAAGCAGAAGTTGAGTTGCCCAACTGGAAATGACCAGCTTCTGGCAGCTCTTCTACTTACAAGTTGTGGTTTGGTCTTTATTCTCAAAGAGGACTATGACCATCAGGGAGATGACATGACTTGCTATTGAGTTTGATTTGAGTGAGGGAGAACTGCTTTCTGGGCCATCTCTAGTTGGATATCTGGTCACTGGACCCAGATGGCTCTAGAAGAGAAATTGAGGCTGGTGACTTTGCACAGCTTCCCTCCCCTCCTGTCTTCTTCCCCTCTTCCCCCCTAACCTCCCTTTACCTGAGAGTATTCTGCCCAAAGGATGGTAAATCTTGATGGCTGTAACCTATCTAGTTGCCCGTGGGGTTTGCTGGCTACATTTCTTTCCTCAAAGACTAAACTTTAAACTTAATTCACTCTGGATTGGGTAACAGTCAGTTCCTACCCTGTCCAAGCACTACTTAATGATTATTTTTTGGGCCTTCCAGGCTCAGAGTGAATGTAAATAGTAATTGTTTCTCTTTTGGCTAACAACCCTGAGGGTCTTCCACTCCCACTTTGATTTTTTTTTAATTAAAGGAGCCATCCCTTGACTCACTTCTTAAAGAGGCCTATTCACTGAATAGGTGTTGCCTCACTCAAAGTGAGAATCTGAAAAGACCTTAGCTTAAAAGGGCCAACCTCTCCTGCTGTCCTAGTTTAGCAGCAAATTAAAAGGCTTTCTTCATTACTCATTGAGAAGATACCAATCTGTCACAGAATGGCCTTTTCATTCCACATCATGAGCTTTCAGAAACAGGTCCACCAAACACTGCACGTGTCCCTGTGTATGGATCCCTGTATTTTCTAGTCCCCCTCTGCTTATATTACATCATGAATTTAATTTGTAGCTTCTACATCTGCATGTATATTTTTTTTTCGGCTCTTCCTTCTGTTCTCTTCTACACTTTAGGAAAAAGTGCTTCAAGAACCCATTTAAAAATTTTTTTGGGGAGGTAGCTATAACTACCCTATTTTATAGCAATGGACAATGGAGGCATCCTTGAGCTCCTGGGGGATAAGCTCCTTTTGATATTTAACCTGGAAAATTTCAGTCAGCTTCTGTATGAGCAATAAACCTTGTAAATCTCAGCTGGAATAGAATCAGCACCAGGTGCTTTGCCACATGAAAGGAGTCTAATGGCATTCAAAACTTCTTCTTCAGTTCAGGCTTCAGCTAGGGAGGGACTGACTTCAACCTGAGGTAAACAGTCAATATCCTCAGCTTTGATTGATGACAGTCTATTGAGAACACTATGGGAGTGTTCAGCCCATCTCTCCAGGATCATGTTCTTATCATTAACCAATGTGACTCTGTCAGCACTGAGTAATTGCAACACATCATAGGTCTTCAGTTCATAAATGGCCTTCAGGGCATCCTAAAAGAGCTTTGGATTGTTACTATCAGCATAGCATTGGGTTTCATCTGCCTTCTTACTGAGCCGGGAATCCTGAATCTGTCTAAGCTTTGCTTGTATTTACTTTCAATGGAATTACATGCTGCCTTCTTCGAGGTAGATGAATTATCCTACTGGTAAACCCTGTGGAGTTCTCATTTTTCATTTATCAATTTCTGAATTTCCCCATCATTTTCATCCAACCAGTCTTGGTGTTTGCAAGTGTTCTGACCCAGATGAGCAAATGCAGTGCTGTATACCAAATAGATCGTCCTGTGACAGTCATGGGGTGGGCAGGGGGAGGCTTTCTCTTAGTCATTGCTGGCAAGATTCTTGCCAGAGGCCTCCTTAATTGGCTGATCCTTCATCTGGAAGAAAGTTCTTCTATCTGAGAGCCAGGGTGGCTTCAGAAAGGGTTGAGGAAGAGTTGATATAGTGTTTGGTGCCCAACAACTCCAGGAGAAATGCCAGGAACAGAACATAGATCTGCACACAACATTTGTAGATTTGACCAAGGCCTTTGATACTGTTAGTTGTGGGAGCTCATGGAAAATTATGTCAAAATTTGGTTGCCTGGAGAAATTCATCAGCATTGTACATTAGTTTCATGACAGCATGCTTGCTCAGGTTCTAGATAAGGGACAATGTTCTTGTGTCTTCTCCGTCACCAGTGGAGTAAAACAAGATTGTGGGCTTTCTCCCATGCTTTTTGGCATGTTGTTTTCAGCCATGTTGTCAAATGATTTCAATGAGGCTAAACATGGCATCAAGGTCAGCTAATGCACTGATGGTAAATTCTTCAATTTCAAAAGGCTACAAGCCAAGACCAAAGTGGAGGGAGTATTGGTGCATGATTTTATGTTTACAGATGGTTGTGCACTCAATGCAGCCTCTGAAGCTGAAATGCAACAAAACATGGATTACTTCTCTGCTGCTTGTGATAATTTTGGCCTAACAATTAATTCCAGGAAAACACAGGTGCTCCATCAGCCACACCATGCAAATGTAGAATCATTGGTTATAACAAATAAAGAAGTTTTGAATGCCGTAGCTAAGTTCAGTTACCTTGGTAGCGTACTTTCCAGGGATGTACACATTGACAATGAGGTTGACACATGCCTCACCAGAGCTAGCTCAGTGTTTGGGAGGCTCCAAAGTAAAGTATGGGAGAGAAGAGGTATTAGACTGACTACCAGACTGAAGTTCTACAGAGCCAAAGCCATTGTGCTGACCTCCTTATTGTATCCCTGTGAAACCTGGGCAGTCTACTAGCACCATGCCAGGAGACCGATTCACTTCCATTTGAATTGTCTTAGGAAGATTCTGAAGATCATCTGGCTGGATAAGGACTGAGGTCCTTACTTGAACTAAACTGCCAAACATTCAAATTCTTCTTCAGAGAGTGCAACTTCTGTGGGCTGATCACATTGTTTGAAGGCAAAACGTTTGCCAAAAATACTATTTTATGGAGAACTCACATGATGGTCAGAAGAAGTGATACAAAGATACTCTGAAAGTCTCTCTCAAGAACTTTGGAGCTGATTGTTTGACATGGGAGACAGTGGCACAGGACTGCTCAGCATGTTGTGCCCACATCAGGGAATGTGCTATGTTTTATGAGCAAAGCAGAAATGAAACAGCTCAAAGGAGAGGCAGGATTTGCAAATTTAGGGTATCCACCCCAAATGTTCAAATGGACTATTTGTGCCTAACCTGTTATAGAGTATTCCAAGCTTATATTAGTTTGATCAGCCACAGTCAGACACATTGAAGCTTGACTTTAGCATAGTGATGTTATTTTGGTCCCTTTCCAGAACGAAGGACAACAACCAACCAACCAAGAGCTCTACTCCTAACTCTTCCAAATTGAAAAAAAATAGCAAAACCAAAACTCTTAAAACAGATAGGCAAAGTCAAACAAAACAAATTCTCAAAAATGTTTTTCTCACTCTGCATCTTGAATTCAATACCTCTCTGTCAGGAACCTTGCAGGGTGCTTAGAGCCATGTATAGTTATTATATTAGTCAGAAGTGTTAAAGAGTTAACAGATGTTTTTTCTTTACAATGCTATCATAAAGCTTGTTTTAATTCTTGTTCTGTACTTGATCCTTCATTGGTTTATTTAAATCTTCCCAGGTTCCTCTTAAACCATTCTTTACATAATTTCTTATGGTATAAAAATATTCATTTACATTCAAATACCATATTTTGTTCAGTCATTCTCAGTTGATGGAGCCTTTGATTGAAAGGAAGGAATATGAAAGGAATTATGATTTTTCATATTAATTGATATGTCCCAGTTCTGTATCTCTTTAAGTTCTAATTCTTTGTCACATCAAAAAATCCTGTCACATTCAATCAGTTGCCGCTTCAGGCATTTCTGCTTCAATAACACCATCCCCTCTTAGTCTCTCAGGCCCACAGCCTAGGTGTCATCTATGAGGTTTCACACTTCCCTTATTCAATCTGCTGCCAAAGTCTTTTGATTTCACCTTTGCACCATCTCTGGATTACCTTCTGTTCTCTCCTCTGGTGTAACCATAACTCTGGGGAAGACTCTCGTCTCCTCATAGCTGGAGTATTATAATATCCTCCACGTTGGTCCAACTGCCACAAGCCTCTCCCCACTCTAATTCATCCTCTACTCATGCTGTCAAAGTCCATGTTTGACTGTGTCACCAGCCTCTTTAATCAATTCTAGTGAATCCTATCAACTCCAGTATCAAATACAAAATCTTCTGTTTGTTATTCAAAACACTTCATAACCTAGCAGTATTCCTACACTTTGCTGCCTTTTACTCTTTGATACAGTGAAATTAGCCTTCTTGCTGTTCTATTTTTCAGCTCTGGGAATTTTTCTTTATCTCTCTCCATACCTGAAATGCTTTCCCTCCCTATAGCACCAATGCAATATTTGCAGCACTGATGGTGACCACGCTGGCACAGTTCTGAATTGCAAAATATACCAGACTCTCCATATGGAAGACAGAAGCAAACATTTATTCAGACACTAGAGAACCAAATCCCAACACCAGAAAATGGAATTCATCATAGCAACAAAGAAGTTAATATGCCATAACACAGCAGGGAGCCACACCATCCTTTAGCTTTCCCACAAACAAACACTTATAAGTCTAGCTGTCTCTTTGCCTACATCATCTCTCCTCCCTCTGTTTAACTGTTCTGATGCCCAGGTTCCTCTGGGCTCTGTTCCACCTGTTCAGCAAACTCCTCCCATCACAGGCTCCATGTGATTACATTTGGCCTAATGAGGGCAGGGAAGATCTTCAAATTAGCTTAGAATCTCTGGCTTTTGTTCTCCATATTCTTGGTTTTATTTCTGTTCCCTCTTTTTCTTGTGCTGTCTATACTAGGAGGATTAGCTAGTAAAGGATCCGAAACTTGATCCTTCTGAAGGTGGGAAGAAAGGTCCAGAATTACTCGCTCTGGTTCTCTCTATTTTGATTTTGTTATCCTTTACCTTCTTAGTACTGCAGTGCCAGGAAGACTGTTCAGTAAATACTTTATAAGCATTTAAATAGGGAAAGAAGTGGTATGTGCCAGGACCAGTGGACACAACTCCTCTTCTCTGACCCACAACATTGGAAACCTTACGTAAAAGAAGATAAGCGAGCCCCCCAGAAGATGTAAGTGATCCCTGTACTTTTGTCCAATTGTAGTATTGTTTTTACTTACCATTTGTTGTAGACAAGGCTCTAATACCAGCACACTTTTAGTTCAGCCTCAAAGTTGAGATGATGATGTGAGGCACATCACTGAACATTTAACAAAAGGAAGGTTATTTGCTCCAAAATAATAAGGAAACAATGGCATCTATCTTTAGCTAGATAGATGAGACCTGCCTTGCTGCCTCATGGAAATGCTTAAAACCAAGTCTAAGAGGCTCTCGCTCCCCATGGGTATTTTTATTGCCCTGGGCTGGGAAGTTGTGTCAGGGAATATCTGGGTCCGAACTGGTTGTGGGAAGGAGAAGCTGCATCACAGAAGTAGACTGAGGGGAGGAATGGTGGAATTATGAGTTTAAACACATAAAATTTTAGCTTTCTTCCTTGTGTCTTTTTCTTCTATTTGTATTTCATTGGTGGTACAGTGGATAGAATGCTGGCCTTGGAGTCAGAAGGACCTGAGCTCAAATCTGACACTGGGTAAGTTGCTTAACCCTGTTTGCCTCAGTTTCCTTATCTGTAAAATGAGCTGGAGAAGGAAATGGCAAACTACTCCATTATTTTTGCCAAGAAAACCCAAAATGGGGTCATGAAGAGTCAGACACAAATGGAATGTCTGAATCCCATTCATCATTGCAAGGCCTGACAATTTTTCTCCAATTTTCTGAGATGCAGCATTAAGCTTCTTTTCTTCTCCCCCGTGGGAACCCTGCCCCCCTCCAGTTCTTCTCTACTGTTTTTTTAAATCTATCTTATAGGTTTGTTATGTTGTGTGTGTATGTGTGTGTGTGTGTTTATTTTCCAATATTTTGTATAAATCTATGATTTCCTAAATCTTTACTTCTGACTGCTTTGTTCTGTGCACAGTCTGTTTTCCAGTGTTGTCTGCTATGGGCTCCATCTGTGTGAATTTTTATTGAGTCTCCATATCGGTCCTTTTCTTCATCATTTCCTCTCATTCTTTTTAAAATCCTCATACTATTCTCTTATGTATGTGTTTGTGTTTACTTTTTTTCAAATTCTTTCATGTGATCTTTTGATATTCTTTGTATTACAATTCTCGCTGCATTTCTTTGAATGTGTCATCCAGCAGTGGCTATGGAGACCCACATGTTTGCTTTTGATCTCTCCCTCTAGTATCTTAATGTGGTTTGGGGGGTGGTTATTACTGACTCAAGCCATTACTAATTGTGTTCTTTAATTCTGTTTTACCATTTAATAGTCTTACTGGCTTTTAAAAAAGGAATATTTACTTTAAAGATATAATATAAAAAACATTTCCCCTTCAACTTTTGGGAGGATAATCCCTCCACAACCTTCAGTCCCTAGATTTGATTTGGAGCTTATTTCAGTTCCTAAATGGCATATTCCCACCAGGTTCTAAGTCCAGACCCCTTCTTGAGCTTTCATCTGGGAACTCTGGTTTCTCTCCTGGGCTGGCAACAGCATCTTGACTGGAATCCTGGTTCCAAGGACATATGGTTAGAACTCCCAGGTCTTTAGACTCTGTTACCCAAACCTAGAATTGAAAAGGTCAAATGAAATGAGACCAAAACCCCAAACCCATATCTTAGGGCCATAGAACCTAAGGAGAGAAAAGGAAACTTTTCCTTTCCCTCAGCACAGCACATGGTGCCCATGCTGTGGGTGTATATGAACTTCATGCCTAGATCCAGTTACAAAGAGATTGAATGACATTGTCCCAGTGCTGGTAGTTTTTAAGACTGAGCCGGTTCCGACTACATAGTCAAGGCTGCTCCCACTCACGTGGTAAAAAGCAGGGAATGTTATTTCCCAGAAGCGTATCCTTCGCACATCTTAGATGGACCTCTGTCTTGGATGATTTGGGTAGGTGCAAAGTACCATTGTTCTCATTTATCAGTATATCCATGGAGCGGGCCTGACTCAAGCTATCTCCCGGTTAGTTCATATTTGATGCTGGGACAAAATCAGGTCATTGAACAGTTAACAAAAAGAGATTTACTTAGCCCTAATATAGAAATTATATACAACTGTATTTAGCTCTGGTGGATGCCGACCCATCTCATCTCAATATGAAAATACTTCTGGCCCACTGGGCATGCTTGCCTAGGAGTGACTTGCATGGTTTTAGTCATTCACCAAGTATGAAAAACATGATTTATTTGGGTGGGGCCCTTTATTCCTCTGGGTGACCAGAAAGCCAAGTCAGCATTGCCACAACCTACCAGGAAGCTGCGTGGAGAGGCACAGATTAAGCCTGGACCTAACCCCAGGTCAAATAATGCCAGGATTTTGTTGGCTTTTAGAGAAATACTAGCTTAACTCATGCTGGGGAAAAGCCTGCTAGATTTTGGGCCTTTTGCAATCCATTTGAGACTATCTTGAGACAGAATGCATGATTTTTGAGGTTTTCCCATGATTTCAGTTGCTTCTGGTAGTTCAGTTAATTTAGTTACAGACTAAAAAAAGATTACCAGTTACCTTGCTCATTTTAGAATTCTCAAATTTGGAATTCAATTTAGAATAAGTGTTTTTATTTTCTTGCTGGATTTTTAAAGCTTTTTTTTTTTCCTCTTTGGTGTTCCTACTCACTGGTTTGTGTGTGTGTGGGGGGGTGGGGCTGGGAGGAGCCTGACTCCTTTCAGTCTTTTCAATAAAACATCTTCTATAAATCTGATTCTCATGATTATTTAATGGAATTTAGCTACCTGAACTGTAGCAACTGTGATTTGTGTTTCATCTTTCATGTGCAGGTAAATGAATCTTAGTCACATCAGGGTCAAATCTTATAGTCAGAAGGTACACCTGGGTGGACCTAGACCTGTTTGCAGAGAGACCTAAAAGAAACAAACATTTAACTTAAATATTTCATGGAATATTCATACATTCTTTCAAAAAATAACTATATCTTAAATGCCTATCAATGGTTGACAGTGAACATGTCACTAGTAGAGGCTTTTCATTCATCAGGTCAAAGAATTGGGACTTGGCAAATCCACCCGGAGTCCCAAGTGAACAACACATTAGTTGAAGAGCTGGAAGATCACAAATGATTATCAGGAACCAGAGTGAACTGGGATCAAGGATAAGATTTGAATATGAGAACCATAAACAAGTTCTAACAAGTAGATATAAAAGAACACAGCAGGTAGAAACAAGGACTCGGAGGCCAGGCATTCAGTAGTCGTTGGAGAAGCCAACTCAGAGCAGGCAGAATGAACATGTGTGTAAGTGTCAAGGAGAGTTAGTCACTTATCTCCTTCTGGACTTCTGTTCTCGAAGGGCAAGAACTAATCCCAGAAAAGCAGGCTTAGGTCAGACAGGTAGCAGCAAGCAATTGTCAGAGCCTGGTAAATATGAAAAATCCCAAAATAGATGAAATCTTTGAGAAGTGAAACATTACAGCATCTAAAAAGGGGGAAAAAAAGGTATTTAGAATTTTTAAAATGTAATTTTCAAAAATACCCTACAAAATTGACCTTCCTACTGTGGAATCCTGAAAAATATCTCACCATCTTTTTAGTCTTATCTGCCTAATTTCTCTTATTCTTCCAGTAGAATGCTCTACATAGTCACTTGGACTTTGAATCTGTAGCTCTATTAAACTTTCTGCTTCAGAAATTAATTTTCAGCCCCCATGTATTTGACAGAGCTTGACTCTCAATTTCCCTTCACCCTTTAGCTTTCAAGATCTTTTCCTCACTCTTTTTTAACCCTAACTTCATCTACAATAGCCCAATACCTTCCCCTGGTTCAGTTCTGTAAGTAATTGTTCTTAGTGTGCTCCCTATTTTCCCTCTGCAAGACCGTGCTATTCATTTCTAGCTATTTTTAAGGGTAGAAGGTTCTCTTTCTTCTTTCTGCTCCCCATCCACATAATGGGTGGTTTCAGTTTTTCCCACAGTCTCCTTTCAGGTGGGCTCCAGAGTTCACCTTACTCCATTTCTCTGAATGGATGAGAGTTTTTTAAACTTGATGTGGACAAAACAATGAATGGTAAGGCAGTTGTATCTCAGACAAGCCTAAAATCACTTAACAAACTTCCTCCTACCAGTAAACTGATAGTTCATGCTAAGTCTGGAATCATTGTTGAGGAGTTGTACATTAATGATATCTGTTGCTTGTTTGCTCAGCTTGAATTAATTGGTCGTCCCAGCAATTGGACAGAGAAAACGCTTTCTCTCCTACTCAGTACCTAGTAAAATATGGACTCTCTTATCTGCATTTAATCCTCCAGGGTCATGGATAAGCAAGAATCTTGGAGAAAACACATGGCAAACACAAAAAGAGGATAAATACTCAGAGATAAGAAGATTAGGAAGACTGGCTCAATGGATGAGAGAAACGGTCCGGTCATCAATTTCGTTCTTGGAAACAGAGACAGCTAAGGGCTATTCTGAATCTGCCCCATGCAATTCAGCTTTAGTCTTTCCCTAGGCTCTCACTCCCTATCAATGCAGCAGCAGCAGAAAGGCAACAGGTGGCCTGACTTCTGTCTTCTTCCATTTGTACTTTGGAGAACCCCACATCCTCCTCTTGGTGAACTTGCTCACTTTTCACTTTTTGTGAGTTTTCAGCTCCTTTATCCTTTTCATTAGAGGAAATAAGACTACCTTTTCATATACCCACAGTGTGATTGTACAGTCAGAACCCATAGTCACATAGAATGCACTGATCATTTCTGTCCTGTCCTCTCATTACATTCCTCCCTGGAATCAGGAAATTTAAAGTGTTTTGCACAACCAGCTGTGGTACAATTGAAATCAGGGACTACACAACACAGCATCAAAATAAACTCTAGTACTTTATAGGAAAAAAAAAGATGTTTAACTCAATATACTGGATTAACATTTGAGGAAACCAATCATAACAAACATACACTCACAATACAGGAACATAGTGTACCACATTCCCTAACAGGCTACTTCAGTATATACAGATCTAAATAACATCCAGAATACATTGCAAACACTTATAGCAATAAATGCACACTCAGAGAGGCTAGTAATGTTACTATGTTTTGTGAATGAGTCTATATGATAAAAAAAAATGATGGTGTTAACTTGGTGCTCAGTTTTCTCCATCTATTTGAACTGGCTATTGGATTATGACAAACAAAGGCCCTTTGACTTGAAATGTCTGCCTCAGGCAGTCTTTGCACTATTTCCAGGTAATTCTTTTTGCTTGGAGCCCACCAGTCTTTTCCTACTCCTACCAGGAGAATTTCTTTGGCAATAATTAATTTTGACAAATTGTCTTTATATTTCTCATAATTCTGTCATTCAGTTGCGTCAGACTCTTCCTGACCCCCACGGACCATAATATACCAGGTCCTTGTATCTCTCTATCTCTTGCCAGGCCACTATTTCTCAAAAGTCTGTCCAAGTTCTCATTATGTGGCCAAAATATTTAAGCTTCAGTATTTGACCTTCTGGTAAATAGTCTGAATGAATTTCTTTAAATATTGACTGATTTGATCTCCTTGCAGTTCAAGGGACTCTCAAAAGTCTTCTCCAGCACCACCATTTGACAGCATTGATTCTGCAGCACTTGGCTTTCCTTATGGTTCAACTGCCACAGTCATATGTTGCTAGTGAATAAATCATAGCTTTGACTATACAGATCTTTGTCAGCAAGGTGATGTCTCTACTTTTCAGTATGCTGTCCAGATTTGCCGTAACTTTACTCCCAAGGAACAAGCATCTTTTACTTTAATGGCTGCGGTTGCCTACTGTATGATCACTGAGACCAAGAATATAAAATCTGACCTCTGCAAATCTAGGGGGCTATTCTGTGAACAAGTAAATTGACCAGTCCCTAGACAACTTTGTGAGAAATAGTTTTCTGCTAATCTGCTGACTTGAGTATCCTAAGGACATTGCGATTTCACAGCACAATTCTGTCCTTTGTTGGAGATGTTGACAAGAGCTTCAGCCATCATCCCATTGCTGTTTCTGTCAGCATTCTTTGGAGCTGAACTTGTCCTTAGCTGGTCGCTTTCTTTTGGCTTCTCTCTCAGCTGAGAGATGTATTGGTTATGTCTGTAGTCTCTTTTTTTTTTTTTTGCTTTTTTTTGGAGGGCAGTTGGGGTTAAGTGACTTGCCCAAGGTCACACGGCTAGTTTTTTTGTGTTTGTGTTAAGTGTCTGAGGCCGGATTTGAACTCAGATACTCCTGACTCCAGGGCCGGTGCTCTATTCACTGCGCCACCTAGCTGCCCCTGTAGTCTCTTTTTTATCAGAGATGCCACAACACAAATCTATTAGGTGCCAAGGCTCTTGCCCGAACATCAGCAGGTATATTATGAAGCCTATGGCATCATTCCTAATGGAATTGAACACTTGTCCTCAGAAAGCCAAAGGCAGCAAGGGGACACAGTGAATACAGAGTACAGTGCCTGGTGTTGGGAAGACTTGAGTTCTAATCCTTCTTCAGGCACTAGCCGCATTACCCTGGTCAAGGCATTTAACCATCTGTGCCTCAGTTTCCTCATCTCAATAATGATTTGAAGAAGGAAATGGTAAAACCGCTCCATTATCTTTGCCAAGAAAACCCTAAATAGAGTCACAAAGACATGATTGAAATGATTGAACAATATTTCAGAAAGCCACATATTGGCTTCACTGACATTTTTCTTCTATTCTCAGTGTCCCCAATATGCTTATGTCATGACTCAGTATGTGATTGAAATGTGCAAACTGTGGATATCCTTGAGGGTAGTAACATATAGTTCTCAACTTGATGACAGCTAAAGCTAACATTTCATTCAACACTGTGCTTTCAAAGTCTCTGCTCTGAACTGAATGGAGCCTGGAAGGAGGTCCATACTTTGAAAAATATTTCTCCCATAATAATTCACAAACATGAAAGCTTTTCTGGTTCCTGGTTGAATATGACTATGTATTTGTTGTTGTTCAGTAGTTTTTCAATTATGTCCAGCTCTTTGGGATCCCACTTGGGGTTTTCTCGGCAAAGATATGGAAGAGGCTTGCCATTTCCTTCAGCTCATTTTGTAAATGAGAAAGCCTACACAACAGCTTAAATGACTCCCCTAGGGGCACACAACCAGCAAGTATTGAGGCTAGATTTAAACTCAGAAAGATGAGTCTTTCTGACTCCAGGCCTGGCCTACTATCTGCAATGCCACCTGTGCTATCTTCTTCAAAAACAGTAAGTCAGTGTGTTTAAAAGTTCCAAACATATTCTCTAAATAGACAATGTGACTCTCACAGCTTTTAGTGACGTCTGCAGCCATCTCCGACTAGTAGAATCTGTTTCTTATTATCATTATGAAAACCTTTTGGCCAAAACCAACATTTAAAGCTTTCATGGTTTAGAGTAATATGAGGAGGTGGTGCTCAGTTCTTGTGTTGGATAAATGTGAACCAAGAACAGCACTCGATTTTGAGATAATTCAACGTCTCAACAGTAGGTTGCCTTCAAAAGCCTGCTATGCATGTTTTTCTTCATACTCCCTGTCTTTGATCAAGTCTTCATTCCTTCATCAATCATCTGCTCTCACCGACAGTCATCTCATGGGCCTCAGTGAGGCAATGTTTGCATAGGTCATCTGCATGCTGTCCAGTAGAACTCCCCATCTTTCAGCCATACTGTCATTTGCTCATAACCCGGCTCTAAATGTCACATATAGCTTTCACTCCTTTAGGTATCACCAGATTTTCAGTGACACAGGGCCTTTGAGACAAGATATCTGAATCCACAATAGTCTTTGCTGCCTAGAAACGTATGCTGAATTAATATTTGGTTAGGTTCTTTATCCATCTCAAGCCAGCAGCCGGTTCAGCACTGGTCAGTTGTAACGTTAATGAAATCAGAAGATCTTCCATGCCCCTTTCTATTGGTACCTAGTACAGGCACTTAGCACCTCTAAAGGCTTAGCTCCTTAATTCCAGTTAACTCCTTGGGAGTAGTTCACACCTTAACAGGAAGGGG
>CM053598.1:208019017-208032234 GCA_028646575.1 Pseudocheirus occidentalis
CCGCTATAATGACTTTGGCTTTCTGGTTTTGGGACTTGTCTTTCTGGTTTTGGGACTCAGTGTTATGGTTTCTGAATAAAGACCTTGGTTCTGCCTTCCATGTGGAGAGTTTGCTACATTTTGTGATACAAAACTATACCAGCATATTCATAACCATCATGGGTGTTGTGAATATCTCATTATTGATACATCAGTGTATTGCTACTAATTCACACGTGTAGCTTTACTTCTTCTATTTCTTTTTGGGACTTCTCTGATAGCCCATTTTAAAACAAAGAATACAAGTTTTTGTTTGGAATAATGAGATTTACTTTTGCTCACACATCAGTTTGCAAATGAAACCGGTTTCCAGTGACTATTGTACTCTTCATACAAAACTGTTCCAATCCCTCCAACATGGCAGACGTGTGTGGAACAAAAGGCTTGCCTCTGTCTACAAAGATCAGCACTGATGCACGTGAGAGACAGCTGATGATATCTTTTTAAAAAATTTGTTTATTTTTAGTTTTCAACATTCATTTTCACAAGATTTTGATTTACGAGTTTTCTCCATGCCTTCCCCCCCTCCAAATAGCAAGCCTACTGGACACCTATCCTCCTATATATATATATACATACACATACACATACATATACACATACATATACACATACACATACATATACACATACATATACACATACATATACACATACATATACACATACATATACATATACATATATACATATACATATACATATACATATACATATACATATACACCCTTCAATTATCCTCATACTGAAAAAAGTCTCATGAGTTACAATGACCACTTTTCCATGTAGAAATGTAAATAGTTCAGCTTTAATAAGTTCCTTATGATTTCTTTTTCCTGTTTACCTTCTCATGTTTCTCTTACTTCTTGTATTTGAAAGTAAAATTTTCTGTTCAGCTCTGGTTTTTTCATCAAGAATGCTTGAAAATCCTCTATTTTGCTGAATGGCGTATTTTCTCCTGAAGCATTATACTCAGTTTTGCTGGGCAAGTGATTCTTGGTTTTAGTCCTAGCTCCTTTGACCTCCAGAATATCATATTCCAAGCCCTTCAGTCCCTTAATGTAGAAGCTGCCAAATCTTGTGTTATCCTGATTGTGTTTCTACAATACTCAAATTGTTTCTTACTGGCTGCTTGTAATATTTTCTCCTTGACCTGGGAAGTCTGTAATTTGGCTATGATATTCCTGGGAGTTTTCTTTTTGGTATCTTTTTCAAGAGGTGATCAGTGAATATTTTCCATTTCTATTTTGCCCTCTGGTTCTAAAATATCAGGGCAATTTTCCTTGAGAGTTTCTTCAAGGATGATTTCTAGGTTCTTTTTTGATCATGGCTTTCAGGTAGTCTAATAATTTTAAAATTATCTCTCCTGGATCTATTTTCCAGGTCAGCAGTACTACTCTGTCATCTTGGCTCTGCCCTGACTATATCTTTAGAACTTGGAACTTAAGTCCTATAGACATCCTTCTCAGCTATATTGTCATTCTTTAGGTAAAAAAAAGGTGCTACATCTTTTTGAAAGCATCTTATGGGGGAGTGGATGTTTCATTGTTTTTTTGTTTACGTGGGTCTATCTAGATGTGGTTTTCAGGGAGGCAAGAAAAGATATTTCTACCTCCTTCTCCTCTCTACCTACCTTCATTTCTCCAAGGGAAACTGATTCTTGCTAGGAGGGGAAGCAGAAAGCTGCGGTACATCAGATGCTATCCACTCTGCTCTCCTCAGAGAGAGGCTTGTACTGGGCTAAAATGAACTTCCTTAAATATTGTTAATCTAGGGAAGTAAATTTTATGTCCAAGTAAATTCCTCATTATTATCCCTTAATAGAGAAGGAGTCCTCTGGGCTTGATTCTTTTCCCACCAAAGGCCAATTCTACAGTGAACACCCGTAGCAAATGGCAAATAAACCCATTTATTCATGTCAATAACATACAGAAATCAGAGAAAAAAATATATAGGATGATAGAGCAGACAATACACAGTGAATGAGTTCTCCCTTTGGGAGCTCAAGAAAGAGTATCAGATCTCCACCAAAAGGAAAGTCCCTGAAGTCTCTAATGAAACAATCTAGGGATGTGGATAGGGATATGATACAGATGGCCAGCACCTCTACAAGTAAGCTTCCTCTCAGAGTTTGGCCTCGTCTTTCAGGGAACCCAAAGAAACGTTCAAATGGTGCATCTTTTCTCTTGCAGCTGGAAGTCAAAGGACCAAGAAGGAAGAGATCTCTGTTCTCTAGCTCTCACCGACTCCACTCTCCATGTAAGCCTGGAGAAAGTCTCATATTAAGGGACTTTGAGGTACAAGTTATATATTATTTTGAATCTGTGCACATAGGGGTAGGAGTTTTTCTCGTTCAAATTGTCTTAATGGATATGAGTCACACTCTTTCAGGAAACCATGTAAATGAAAATTGTAATAAAATGAGGATTCACTGATCACTGCGTAATCAAAAGGCTTAGCTTTCCTCAATCACTATGGAGGTTTATTGTGCAAGCTCTAGTGAAATATTAATAAGTATTGCTTATTAATACCAGTTTCAGCACCACTTTTGCTCTTACTCCAGATTTCAGAACTCACTTAAACTCTTTTAAGCTCACAAGACTTAATGAATGGAGGGGAAGGTCCAAGGTTAAAAAATGATTTATGGTTTATGGTCCCTTTTTAAAGGATCTTTCTGAGAGAGGGGCCATTTTTCTGCCCCATAGCAGAAGGAATATTAGCAGGCCTGTGGCCCAGTAGACTTATCTGTAGTTACTAAAAATAAAACAGACAAATGATGCCATCACCACTCCCCCCAAAACCCTCTTAATTACTTTAACAGCATCATAATCAACATATTTATTTCATGAATTTAATGAAACCCTAATATATGGAAGGTAATCTCATAGGTGCTATGAGAGATAGGAAGTCTTATGATGTTGTCCCTATCCTAAATAAGAGTACTATTGGATTGAAAGGATAGGCTGAACTCAATAATACTCAATTGTTGAATGGATCCGTGATCATAAAGTCCAATGTGAAATCCAATAATCCAGATCACATTCAAAATCCTTCACAATATGTCTCCGGCCTATCTTTTTAAGTTTATTATATACATTTTTTGATGCATCCTATATCTCAGACAAAATCCCAGACTTGCAATTCCTTGCCTTTAACAGTCTATCTTCCATTTCTTATCTCATAGCTACAACATATGTCTTTCATACTTCTACCTCTTAAAATACCTAGTTTTCTTCAAAGTTCAGCTTAATTACCACTTTGGGATTTGCGATTTATCACATTTCCCTTTGCTGCAAGTTTAAAGTCCAAGTTTACTTTATCTTCAGTTCCAAATTCTCTTCCTCCTCCACATTACCTCCCATTTATTAAGAAGGCAAGAAATATAAAACTCATTACAAATGTAAAGTCATGTAAAAGAAGCTCCTACATTAGCCTTGTGCTGAAAAAAAATAAAGAAAAAGAAAGAGGAAAAAATATGGTTCAATCTACAGTGAGTACATCAGTTTTCTCTCTGGAGCTGGGTAGTACTTTTCATCACGAATCCCTTTGGTAGGTCATTGTATTGATAAGAGCTTTTTGATAAGCCTTTTTTTCTTTGCAATATTGTCCAGGTTCTGCTCACTTCATTTTGCATCAGTACAAAAATCTTCCCAGGTTTTTCTAAAACCATTCCATTTCATCATTTTTTACAATACAATAGCATTTTATTATATTCCTATATTATAACTTATTCAACCATTGTCTAAATGATGGGTGTCCCCTGAATTTCTAGGTCTGCGCCACCACACAAAGAACTGACACAACCTATCTTAGGTCAAACAGAATCCCAAAATCTCAACAGAAAGAGACAATATAAATCTGCTAATAGAAGAGTAGCTCTCTAAGTAAGAAACTCTTCTATCATACGCCAAATCTTAATTCAGTTACCCTTGGGAGATCTAGGAGGAAAAATAATTTCTTCCAATAAATTCATTCCAGTTTTAGATGACTCTGTCGGAGGGCTTTCCCTTAAATTAATTTTAATTCTCTTTTGCTATAATTTCTATGCATTATTCATTATGCTACTGATGCCACACAGCTTTGATTTCCAAAATTTAGAAGAATGGGAGAGAGCCTCAGTGAGGAGGTACGCACAGCTACCCTGCCCCCAGCTGGGAGAAAATACTGGATAGGGAGCGGGGTGAACAATATTGAAAATTTTGTAAGGAAACATACATAGCGTCATAGCTACTTTTTCATTCAAGGCCCTGATCCAGGAAGCAATGTCTATTAAATACTCTATGCATCTCAGTCTTAGAGAAATCTGGGGAAAGTACCAGCACTGCCCTCTCATTCTAGTTCTCTTTAGCCCTAGCTTGGAGGAGTGAGGGGACAAAGGAGTTAATACAGGGAATATTCACATCAAGGGTGTTAATAAGCAGATAATTATTAATTGCAATGAAGACACTAATTGTGTATGAGTGGATGCTGAAAACTTTTTAAAATGTGTTAACTGTTCCCCTTGAAATCTTGATTATATAACTCTGTAGTAACTCTCTCCTCCCCCCGTCCATCATTATGGTCAAAAGGTAACTTGGTTATCAAGTTTAACTGCTTGCTTTTCTCTAGGTTACATGTCTAAATTATGCAATGCATGGGTGGTGGTGGTTGTTTTGTTTTTCCCTTGCCATGGTTATATTTAGAGTTTAAATATCACTCTAGTTGACTAATATTGGTGTTTTTTCCTTTTAACTTTTAATTCTGAACTTAAACACCAAGAAAAGCTTTCCCATATCCATAGCAGAACACAAAAAGAGTATTACATATGAAATTATGAGCCTGCTGCTTGCTTATTTAAAAGTATAGCATAAATTCAATGCATTACTTACAAAAACTGCCCTGTTAATCTGTTTGCTTTTCAACTCTTTCTTTACTCTTCTGTGAATTTTAAAAGATGTTCCAATCAATAGTCCTCTTTTTTTGCATCGACATTGCTAATCCTAACGCCTTATCCATCCCACTCCAATTTAAAAAAAATCAAGAGGAAGGAAGAGAAAGAAAAAAATTTATACAAATAAGCATGGTTCAACAAAATGAATTAATGTAGTAGTTATGTCAAAAATATTAAGTCTTTGCAATGTGCATCTATCATTACTCTCAGGAGACGGGTGACGTGTTCATTATAGGTCCTCTGCACACATTGTTTATCATTACATTAATCAGATTTCTTAAGTCTTTCAAAATTATTTTTATTCACAATGTTGTTCTCTTTTTATGAATTGTTCTCCTGGTCTTGCTTGTTTCATTATATGTCAATTCATACTACATGAGATTCTCTAAAATTACATCTTTTGTCATTTTTAATAGGACAATAATATTTTATTGTATTCATATACCACATTTTGTTCAGATATTCCCCCAACTGTATAAGAAACAATATAAGTGACCCCTCTCCCTTTAGGTTCTAGTCCTGTTATTTTCTTCCATCTTCCTTTCAATCCTGCCTTCAGGACTAAGAAGTTTGTTTTGCTTACCCCTATTTCATGTGCCAGCAATATCCTCCTTCTTAACCTCTCCCTTCCATCCCCACATGTTCCTCTCTTGAGTTTGATGTATTTCAGCACCAAAATGTGTGTGTCTGTTCAACCCTCCTTTTTAACTTTTAAGATAAGAATGAAGTTAATCTGATATCTACTCTTCCCTTTTCACTGATGTTTATAAATCCCTCTTCTCACATATTCCAATTATGAAAAGTAAAAAGTTGCAATCAAAGACAGAACCAAGATAGAGGAGTAAAGGCAGGGCCTTATCTGAGCTCTCCCCCAAGCCCCTTTAAATATCTTTAAATAATTACTTTAAACTAATTCCAGAGTGGAAGAGCTCAAGAAAACATAGAGTGAAAGAATTTTCTAGGCCAAGACAACTTAGAAGGTAAGCAGAAAAGTTCTGTTTCACCAGGGTGAGAGTGGAGCACAGTCTGGTGCAGGCCGCACCAGTGCAGACCAGGCCCCAGAAAACTGAGAGCAGACTTGGAGGTGACTGAATCAGTGGTAGAAGATGGCATACGATCTGTTTCTCTTCTATTTTATATTTATTCTGTAATCTTTAATATTAAAGTCATAGAACTATTTAGAATGTTTTATGGCATATAGAGTAAGTTGTTATTCTTCCTACAGCTACCCCAGTATTGACCGTTCCCATATTTTGTCATCTTTATAAAAATTAAAAATAAAAATTGATAAATTTTTGGGGTATGATGTGAAATCTCAGAGTTATTTTTTTTACATATGTCTTACTAGATTTGGAGTATTCTCTCCATAGTTAATAGTGTTGGGCCTAAAGAAGTGAGTGAGACCCCAAGTGTATATTTTGGAAGTGGAGTTTATTTAGCATGCACTGTTCGGGGATACATCTTACCTTGCCCAAATATATATATATATATATATATATGGTCCCTCCAACTCTCAGTGGTTGGGAATTGTGTAATAAGAGGTTTACAGCAGGGATTGGCTAATAAACATTTTAAGTCTTGCATGCAGGGAAACTTTGGGTGGCCCTGCAGCCAACTTCCGTGAGGAAACAGGAAGAGGGCTGGCTAGGGCAGAATGGGGGGAGAGGAAAGGATCAAGGGAGCCAGGTGAGGCCAAGTACAACAATGGGTTGTAATTTTTCTATTAGGAACTATCTGCTTATATCCTTTGACCACTTAGCTATTATGGATAGGTCCTGGTCATATCCATATACATTAGGTTCATATGTGGCGTATATATATATATATGTATGTGTCTCTATGTATATACCTGTATATATACAGAAACAGACACACATACATGTGCATATATAAATATACAGATAAATGTATATGTATATGTGTGCGTATGTGTCCAATGTGTATATTTCATGGATACCTTTATCATAGAAATTTAAAATGAAAGTTTCCTCCTATTTGTCTGCTTTCCTTCTTATCCTGTATTTTGTGGAAAAGCTTTTCAGTTCCTTTGTTCACTTAAGAATACAACTCCTACCCATAGTCATATAATGTATATGATCTTCTTCTCTTCTAATTTTTTAAAAATTCTGTAATCTTTAATATTAAAGTCACGGACCTACTTAGAATGTATTGTGGTATGTGGAACAAGGTGTTGTTCTACTTCCATTTCCTGATAGATTGCTTTCCAGTTTTCCCAGCAGTTTTTAATCAAATAGAGGGCTCTGTACTAAATAAATTTATGTTTGCCAGTTTATAGGGCCTTGAGTTAATAAATTCTATTATTTCTTATTCTCCATTGTCTAGTTTTTTTTCCTTTGAACTACATTAAAATGTCCTGCCACTATTGTATTATTCTCTGTATTTTCTTGTAGTTTAGTTAGTTTTTCCTTCATGAATTTAGATGCTAAGGGATATGGAGTATATAAATTTAAAATGGATAATTGGCTTGTTGTTTGAGGTTCCTTTCATTATAATGTAGTTTTCTTGTTTATTTCTTTTTAGGATGTGAACGTTTGTGTTTTGTCTGATGATATAATTATAATTACTGCTTTTTTTGAGTTCACTTGATACAAAGTAAAAATGGTACAGCCCCTCATCTTTTTGTCTTTTAAATATATTTCTTGTAAACTACAGATTATAGAAGTTTATCCCACCTAACTAATGTTACCCTTTTTTTGTATTTGTTTAATCAACTCACATTATGAGAAGTAGATTTATATTTTTCTCCAATTTATTTTTCTCAAATTAGGATTTTCGCTCTCTTTCTAAACACAGTACTATATCTCTTTATTATCCTATCTTAATCTTCTTTAAGGAATTCTTTCCCCATTTGTTCCCTTCCCTCTCTCTTCATTTCCTTCCCCTCCCATTTGTTACCCATCTCCATAGTTTTGAAGTTTTACATATTAGTTTTTTGACTTTTTTCTTTTGTCTAATTAATTAATTCTCATCCTTTGTTTTTCTTCTCAGATGAGTAGTCAGATAAAACCTTTCTTCTCCTCTTTCAACTTCTTTTGTTTCTTAGCATTTTAAATTTCATTTCTTGTGCATTTTTTCTTAAAAGAATTTGTTTCCTAATGAACAGGATGGTTTCAGAAACATCTGGAAAGACTTAAAGGAACTGACTCAAAGTAAAGTAAGCAAAACCAGGAGAACATTGTTTAGTTTTGTTTGGTTCCTTCTTTCTCATTGTTCACTTCATTGGTTATAATTCTTCTTTACAACCTGACTAATGCTTAATGCAAAGGTATTTGTAGAGCATGTAATGGATAGCGTGCTACAAAGGGGGAGAGGAGAGAAAAAGGGGGAGAGAATTTAGAACTCAAGGGACTATGGAACTGAATGTTGTAAACTAAAAGTAGATAAACAAATTCGATAAAATAAAATTTAAAAAGATATGAGGCAAAATATTCAGCTGAGATGGTGGTAAGATGGGGAACCATGGAAAGAAAGAAATTCTCTGGGCCCCTACAAAAGCAGATAAGAATATCTTCTTTTTGAAGCAAGTTCCTGGTTTTCTCTATTTTATGTGATCTGGGTATACTCAAGGCAAAGGCCCATTACATTCACATGGGAATGTGTGTATGCACATACATGTCCCGTCCTGTGATCTGGGTCCTTTACTTCTCTTATCAAGAGGTGAGTAGCATGTTTCATTCTTATTCTTCTGGAATTGTGAGCAGTCATTACTCTGCTTAGAGATCTCAATCTTTCTAAGTTGTTTGTCTTTATTATATTATTAATATTTTATAAACTTTTCTTCTGGATCTGTTAACTTTACTTTGCATCAGTTCATACAATGTCTTTCCTGGTGTAATAGCAATGAGTTTATCAGATACTTAGCACTTAGTAACTTAGGGCTAAGTATGGAAGGTGTGAGCCCTGTCCCCTGTTGAGAAGGCGTGAACTCCCCTGTTGATGTGGAGGAGGGTTATTGGCTGAGACACGAGGCCAGTGCTGTATATAAAGAGGAATTATAGAGATAGAGAGACAGAACTGGAATGTGGCTCCTGTTGGAGGAAGCAGGACTGTCTCAGCATCTGGGAGCTGACTGAGACCTGAGATAGAGTTTTCCTGAGACCAGAATCTGGTGAAGGCCAAACAGAAGGCCAATATTCCTTCTGGGTCATAGGGCCAGCTGAACTGCTGGAAGATTGAAAAAGCATGACCAGGATAAGACTTTGTTTGTTCATGGTCTGGCTGATCCTTGAGTTACAAGAGAAGTGGTGAAGGGTTTGAAATGTGCTGGACCCTGTGAACTTCAGTGTGTGCTGGGGATTGCCCTGAGGACTGGACAAGGACCTGGGAGCTGTCTGCTTCTGAATCCAGGTGACTGTTTGTTGAATTCAGGAGGGAGCTGGGACCATGGAAGGGGATTCAGGGAATTAGAGAAACCACCCAGAGTCAAGATGAAGAAAAAGCCTCCCCTTGTTTGCTGGATACCAAGGGGTGGAGAGTTTGTGTGGTTTTCTAATGACTGTGTTAGTGATTAATGATATTTAGTAATTGGGAATCTAGCTTAGTGACTGACTGCTAGATGAGTAACTGATTAAGTTAATGGTTGCCCCATGAGTGGAAGTTTGATATATTGTGAATTGATTGATTGAATGATTAAGTCAGAAGGGTTCCCCCTTAGGGAAACCAGGTGATTATTCTTTTGTTCCTTGTTTTATATACTGTGGCCACTGTAGTGAAAACTGTATGGCCATTCTAATGTTAAGCTGTTATGGACACTATATTGTGACTCTCTGTGATAAAACATAATGTTGTGAATATTATATAGTGAATGTTTCCCTTGATTTGTAATGGAATAAACAGAGTGTTCACTATTACTGTGTAATCCGAATCTTAAAAGCTATTCACAGTAGCATTCTTTTGGGAATCTGCTTGTGCATGGTATTACACCTGGTTTCTCTGAATTAATTTCCTTCATGATTTCTTATATTGTAATGCTATTCTATCACATTTGTATACCATAACTGGTTTATCCATTCCCCATTTGATAGGCATCCACCTCAGATTACTATCCTTTGCCACTTCAAAAAAAGCTATAAACATTTTTGTACATTTTTATTTGCAGCTTGTTTTTCTTGGGACTAATCCTTCTCTTAATATAGCCTCTCATTAGTTCTCTCTTGTCTCTTTTCTTGTCTGTTTTTCTGTTGAGTAAAATATATTTCTGTACTCAAGGGGAGGAGTAGTGTTTGCTCCATTCCATTAACCAGTTCAGATGAGTAAGACTGAAGTGTCTACTGATTCCCTCAGCACCTCCTGTTTGTTTATATAGCCATCTGCTTGCATACCTGATTATGTGAGATAATTTCCCCCACTATCCCTTTCCCTTACCTCAAGTGTATTCCTCTTCCTATCTCTTTCCATTCATCTCTTAAGATTGTCAAGATATAACAGAACACTGCTAGATCTTGTCTAAATTAGACTATCTCAACGAATTCAACCATAGGATGACAATACTGAAAGTGGAAAAGTGTCATCTTTCCACATGTCCTTGTTCAACCCTTTATAATTTTTCATGAATGTTTAACTTTTTATGCTTCCCTTAGCTCTTGCGCTTATTCAAAATTTCTATTTAACTCTTATCTTTTCTTCAGGAATGCTTGGAATTTTATTAAAAATTTCACTATTTCATTAAAAATTCATTTTTTTCCCCTGTAAAACTCAGTTTTGCTGGATAAATTATTCTTTGCTTTCTAGAATATTGTATTCTGTGTTCTCCATTCCTATATAGTGGTGGCTACTAAATTGTGTGTAATGCCAATTTTGGTTCTTCAGTACTTGAACTCTTTCTTTCTATTTGCTTGTTTAAACTGGAAGCTATGAATTTTGGCTGATTTTCTTGGAACTCCACATTTTGGAACTTATTTTAAGAGATGACTGGTGGATTATTATTATTATTATTATTATTATTATTATTATTATTATTATTTCTACTATGTCATATTTCTAATTTGTACTCTGATTCTAAAATGGCAGTTTTCTTTAAAAATTTCTTAAGATAAGATGTCAAAGCTCCTTCTCTTCCCCTTTGGTCTTGATATTCAGATAATTCATTGATTTTAATTTTTTTCTTCTTAGCAGATTTTCTAGGTTTGGCATTCCTATGAAATTCTTTATGCTTTCTTCTATTATTTTTCAGTATTTTGACTTAGTTTTTTATATTTCTTGTTATTGGAAGTTATTGGATTTATTGGTTTTTGTTTGGCCTTTTCTAATTTTCAGGGAGTTTTATGTATAAACTCATGCCTAGCTTTTAATTTCCTTTTCAAATGTTTCTTTCATAGATCTCATTTCTCTTCCATTTTCCTTCAAACAATCTAATTCATTTATTTTAAAAATAATATTCTATATTTACCCAGTAAACATGTTTAAATGATTCTAAACTTTTTTTAAGTTTTAAGTTTCTAATTCTATCCCTTCTCCCTCCCTGACATGGTAAGCAATCTGATATGGATATATCGTGT
Source organism: Pseudocheirus occidentalis (assembly GCA_028646575.1). Classification (NCBI taxonomy): domain Eukaryota; kingdom Metazoa; phylum Chordata; class Mammalia; order Diprotodontia; family Pseudocheiridae; genus Pseudocheirus; species Pseudocheirus occidentalis. Next base: position 208,030,505 of record CM053598.1, read on the forward strand.
AAAACGTTTTCATATTTCCATATCAGATGAAAAAGAGAAAGTGAAAATATTATCCTTCACTCTGTGTTTAGATAACTCAATTATTTCTCTGGAGGCAGATAGCATTTTTAATCATAAGTCTTTGGGGATTGTACTGGATCATTGTATTGCTGAGAACAGCTAAGTATAGTGCCAAGACAATATTTACAGCACTGACAGTGTCTATAAATATTCACATATAGTGCTTGATCACAAAATATAACAGACTCTCCACATAAAGGACAGAACCAAAACATTTATTTAGATATCAGAAAACCAAATCCCAGAACCAGTAAGCCAATTCCATCATAGTAGCAAAGAAGTTAAACCATAACAACACAGAGAGCCACAGCATCCTTAGCCTTCCAACAAAACTGATATGAGATCAACATCTACTCAAAAACCTAACTAACTCCTTGCCTGAACATCTACTCTCTCCCACTGTCTTTCTGGCTCTGACTACCAGCTTCATGTGGGCTCTGCTCCACCCTTCAGCAAACTCCTCTCCCCACAGGTTCCATGTGATTATGGTTAGCCTATTAGGGTGCAGAATACATTTTCCAAGCAGGGAAGGTCTTCAATTTCCCCTAGGTTTATTAATGGGCAGGGAAGATCTTCAGATTCCCATTACCATGACACTAAGTCATTCTGAGTTCTTCATTATACAGTATTGCTGTTGTTGTGTTCCTGGTTCTGCTCACTTTGCTTTTCATCAATTCAAGTAAATCTTTCCAGGTTACTCTGAAATCATCCTACTTGTAATTTCTTATAGTACAATAATCCATAATCACAACCATATTTTGCAGTTTTTTCAGCTATTCCCCAATTTTTGGGAATTTCCTCAGTTTCTAATTCATAGCCACCACAAAAAGAGCCGATGTAAATTTTTTTTAAAACACATAGACCCTTTCCTCTATTTTTGGTCTCTTTAGGAAACAGACCTAGTAGTGGTGTTACTGGATCAAAGGGTATATACAGTTTTATACCTTTGGTTCTAGTTTCAAATTGCTCTCCAGAAGGCCGGATCAATTAAAAACTCTACCAGATCAATTTTTCCACATTTTGCAGAGGATGGCTCCTGTAAACAGCTTTCAAGGTTCTGATTACATATTATAGTGAGCTCTCTATTTATTCAATAACATATCATAGCAAAACATTCACAGAAAATCAAAATAGAGCATTCACAATGTTACAACTTACTACTGAAAATAAAAATACAGCATTCACTATGTCACAAATCAATAATTTATCACTAAAATGTCCACATAATTTTCACCAAAGTGATTACATAGTTTTAAACAAAATACATTCATTTAGTCAGTCACAAAATCCTTAATTCAATCACAAAGTACAAAAGTCAAAGTTTTCCACTCCTAGGTCACAGTAAATCATAATCTTAGTCAGTACACAGTATTCAAGTAAGGTCATATTTCAGCTTGACTCGAGGCTGGCTCTCAGCTTCCATGGTTTCTCTTCCATGGTCTCAGCTCCAACTGGGTCACCAGGGTTCATAGGCAGGCAGCTCCCAGTTCCTTGTCTAGCTCCTTGTCTAGTTCTTTATTTACTTTCTTTTTTTCTTTTTTTTTCTTTTAATTTATTTTCTTGGTTACATCATTCATTTCCACAAGGTTTTGAGTTACAAATTTTCTCCCCTTTTTACCCCTACCCCCCAGCCCAGAACATTGATCCCACTGTAAGGCCCCTCCCACAAT
>CM053598.1:208032734-208096469 GCA_028646575.1 Pseudocheirus occidentalis
GCTGCCTCCCACTGCTTCCTTGCCCTGGGAGCAGTTTGGCCGGACATGCTCTTCTCCTCCCGAGTTAGCAAAATCCACTGACCTTTCTCTTAGCCTTTTTTTTCTTCTGGCCTGATAAATGTGGATACTGTGCCTCCAGTGCAGCCCATCTGCTCTCCTATAGATGTGGCTCCCTGCCCAATGCCCCAGGGCTTGACCCGGCCGGGGTTTTCACCGCGGGTCCCAGACTGCTGCGAAGAGCCCCGCCTGCTGCGCTGCCTGTAGCAACAGATGTGCTTTCTGTCTTTTGGAGAGTTTTGGAGCTTGAAAATCTGTTTAGAGTCCCATTTTATGAGTTTTTTTAGCGTGTTTGTGTGGGAGCTGCGGTGCTTTGCTGCTTCTACCTCTTTATCTACTTTCTGTTCCATATTGAAGTTCACAGTGTCCAACTCACCTCAAGTCCTTCACAGTTCCTGTTTCTGGGAAGACAAAGTTTAACAGAGCCACAATAATATCCATACACATTGCCGACAGCATCATCAATTCACTATCTGCCTATGAAATCAACTCAGATCCACCAACAAGGTCTGAAAACTCAACACAAATCATCCACATAGAAATCAAAACAGACCCACAAACAAGGTCCAAAAGGTCAGCACAAATCATCAGTAAAGTCCCAGGACCTCTAAAACCCTTCTCCAGGACTTCTGTAAACATACAACCAGAAAATCCTCTTTCAGGGCTTCTAGTAAGGTCCATGGGCTTGTGTACAAAATATCACAAACAAACATCAACACAGATAGAACAAACAGAGTGCTGGGATACCACAAGTTTTTTCCTTCTTGCCTCTGCCACCACAAGAGTTTTCTTCTCAGTTCTGCTGTCTCTAGCCTGGGCCTCTCCTTATATATGATCATTAGCCCCTTCTCTTCTTATTTCGGGAGTTCATGAGTTCTAGGGTTCACAAGTTGTGGGGTTAGTAAGTTCTATTGCTTACCAGACTTGACACAAAGCTCAAAAGAAACTTGAACTGAAACAAGGTGTTAATTCAGTAGCTGAAACAAGGTGTGAACTACTTCTGTGCGTGCACACATATCCCTTAAAAAATTTCTTATTTTCCTCTTCTGTCATATTAGGAAATCTGATAGGTAAGTCAGAGTTGTTTTAATTTTCATTTCTCTAATCAGTAGTGGTTTAGAGCATTTCATATGTCCATATATAACTTTGATTTTTTCATCAGGAAACTGCCTTTCCATTTCCTTTGACCATTTATTGGTTGGGAAATGGCTTGTATTCTTATAAATTTGGCTCAGTTCTCTGTATATTTGAGAAATTAGACCTTTATCAAGAACACTTGCTATAAAGATTGTTTCTGGTCTTTCTCTTTTCCTTCTAATCTCAGTTGCATTAGGTTGTTGTTGTTTTCTTTTTTTTGCACAAAAGCTTTCAATTTAATATAATCAAAATTATCTGTTTTATTTTTCATAATGCTTTCTGTCTCTTGTTTCTCATGAATTCTTCTCTTCCCCATAGATCTGACAGGTAGATTTGCTCTTCTAATTTGCTTGTAGTGTCACTCTTTATGTCTAACTCATGCACCCATTTTTACCTCATCTTGGTAGATGATGTAAGACGTTGGTCTATACCTAGTTTGCATCCTCTTGTTTTCTAGTTTTTCCAGCAGTTTTTGTCAAATAATGACTTCTTATCCCAAAGGCTGGGGAACTTTGGGTTTATCAAACTCTAAGTTACTGTGGTCATTCACTACTGTGTTTTGTTTACCCAATATATTCCACTGATCTTCTGCTCTACTCCTTAGACAGTACCAGATAGCTTTGATAATTACTGCTTTATAATATAGTTTGAGATCTGGTATTGCTAAGGCCATCTTTCTTTGCATTTTTTCATCAATTCCCTTGATATTCTTGACCTTTTGTTCTTACAAATGAATTTTATTACTGTTTTTTCTAGTTCTATTAAATAATTTTTGGTAGTGACTGGTATGGCACTGAACAGGTAAATTGATTTAGGCAAAATTGTTATTTTTATTATATTGGCTCAGTCTACCCATGAGTAATTGGTATTTTTCCAATCATTTAGATCTGACTTTATGTGAAACATGCTTTGTAATTGTGTTCATATGGTTTCTGGTTTTGTCTCTACAGATCAGACTCCCAAGTATTTTATATTGTTTACAGTTATATTAAATGGGATTTCTCTTTCTATGTCTTGCTGTTGGGCTTTGTCATGTAAAGAAATGCTGATAATTTATGTGTTTATCTTATATTCTGCAATTTTGCTAAAATTCTTAATTATTTCAAGTAATTTTTAGTTGATTTTCTAGGGCAGCACTTCTCAACTTGTGGGTTATATTAAATTTGTAACAATGAAAATACATCTGGCATATCTGATATTTACATTATGATTCATAACAGTAGCAAAATTGCAGTTACGAAGTAGCAACGAAAATAATTTTATGGCTGGGGTTCATCACAACATGAGGAACTGTATTAAAGGGTCACAGCATTAAGAAGGTTGAGAACCACTGCTCTAGGGTTTTTGAGGTATATCATCATACCATCCTCAAAGAGTGATAGTTTTATTTCCTCATTCTAATCTTTTATTTTTCTTCTCTTACTGCTAAAGCTAACATTTCTATGTATTGCATTGAATAATAGTGGCTATAATGGATATTCTTGTTTCACCCTTGATCTTATTGGAAAGGCTTCAAGCTCGTCCCATTTTAGATAATGTGCGCTAATGGTTTTATATATATATATATATATACTGCTTATCATTTTAAGGAATACTCCCTTTATTCCTATGCTTCCTAGTGTTTTTAATAGGAACGGGTGTTGTATTTTGTCAAAAACACATATTGTGAAAATCATATGATTTCTGTTGTTTTTGTTGTTGATGTGGCCAATTATGCTGATAGTTTTCCTAATACTGAACAAACCCTGCATTTCTGGTATAAATCCGACCTGGTCGTAGTGTATAATCCTTGTGATATATTACTCTAATCCTCTTACTAGTATCTTATTTAAATTTTTCATCAATATTCATTAGAGATATTGGTCTATAATTTTCTTTCTCTGGTTTATGCATCAACCCTATATTTGTGTCATAATAGGAGTTTAGTAGGACTCTTTCTTCTCCTATTTTTCCACATAATTTATAAAGTGTTGGAATTAATTGTTCTTTAAAAGTTTGGTAGAATTCACTTGTAGGGGCAACTAGATGGCGTGGTGACTCGATCACCAGGAGTGCTCTAGTCAGGAGGACCTGAGTTCAAATTTTGCCTCAGACACTTAACACTTACTAGCCTTGTGACCTCAGGCAAGTCACTTAACCCCAATTGCCTTGCTCTCCCCACTCCAAAAAAGCAAAAAAAAAATTCACTTGTAAATCCATCTGGCCTTAGGGATTTTATCCTAGAAAGTTCCTTAATGATTTGTTCAATTTCTTTCATTAAGATGAGCTATTTAGGCATTCTATTTCCTGACCTGTTATCTGGGTGATTTATGTTTTTGTAAATATTCATTTATTTCACTCAGATTTATTGGCCTATAATAGGGCAAAATGTTTCCCAATGATTGCTTTAATTTCTTCTTTATGGGGAGTGATTTCACCCTTTTAGTTTTTGATACTGGATATTGGGTTTCCTTCTTTTTTTCTTTTTTTTAAAAATAAAATTAATGACTTAACTATCTTCTTGGGGTTTTTTCCTCATAAAACCAGCTACTTGATTTATCTATTAGTTGAATAGGTTTTTTTAAAATTTTCAATCTTATTAATCTCACTTTGATTTTCAGGACTTCAAATTTGTTGCTCATTTGGGGATTTTTAATTTGTTCTCTTCTTAGATTTTTCTTTTAGTCGCATGCCCAATTCATTGATCTGTCCTTTTTCTATTTTGTTGATATAAAAATTCAGAGAAATAAAATTTCCCATAAGTTCTGCTTTGGATGCATCCCACACATTTTGGTGTGTTGTCTCATTGTTGTCATTCTCTTTAGGGAAAATATTGATAGTTTCCACAATTTGTTCTTTGATCCACTTATTCTTTAGGATAAGATTATTTAGTTTCCAATTAATTTTTAATCTATCTTTCCACTGTCCTTCATTGAATGTAATTTTATCACATTATGATCCCAAAGAATATGTTTAATATTTCCATCTTTCCACATTTGATTTTGAGGTTTTTATTCCCTGTTACATGGTTAACTTTTGTGCATGTGACTTGTGCTACTGTGGAAAAGGCATACCCCTTTTGGTTCCCATTCAGTTTTCTCCAAAGATCTGTCATATCTAACTTTTCTAATATTTTATTTACCTCCTTCATTTCTTTCTTGTTTCTTTTCTTGGTTGGATTTATCAAGTTTTGAGAGAGGACAGTTAAGGTCCTCCAGTAGTATAGTTTTGTTGTGTAGTTCTTAACTTCTTTAAAAATTTGAGTGCTATACCACTTGGTGCACATATATTTAGTATTGATATTGCTTCATTGTCTATGGTACCTATTAGCAAGATGTAATTTCCTTCCTTATATCTTTTAATTAGGTTTGTTTTTGCTTTTGTTTTCTCTGAGACCAATATTGCTACCCCTGATTTTTTTTTTACTTCAGCTGAAGCATAATAAACTCTGCTTCAGCCCCGTACCTTTACTTTGTGTGTCTGTCTCTCTGCTTCAGATGTGTTTCTTGTAAACAACATATTGTGGGATTCTGGTTTTTTATCCACTCTGCTATCTGCTTCTATTTTATGGGAGAGTTCATCCCATTCACATTCACAGTTATGATTACTATGTTTATTTTCGTCAATGCTATTTTTCTCCTGTTTGTCCTCTCTCTCCCTACTAGTGTTTTGCTTCTATCACCTCCTTCAATCTGCCCTTCCTTCTGTCAGCCCCTCTCCCCCTGTTTATTTAATCTCCTCCCCTCCCACATCCCTTTCAGGTAAGATAGATTCCCATATTCAACTGATTGTATGTTTTATTTTCTCTTAGAACCAATACTGATGAAAGTAAGATTCAAGCAATGTCCATCACGCACCCTCCCATCTTCTCCTCCATCTCTTCATGTGAAATAATTTGCCCATTCTACCTTTCCTTTCCTCTTGCACCCAGTGTACTCTCCTTTATTATCCCTTGATGTTTTTATGTCATTTCCTCAAATTCACCTTACACCTGTACCCTATCTATGAATATTCCTTCTAGTTATACTAATAGTAATACAATTTTTAATAATTATAAGTATTATCTATCTATGTAGGGATGTAAACAGTTTGATTGTATTAAAGCCCTTATGTTTTCTTCTCCTTTTTTCCTGTTTCTGCTTCTTTTGGGTTTGATTTGGAGATCAAATTTTTGGTTTAATTCTCATCTTCATATGAAAACTTGAAATCCTTTTATTTTTTTAATGATCATTTTTTTCCTTTAACATTTTATGTTTAATTTCACCAAGCAAGCAATTCTTTATTGTAGTCCTAACTCCTTTGCCTTTCAGAATATCATGTTCTGTGGCCTCTGATCTTTTAATGTTGCAGCTACTAGTCCTGTATAATCCTGATTGTGACTCCTTGATATTAAAATTGTTTCTTTCTGGCCACCTGCAGTATTTTTTCCTTTGTCTAATAGTTCTTAAATTTGGCTATAATGTTCCTTGGAATTTTTGTTTTGGGTTCTCTTTCCTGAAATGATGGGTGGATTCTTTCAATGCCTATTTTGACCTCTGGTTCCAGGATATCAGTTTTTCAGGATAAGCAGTTTTCCTTGATAATTTCTTGAAAGATGCTGTCCAAATCCTCCTTTTGATTATGGCTTTCAGGAAGTCCAATAATTCTGATATTATCTCTCTGAATCTATTTTCCAGGTCGTTTGTTTTTCCCATAAGATATTTTACACGTTCTTTGTTTTCATCCTTTTTGAATTTGTTTGATTTTTGGTGTCTCAAAGGGTCATTAATTTCCACTTGCCCAATTCTAACTTTTAAGGAGTTGTTTTCCTCAATTAGCTTTTGTACTTTCTTTTCTATTCCATCAGTTGTAAGGAGTTGTGTTCTTCAGTGGATTTTTGTATTTCCTTTTCCATTTGAGCAATTCTATTTTTAAACAGTTGTTTACTTTTTGTAAGTGGTTGACTCTTTTTTCATAATTCTCTTTTATCACTCTTATTTCTTTTCCCATTTTTTCTCCTACCTCTCTTATATGATTTTTAAGTTTCTTTTTGAGCTCTTCCATGAATTCTGTTTTTTCTTTTTGGAGGGGGAAAGGTAGGGCAACTGGGGTTAAGTGACTTGCCCAAGGTCACATGGCTAGTTTTTATGTTAAGCATTTGAGGTCAGATTTGAACTCCGGTCTTCCTGAGTCCAGGGCCGGTGGTCCATTCACTGTGCCACGTAGCCACCCCACTTCCATGAATTTTTTCTGCACTTGAGAGTACTTTCCATTTTTCTTTGGTGTTTCACGCATAGGTGTTTTGACATTGTTGTCCTCTTCTGAGTTTGTGTCTTGATCTTCCTTGTCACCATAATGACTTTCTATGGTCAGATTTTGTTGGTTTTTTGTTCCTCTTTTTGGGAGGGGCCTTTTTCCTTTCTTCTAAATTTGACTTCTTTTCCTGGTTTGAAGGGGCACTGTCTCAGGCTTCTTGTGCCAGGGGCTGGCTGTTTACCTGGTGCTACACTGATGTTGACCTGAGGCCCACAGGGGACCCTTGTGTCTGGCAATGCACTGAAGGGGTGACATGGGAGCATGACTGACTCTGCTGGAGGTCGTAGGGTCTGGAAGCTTATCTAGTGCTAAGCAGGGTTCTCGTGGTGGTGTCCAGAATGTGTTGAGGCTGGTGGGGTATATTCTGTGTTTCCTTGAGGTTACACTGAAGCATATGGCTTCTGGCAGCTGCCTATTTGCCCAGAGCTATGGTGAAGCACATGGTGGTTCTGAAAGCTGGAGTCTGCTATCTCCCTGGCTATGCTGACCAAGTAGAATGTCCTGGTGCTAGCATTTGTCTGCTTCACTGACCTGGGCCTCAGGATCTACCTCTGGTTTGCTGAGGTGGGGCTTGCCGCTGACTTGTTCCATAATAACTCTTTATGGTGAGATTCCTTTTTTGCTTTTTCTTCCAGTCTACTCTGTGACTTTAGGATTGATGTTAAGGCTGGGCTCTATCGCACTTCTGGTGGGAATTTCTGGACTATCTTATTGCTGCTTTCTTGAGGTATTGAGTGTTGTGCCATACTAGTATCAAAGGCACAGATTAGGACCTGCAAGTTTTAGTGCTCCTAAAGTGGTCTGATCCAAAACAAAATCTTGTGGCTGCTGTCTTGTTCTAAACTCTGCAACTTCCTGACCTGGGTTTAAGTCTGAACAGAAGAATGCTGCTGGACTCTAACCCTATCAGTCAGCCAGAAAGCTCTTTTGTTTCAGCAGAAGAGCTATAGGCTCTCATTTGTCCTGGGATTTTTTTCTTGTTATTCCTCATTGGGTTGAGACAGATTCTGGAATTCAGATCTGACTTCACTCCTGAGATATGAGTCACATCATTGTTGTTTGCTTTTGAACTTTTTTCTTTCTTGGGACATTCACCAGATCCTCCATACCTGAGAATATTACCCTAGGGCACAGGTCTTCTTTTTGGTTCACCTTGGATCTACTACCCACGACTCAGCAGTGAGTGACAAAACTGCTGCTCGGCATCTCCCTCATTGCTGTACTCTGGTACAGGTCTAAGATCTCTTCTCACGGTTGTACACAGCCTCTCCTTGAGAAGTGGAGTGTTCAAATAAATAGTGTGCTTGTGCTTTAACTCGGTCCACAATGTCTGCAGTCTTCTCTATTTCCCTCTACAAATGTGATCTAGACTGAGAGAAATTATAATTAATAACCAATTATTTGGGGGAGATTTAGAGTTCCTCCTCCTCTCTATCTTCATTTCAAGACCTCAATATCTGAAGGTTGAGCTAAGCTTCTCCTCTGTCTCCTCTACCCCCCACCCAACCTTATGAAGAATCTCTAGTCTAAGGAGAATTTCATTCAATCAAGTCCGGGTGGAGACAGACCCTTTTTCCTAAATTGCTCAAGGCTGGGAGTGGTCTGGGTATAGAGGTAATTCTCTGTCCCAGAGTGGCATGGGATCACTCTCAGCCCCTCATTGTAATATTCATTCTCTCATTAATTGTTAACCACTCAGAGTTGATTGCTATCCTTTTGAACACCCCTTTTCCAAAAGAAGAGAGGAATTTTGAGCCCGCCTGCCATGATTATCTTTGGTCTAAGAGAGAGACAGCCAAATGACCATCCTTTTATTAAAATGCCAGCATTATTAATAAAATTACTAAGATACCTAGAAATTATGTCTCTTGAGCTTTTTTCATGCCTCAAGACAAATGCCTCACTATAACTTTTCCTGGATTTCACCATCAGGATTCAGTCTTGTTCATTTTCTACGCTTGTTGGAAGGAGTTTTATGGAGTGGAATTCAGGTGTATTGCTCCTTCTACTGTGCCGTCTTGGTTTAGTTTAAACTTCAAAGTTTTGTTCAGCTCTGATCTTTAGCTTGAAAATCCTCTATTTCATTTCCCTGAAGGATTATATTCATTTTTGTGGGTAATTTACTCTTAGCTACAAGCCTGTATCTTTTGACTTATGAAATGTCATACTCTAAACTCTCCTCTTCTTTGTAATGGGGGCTCCTAAATCAAAGACTCCTAAGTACTTGAATTTTCTTTCTGGCTACTTTGCAGGATTTTCCCCAGTTATTGAACCTATTCTTTAATAATATGATTTTGAATTCTTTTTGCTATCCTATTTGGCTTCATATGGACACTATCTATTATGAACACTATCTATAATTGTCTTCTTTGAATCATACACACAGCTTAACACAATATTCCAGACATGAACTGATCGGGGAAGAAAGCGACATATCTGACATAGCCATGTCTTCACTACTTAGTAAGCATTACTAATGTAAACCTAACAGGAGCTGATGAGATTATAAGACTTACAACTTCCCTAAAAGACAGCTATTGTCAGGCTACTCATTTAAAATAAGTCAAGATTGGGACGGCTAGGTGGCACAGGGAGTAGAGCACAGGCCCTGGAGTCAGGAGGACCTGAGTTCAAATCTAACCTCAGACACTTAACATTTACAAGTCATGTGACCTCGGGCAAGTCACTTAACCTCAATTACCCTGCCTTTCCTCCTGCAAAAAAAAAAAAAGGTCAAGATTACTCCTGTGGTGTATGACTTCAGAGTCAAATTTCAAGGCTGTTTGAGGAATGTACATTTTTTGTATATTTAATACCAGTACTTCAGACTAGGACAATATATTCCTTTGTCTCTGTCTTTCCTTCCTTTCTTCTTTCCCTTATTTTCTACCTCTTCCATCTTTTCTTTCTCTTTTTCCACCCTCCTCTCATGTGTCAGACAAATCCCAAGAAGGAAATAGTAAAGTTGTTATAGGGATTAAAAAAGAAACACAGTTGTCGGATGATGGGCTACAGAGATCTCCATTTCTCTGGCAGAGTCCATTGTATTTGTTTATTGGATTAAGAATAATTCATCTTGTCACATTCCAGGGCTACTCTATAATTATGCTAAACAGAGAGGGCGATTTTGACCACACCAGTGTTTATGTGCCCAAATCAGCAGTCAGAAGAAACTGTCTTACTTCCTTGATGTGACCTTGGCAGGGAAAATAAGCCCTGTCATTTTAGCTTCCTATCATAATACATACAGTCTTATGAGGAGGTGATTCTGAGTCTGTGATGACATATATACACTGACCTGGCTTAAGAATAGGAGTGTCCCTTTGCCATGACTTGTCTTCTGTAATGTTCTTGAAACTCTTCTAATATGACTCACAAAATTAAGTAATTTCTCAGCTGATGCCTCTTTTATTCTTGAAGTATTCATAAATGTAATGCAAAGGATGGATACCCTACCTCATGTTTTGAAATGGGTCTATATGTTCTGATTCTCCAACTCAAGTAAGAAGACAGGAGAATTTCCATGAAAGCAAAGCAGAGACTTAAACTACAAAAATAAAAAAAAATGGATTAAACTACAAAAATAAAAAAATAAAAAATGGATTGCAGAATTCAGATGGACCTCAGATGCCATCTAACCCAATCCATAAACAAAGGGAATTGCCACTATCACATACCTAAAAATGGTTGTCCAACTTCCACTTGAAGAACATCAAGGAGGGGGATTTCATCACCTCTCAAGATAGGCGATTTCACTTTTGGAGAGTCAGTCTACAAGCATAAGAACACCTCCTATGTATCAGGCACACACATTCACGGTGTGTAGACTGGGGACACAAAGACCAAAAAAGTACCTGCTCTCAAGGAGTTGAAAGTCCAGTGGGGAGATAATATGGAAAGAAGCTATGCCAGATAAATGGAGATAATCTTAGGTAAAATTAAGAAAGTCTGACAAAGACTTTTTGGAGAAAGGGAGATGTTAGTAGATGAATGAAGGCAGATGTAAGTGGAAGAGAGTTCCAGGCATGGTGCTCTGCCAGGGAAAATGCATAGAGTCAGGAAATGAAATGTCAAGTTAAAGAAAATAAGGTCAGTGTCCCTGAGTTGCAGAATATGTGGAGGGGTAAGGTAAGAACATTTGAAAGTCAGGGAGGGGACAGGTTGTGAAAGTGCAGCTTGAATTATTAGGAAATTTTTCCTGAAATCTGCTTTTTCTTTTTAAAAAAACTTCCATTATTCCTCCTGGGTTTATTCTTTGTCACCCAAAATAACAAATTTAATGCTTCTTCCACATGAGAGACCTTCAAATATTTAAGGACAATTATTGTGACCTTTCTGACTTTTTCTTTCTCCAGGCTAAGCATCTTTAGCTCCTTCAAAAGATCCTTGTATAGAGGCGGGTAGGTGGCACAGTGAGTAGAGCGCCGGCCCTGGAGTCAGGAGGACCTGTCTCAAATCTGGCCTCAGACACTTGACACACTTACTAGCCATATGACTTTGGGCAAGTCACTTAACCCCAATTGCCCTCCAAAATAAACAGACAAAAGATCCTTGTGTGACAAAGACTAAAGGTGTTTTATTATCCTGTTATATTCCTATGGATACCTTACCACTTATTATTCTTGAATTAGTAGTGCCCAGAAGTGACCCCAGTACTCCAGATAAGGCCTAAAAAGAAGAGAATGCAGTGGAACTATTACTTCCCTGTCCCTAAAAGCTATGTATTCTGAATCCATCCCAGATCTTGCTGACTGCTGTATCGCTTTGCTAATTCATATTAAGCTTGTTGTCCACTAAAGCCTTCAGATCTTTTTTCAGAAAAAACAAAACAAAACATGTTAACCATATTATATTATTGAGATTGATTTCTATATATCTAAGGACAATACTATATTGTTATTCATATAAGATTTCATCTTAAGTTCATCTCAATACTCTGGTCTATCAATATTTGAATAGGGGGATGGAGCCAAGATAGGAGGAACTCACCTGCGCTCTCCCCAAAACTCTTCTAAACAACTTTAAATAATGCCTCAAAACAAATTCTGAAGTAGCAGAGCCCACAAAAAACAGGATGAAATGATTTTTAAACCAAAGACGAATGAGAAGGTCAGTAGAAGATCCATCTCACTGAGGTGAGAGGAGTGTGGTCCCCAAAACAGCCACAGGCCTTGGAGGAACACTGACTCAGGGGTGGCAACTTCTCAGCCTACAGACAGTAAGTAAGGGGGTCAGCAAATGATCAGAAGGTTACCGGGGCCCCTTTGCTGACTTTCAGGGCAGGACTCTGTTGCATTGGCTATATGCATATGGGTTGCAGTCCTGGGTCTCAGTCCCAGGGGAGGAGAAGCATTAGTGCACCAGAGATTTCAGTCATGGTGGAGCAAGGAACCTTGTCATGATCCCAAGCCAAAAAGGAGAGCTTGTGGTGGTACACAGACCAGAAAACAGGCTAGGAAGAGTAGTGAACCCCTCTCCATAGATCATACTGCTTCAGAAGAGCTGAAATTTCTCTCCAGCTCTCTTTATTTTCTAAGCTTTCTAGTGTTTTTAATAGCGGTGGGTGTTGTAGTTTGTAGAAAGATTTTTCTGCTTTTATCGAGATAATCATAAATATTTTTGCTTTTGTTGCTAATATAGTCAATTATGTTTATAATTTTGTTTAAACTGAATACTCTTTGCATTTCTAGGATAAATTCAGCTTGATCATTATGTATGATCTTTTGTGTCTATGTGTCTATGGTTTCCTTGCTCATATTTTGTTTAAAATGTTTACATTAATATGTATTGGGGAAGTTGGTATATAAAGTTTCTTTCTATTTTGCTTTTCCTGATTCGGCATTCAAGATCATATTTATGTCAGTGAAATAATTTACTAGGACTCTTTTTAAAACTTATTTTTTTTAGTTTATGTAGTATTAAAATTAACTGCTTTTTAAATGTCTTGTAGAATTTCTTTGTAAATCCATCTGGTCCTGGGAATTTGTTTCTTAGAGAGCATATGACTTTCAAATTTGTTTTGAAAATAGAGTGTTTAAAATATATCATTTTCTATTTTGTTAATATGAACATATTTACATATTCTAAAAATACTCATCTGCTTCATTCAGGTTGTTCATTTTGTTGGCATTTAGTTGGATGTAATAGCTCCTAGGAATTGCTTTTATTTTTTTTTTATTTTTTCATTTTTAATTAATTTTCTTCAATCTACCTTTCCCATTTTTGATATTGGTAATTTGGTTTTCTTCTATATTTTCTTAAAAGTAGAATTAACTAATGTATATATTATAAAATTACCTCATGCATTAAAAAAACTAGCTCCTATGTTAATGAGCTATTTTTAGTTTTAATTTTGTTAATTTCTTTTTTATTTTAAAGATTTCTATCCTTTCTTTGCTTTAACTAATGGTTTTTAATTTGTTGGTATTTTAAGGTTTTTTTAATTTGCATGCCCAATTTCTTGATCTGCTTTTTGCTTTTTTTTGTTGATAAAAATATTTAGCTGTAAATTTTCTATTAAATGTTACTTTTATTGCATCTCACAAGCATTGGTATATTATCTCAATATTATCATCATCTTTGTTGAAGCTTTTCATTATTTCTATAAGTTTTTCTTTGACCTACCCATTCTTTATGATTAAATTATTTTGTTTCCAACTAATTTTAAATCTCTTCTTCAAAGTCCCTTTATTGAAGTAATTTTTATTACATGATGATCAGTAAAAGGTATATGTTTTATTTCTGCTTTCTTGCATTTGTTTGTGAGGCTTTTATGCCCTAATACATGTTAAATTTTTGTGAGCATTTTTTCATGCACATCTGAGAAACAGATGTACTCTTTCCTGTTCCCATCAGTTTTCTCCAGATGTTTGTCATATCTAATTTTTCTAGAATTCTATTGATCTCCTTAAATTCTTTCTTGCTTATTTTTTGTTTAAAGTTTTTTTTTTAAGTCTGAGAGGAGTAAATCAAGGTGATCCATTATTATAATTATACTGCCTATACCTTCCTATAATTCTTAAACCATTTTAAAATAATTTAGATGCCATGCCATTTTGTGACCTGATGATAACAAAGTTCTGAGCCATATGCATTATCTCCCCATATAAGAATGTAAACAGTTTATCCTTGTTTTAGCTCCTTATTATTGCTTCCTTATGTTTGCTTTTTTATGTGTCTCCTTGATTCCTGTGTTAATATGGCAAATTTTATACTTTGGACTTTTCATCACGAATGTTTAGAAATTCTTTATTTTGTTAAAAGTTCATTTTCTCTCTCTAGGATTATGTTCAGTTTTTTGAATTATCTTCAGCTTTTGTTTTCAAGCTTAGGTCCTTTGCCTTCTAGAACATCGTAATCTAAACTCTCCACACCTTTGGAGTAGTAGCTGGCTGCTAAATCTTGTGTGGACCTTACTGAGACTCCTCAGCATTTAAATGATTTCTTTTTGCCTTTAGCAGTGTTTCTTTTTTTTTTCCTGTGACTTAGAAACTCTGGATTTTTGCTTTAACCTTCCTAGGAGTTTTCATTTGGTGGTTTCTTTCAGAAAATGATTAATAGATTCTTCATTTTTTTGCCCTCACATTCTGAATTCCAGAAAGTTTCTTTTATGATTTCTTGAAATACAATGTCTAGATTTTAAAGAAAAAATTATTACTATGGCTTCCACACAGTCTAATGATTTTTAAATCTCCTTTCCTGGTAGATTATTTTTTCTATGAGATAGATCTGTTTTTTAAATACTTAAGTTTTTTTCTTGATGTTTTCTGGGGTTATTTGCTTCCATTTTAATTTTCAAGAAGTTACTTTCTTCAGTAAGATTTTGGATCTCTTTTTCCAAGCTGTTAATTCACTTTTCACAATTTTTCTTTGTGAATTTTTTACTCTATTGCTCTCCTTTGGCTTTTAAAATTATTTTAATTTCCTTTTCAAATTTTTGCTTTGACTTCTCTAGAAATTTTTGTTTGACTTGTGTCCAAGTTACATTTTTCTTTGAATCTTTGTAAGCATTCTCAAATCATTTATATCTATGTTTCTGCCTTGAGCTTCCCGGTCTCCCTAATATTTCTTTATTAAGGGATACTTTTTTACTGTTTGCTCATTCTTCCAGCCTACTCTTTGATTTTGATTTTGATTTTACTGTTAGTCTGTGCATTTTTTGATAAGTAGGTAGAATATCTGGCCTGGCTTCTTACTTCTTAAATCCTTTTGCTGCTTTCACAGCTTAGCCTGGGACCCAGAATGTTTTCAGCGTTCTCAAAGCAATGTAATCCTAGGTAAACTCTACTTTCTCCTCTTGGTTTGATTTCTGCAAGTGTGTGAGTCAGGTTTGGGTTGGTCAGATGATCATTGCTCCGGAGATTCAGTAGAATGCTCCTAGAATCAGTCACTATTAGCTTGCCGTGGAGCTCTGCAGGTTAATTTCCTCTTTCTTCTTAGACTCCAATCCTCCTTGTTCTGCCATGGCTTACATATGAGGTTCAAGGTTAAATAAGAGTCACCACTCTGCTCTAGGAATCAGGGTCACATAGCTACCTTTCCAGAGCTTGCTTCCTGCTCCATAAACAGCTATGGCCAGTGCGTTTGACAACTCCTCTCCATACTAGTTCAGTGACCTGGTTAGTGGGCAACAGAGCTACTGGATATCTGATGGTTCCTGAACCCAGAACTTGTTCAGGGAACCCCTGGGATCTTTCTTCCTTGGTAATTTTTGTTTTAGTATCCTTTCCCAGGCCTTTTTCAGTCCCTGACCACTGGCATGTTTCTCACCACATGCTCTTGGCCAGATTCTATGTGCCCTGGCTATAGATCTCTCTGTCTGTCTAAGTCACACTGAGCAGAGAAAAATGACTCACAGAGACATTTTCTTGATTTTCCTTATTATCATCCAACCCAATGCATTTCCAAGATTTTTGAGGAGGTTTATTGGGAGCTAGGCTGTACTGTTTCTTTTTGCCCTACAATTTTAACTCTGCCACCCGTTACTGTCTTTTGAAAATTTGATGAGCGTATCATCTGTGCTTTATCTAATTCAATGATAAAAATGTTAAAAAGCAGCACAAGGTCCAGCACAGATTCCCTGGGGCTACTCCACTTGAAACTTTCTGCCATATTGAAATATTGTTAGGTTCAAACCTAACAGCATCCATCGAACTGGTACTGAATGTATCTGATTCTATTATTGATTGATAATCTATAGCTTTCTAATTTTTCTACAAGAGTATTAAGAGATATTTTATGAAAAGTTTTACAAAAACTTAGGTAAACTGTAATGACTTGCTTATTTTAGATGCTTACAGTCATTTTTCTTTGATGTAAGAGCTATGGATTTTGGCTATCACATTTTTAGGACTTTTCTTTAAGGAGTTTCTTTCATTGATCAATTCTTTCTAATTTCTTTGCTCTCCGGCTTTAATAGCTCTCAGTAGTTTTAATGTATGATCTTTTGACATTTATGCAAGGGTTTTTTGGGGATCATACATTTAAGTAATTTCAATGATTCTTTTTTTTTTTAGTTTTTTGCTTTTTGGAGGGCAATTGGGGTTAAGTGACTTGCCCAGAGTCACACGGCTAGTAAGTGTGCTAAATGTCTGAGGCTGGATTTGAACTCAGGTCCTCCTGACTCCAAGGCTGATGCTCATTCACTGCACCACCTAGCCACCCCAATTTCAGTGATTCTTAAATTGCTTTTCATTGACCTATTTTCCAGAGCAGTTGTTTTTTTATAGCGGATATTTTACATTTTCTTCTTTGCTTTTGTTCTAATATTTCTTATTGTCTTATGGCATTGCTGATTTCTGTTTGGTCTAATCTAGTTTTTAGGTAGCTTGTTATTTGGGCAAGGTGTACTACTTTCTTTTATAATTTATTTCTTCTTTCAATTCATTCCTCCAGAACTCTTATTTCATTTTTATTTCTTGCATTATTTCTTCCATATATGGTCCTTGTGGAAAATCTATTTTTTTCCTCTTCTCGTTATTTGTGGTTGTTACAGATTTACTCATTCTATCTCTTTTGGTCTCTAGATTTACAATGCATTTTATATTGATTATTGTTTTCTTTAATTTATTCATCTCTCCAACTTTAGTTCTTGAACCTGGGCCAGCCTCTGCTAATTTCTTCCCTTTTGGGTGGGGCGGTCTGTCCTGCTTGATCTCACCCTTAGTCCCCCAGGGGTTTGGGCTGACCTCCACCTGCCAGGGTAAACCTTCCCTGGATCTTTGAAGTCTGGAGCACTGGATCTTCAAGATCTTATATGGTATCTCAGGACAAAGTAACCAGAACTATGGATCCCTTTAGTATAAGTTGTGTCAGTCCTTAGCATTAACATGCTGCTCTGGTAAGTATTGCTCCCTTTGCCTTATAAGATCTCCACCTTGGGTTTTCTGTCCTTTTTAGGTCTTTTATGGGCAGGTCATCTACTTCTGCTCCCTCCTGTCCCAAAGTCATACAGCCTCTGGTCCATCCCAGGGAGTGGTGGGAGGCTGTTGACCTGTTTGTTGGTTCTTTACTATTGCCCATGGTCTATTGTATGATTGAAGTTTGTTTGGGTTTTTCTGGCAGTTTCAAAACGTGAACTGTTATTTAGTTTATTTTTGAATTTCTGGAGAGCATTATTTGGTCTGGGGTTAATTTCAGGTGTTTGCTAAAGGGGGAGCTGGGCAATCTACCTCTGTTTAGGCAACCATTTTAGTCAGAAGTCTCCATAAACTTTTCTTGATGAAGTCATGTTCTTTGTAATCACTTATTTCTAAAATGTTTGCCTAGCATCTCTTCAATTATCTATTCTAGAATTTTTCTCCTAGAATTGAAGTCAAGCACATTGACTTATCATTTGAAGACTCTACTCTCTTCTCCTTTTTTTGAAAGTCAGGACATTTGTCTTTCTCCAAAACTCTCCTATATATTTTTTCTTTTTGGAGGGGGAAGGGCAGGGCAATTGGGGTTAGGTGACTTGCCCAAGTTCACATGGCTAGTAAGTGTTATGTATCTGAAGGCAGATTTGAACTCAGAGCCTCCTGACTCCACAGCCCATGCTCTATTCACTGTGCCACCTAGCCACCTCAACTCTCTTATTTTTAATGATCTTTCAAATATCACTGATGGTGGCTAATAATAACATGTAAGAGTCCTTTCAGGACCCAATGATGTAGTTCATCTAGGTCAGGTGACTAAAAGTAATCAAAGATAGCCAGATGCTTTAATACTATCTCTTTATTCATCTTGGGCATCAGCTTTGTGAGAGTCATTTTTGTTCTGTCTTTTCCTTTGCAGAGAAAACAGAAATAAAACAGGAACTGAGTAGTGTTGCTACCTTCTCTCTTAAGTTAGTTATTATCTGAGCCACCCCATAAAAATATAACAACCCTTCTTTAATCTTCCTTTTACTCACAATTTAGCCTAAAAGAAAACAAACTTCAAACTCTGTTTTAGCCTTAGCTTTCTTTATTAGCCTCAGCTCATTCTGAGCTTTAGTATTTCTGACACTTTTTACAGAACTTTTATATTCATGTTTCTCTTCTGTTACCAAGTCATGCTTCTATATTCTATGAAAAAAATTTAAGTTTAATTTGGTTAGTCAATTCCCTGGGTTCTCTTCAGACAAATTCATATTTTCCTTCATATTGGAACTCATTTTTTGTGCCTCAAGAATTTTTCTTGAGCATCTTCCTACCCTCCTGGGTGGAATTCTCTTGCAATATTTTATCCTAAGGGATCCTACTTTTAATTCCATCGACATTTATTTTCTCAGAATCTTGGGTGTATATTAGACTATACGATTCCTATCCTGTTACCACAAGCTCTAAAATGAAAGTTCTCTTTCCTCAAGGTTTCATAATCTCCACACAAACAAGCCTAAACTTGTAACTCTGTTAGTGAAAATAGGATCAAGAATAGAATTCCCCCTTGTTGGTTCCTCCATCTTTTAAGGGACAAAGTTAGCAATAAGCAATGTCAAGAAGTTATTAGTTACTCTGCTTTCTATCAGAGAGCACACTTATTATTATGTGTTTAGATGACTGAAGTCCTCTGTTACTATGATATCAGGCCTATGTGCCAGGCTTGGGTTCTGCTTACTTCCTCTTTTGGTCCAGGTGCTCTACAGTATACTGCAATGCTAAAAAATCACTTCTGTTTCCCCTTTCTTTGTTCTTTATCCACATACTCTGCTTTATGCTTCTCTCCTTTGATTACTGGATTTCCTCACATGATTATACCTTCTTAATATATGATGTCCTATCCCTGAAGCATGAAAAGGTAAACAGGGAAGAAAAAAGAAACCCATGATATTCAGTAAAGTTAAACTGTTAACACCCCTACATGGGAAAGTGATACTTGTAACTCTTGAGAACTATATCCTTATTATGATATTTAGAAAGGGTATACATAGACAGAGGATGTGGGTATAAGATGACTTTGATGTGTTCATGAATAAAAAATTGAGGCATTGTACTGGGAGAAGAGGAAAGTAGAAGGCTGTCTTGCTAATGCAATGTGCCACAGCTGAATTTTACATTCTGTTCAGATAATGTTGGCAATAATATACACTTCAGGCAGATTAGTTATTATAAAGTATTATTTATTGATTACAAGCCACTAAATGATATAGATTATATGAATATAGATCGATCAATTGATCGATCGATAGATAGATAGATAGATAGATAGATAGATAGATAGATAGATAGATGGATGAGTATATGTACATCACCAAATCAGGGAAACACCTACATCTGTGTCTGTCAGCTGGGAAGTCCCATTTCAGCCATCCAGAGTCCTGACTGGAAAATTCCCAGGCTATGCATCTATCCGATGAATGAGACTTCAGTTGTCTAAAAGGAGAGTCCCTGCTTTCACAGGGTTTTGGACAAAGAGTCTAAAAATGTCTACACAAGATGTGATCATCTGTTCCAGAATGTGGGTGTTTGAATTCTTTCAGGGCTGGCTAGTCCATTAAGGAGACAAAATCCTGCCAGGGAAATGCAATCTTCATTGGAAACAATTTGTGTTTATTCACTTGTTTCTTCTCAGTAAGTCATGACATGTGACTTCACACAGGGGACACAGGCATTTGCATAGCCTTACAAATTCAGTCTGGAAGACATAAAAATCTTAATTTCCCTTACATTCAGTCCCTGGGTCTGACAAATTGATTGTATAGGTAGTATGAACTTTGGGGGAAATGAAGTGATACATTTTCTTTAGACAAACATACACATAATAATATTAATAATAAAAAGAAGATAATCAATCTTAAGATAGGATGAAATATCCAATTAAAATAATTGTGAATAGTGCATTTGAAGAAGAAATCAGACCAATGATGATTAGTATCAGAAGTCACTATATGACTAATATCAATGAGTTTATTAGAAGCCATTACAATTTGCATCCTATGCGTTTAAGACCTTTTGATTATTCTGTAAAAATTTCTTAGCTTTTTGTGATGGATTAAGGATATCATACAAGGGTTGAAGAGAGATGGTGAGTGGAGGAATGGATATGGTAGGAACAAAAAGGGTAAATGAAACATCGTCTATCAGTTGAGGGGCAAAATAGAAATCATCGCCCTCCTGTTTTAAGTGTTCAATGACTTTGAGGCAACCTGAAAAAAGGCCACTTAGTCCTATGGGCTGTAAATGAACTGAATTAGCAATTGTTAAACACACACATTGAGGTTCTATTTCATATAATATAAAATAATTATGTATAGGGAGCAAAGTCCAATCACACATATTTAGTGAGTGTCCCAATAAACAAGATTCCATGTACTTGGTGGTATGTGCACACACTAAACCACAGTAAGTATCAAGATGATTTTCTAATAGAATATATTTTCCTTGTATATGTGGCAAAGTAAAATAATTTCCTAATATAGGCTTTATATGAAAATTATATATAATAGAATAATTATAACATAATAATGTTCTAAGGTCCCAGTGCACCATTTATCAGTACACTTCAAATGTGGAGAATCTGTGATCGTCCAGTTGTCTTTGGATATCCAGGCTGCAAAATACCATATTAAATAACTGTGGCAATAATGGACATCCTTGTTTCACCCCTGATCTTATCGAAAATGCTCATAGCTTATCCTCATTACATAAAATGCTTGTTGATGATTTTAGGTAGATGCTACTTATGACTTTAAGGAAAAATACATTTATTCCTATGCTCTCTAATGTTTTTTAATAGGAATGTGTGTTGTATTTTGTCAAAAGCCTTTTCTGCATCTACTGAGATGATTTAATGCTTTCTGTTAGTTTTGTTGCTGATATGGTCAATTATCTTGATAGTTTTCCTAATTGAACTAGGCCTGCATTCCTGGTACGAATCTTACTGGCTCATAGTATATTATTCTCATACATTGTTATAATCTTTTTGCTAATATTTTATTTGAAATTTTAATATTTATATTCATTAGGGAAATTGGCCTATAATTTCCTTTCTCTGTTTTGACTCTTTCCAGTTTAGGTATCAGTACCATATTTGTATCATAAAAAGAATTTGGTAGGACTCCTTCAACTATATTCCCTAATAGTCTACATAGTTTTGGAATTAATTGTTCTTTAAATATCTGATAAAATTCACTTGGAAATCCATCTGGCCCTGGAGATTATTTCTTAGGGAGTTCATTGATGGCTTGTTCAATTTCTTTTTCTGAAATGGGGCTAAGTATTTTATTTCCTCTTCTATTATTTTATAAATTTATGTTTTTTGTAAATATTAATCCATTTCACTAATATTTTCAAATTCATTGACATGTAGTTGGGCAAAATAGTTCCTAATTATTGTTTTAATTTCTTCTTCATTGGTGTTGAATTCACCCTTGTCATTCTTGATTCTGGTAATTTCTGGTTTTCTTCTTTCTTTTTAAAAATCAAATTTAAAAAAGGTTTATCTATTTTATTGGCTTTTTTTTTCATAGAACCAGTTCTTAGTTTTATTTATTAGTTAAATAATTCTCTTAATTTCAGTTTCATTAATCTCTCCTTTGGTTTCCTGAATTTCTAATTTGGAATTTAATTGGAGATTTTTAATTTGTTCTTTTTCTGACTTCTTTAGTTGCATGCCCAGTTCATTGATTTCCTCTTTCTCTATTTTATTCATTTAAGAATTTAGAGATATAAAGCTTCCCCTAAGGATCACTTTTGCAATGTTCCATAAGTTTTTATATGTTGCCTCATTATTGTCATTCTCTTTTATGAAGTTATTGATTGTTTCTATGATTTGTTGTTTGATGGTAGCATCTTTCTGAAACCATCAGCAAACATTGTATGTAATGTAAACTGGAAGCATTTCCAATAAGATTAGAGGTGAAACAAGTATGTCCATTGTGTCAATATTGTACTAGAAATGCTAGCTTTGGCTAGAAGAGAAGAAAAAGAAATCAAAGGAATTAGAATAGGCAATGAGGAAACAGAACTGTCACCTTTGTAGATGATAGAATGGTATATTTAGAGAATCCTAGAGAATCAAGTAAAAAAAACTACTTGAAATAATAAACAGCTTTAATGACATTGTAGGATGTAAAATAAACCCACATTAATCATCAGTATTTCTAAATTACTAACAAAACCCAACACCAAGAGATAGAAAGAGGAATTCCATTTAAAGTAACTGTACACAATATTAAATATTTGGGAGTCTACCTGCCAAGACAAATCCAGGAGCTATAGGAACTCAATTATAAAACACTTTCCACACAAATAAAGTCTAAGTAATTGGAAAAAATCTCAGTTGCTCATGGGTAGGCTAGGCTAATATAATAAAAACCACAATTCTACCTAAATTAATTTACTTATTCAGTGTCAGACCAATCAAACTACCCAAAATTACTTTATAGAGCTAGAAAAAATAGTAGCAAAATTCATTTAGAAGAACAAAAGGTCCAGAATATCAAGGGAATTAATGAAAGGAAATGCAAGGGAAGGAGGCCTAGTCACACCAGATCTAAAACTATATTATAAAGCAGCAATTATCAAAGCTAGTTGATGCTGGCTAAGAAAGCAAGTGGTGGATCAGTGGAATAGGTTAGGTACACAAGTCAACGACTATAGTAACCTACCCTTCGATAAATTCAAAGACTCCAGCTTCTGGGATAAGAATTCACTATTTTACAAAAGCTGCTGGGAAAACTGGAAAACAGTATAGCAGAAACAAGGCATAGTATACTAAGATAACATCAAAATGGGTACATTATTTAAACATTAAAAGGTTAAACTATAAACAAATTAGGAGAGGAAGAAATAGTTTACTTGTCAGATCTATGGAAAATGGAAGAGTTTCTGACCAAACAAGAGACAGAGAAAATATTATGAAATGCAAAATGGATAATTTTGATTATATTAAATGGAAAAGTTTTTGTACAAAGCTAATGCAATCAAGATTAGAAGGGAAGCAGAAAGATGGGAAACAATTTTTACAGCCAATGGCTCTGATAATGCCCTCATTTCCAAAATATAAAGAGAAGTGAGTCACATTTATAATAATACAAGTCATTCTTCAATTGATAAATAGCCAAAGGATATGAACAGGCAACTTTCTGATGAAGAAATTAAAGCTATTTATAGTCATATGAAAAAATGCCCTATATCATCACTGATTAGAGAAATGCAAATTAAAACAATTCTGAGTTACCGCCTCACACCTATCAGATTAGATTGGCTTATGTGACAAAAAAGGGAAAATGATAAATGTTGGAGAAGATGTGGGAAAATTGGAACACTAATGCATTGTTGGTGGAGTTGTGAACTGATCCACCCATTCTGGAGAGCAATTTGGAGATATGTCCAAAGGACTATAAAAATGTGCATATCCTTTGATCCAGCAATACTACTTCTACATTAGTATCTGAAAGAGATCATAAAAATGGTAAAAGGACCTACATGTACAAAAATATTGTACCAAAATGGCATCTACTGTTAAGGATCAGCTGATTTTGAATCTCCTAAAGGAAGACCAAGTTCCCCAGAACAAGATCACTGTTGTTGGGGTTGGTGCAGTTGGCATGGCATGTGCCATCAGTGTCTTAACAAAGGATTTGGCTGACGAACTTGCCTTAGTTGATGTAATAGAAGACAAACTAAAGAGGGAGATGATGGATCTTCAACATGGCAGCCTTTTCCTCAAAACATCAAAGATTATTTCTGGCAAAGACTACAGTGTAACTGCAAATCAAAACTGGTCATTGTTATGGCTGGGTCACGTTAACAGGAAGGAGAGCATCATCTTAATTTGGTCAAGCATAATGTGAACATCTTTAAATTGATCATTCCCAAAGCTGTTAAAAACAGCCTTAATTACAAGCTGCTTATTGTTTCCAATCCAGCGGATATTTCAACATATGTGGCTTGGAAGTTAAGTGGCTTTCCTAAAAACCATGTTATTGGAAGTGATTGCAATTTAGATTCTGACCATTTCCAGTACATAATTGTGGAGAGACTTGGTGTCCATTCTTCAAGTTGTCATGGATGGATCCTTAGGGAACATGGAGACTCCAGTATTCCTGTGTGAAATGGTGTAAATTTTGTTGGTGTGTCTCTGAGGAATGTTAATCCTCAAATAGGAACTTATGCTGACTCAGAGAATTGGAAAGATGTTCATAAATAGGTGGTTGAAAGCACTTATGAGGTAATCAAGCTGAAGGGTTACATTTCCTGGGCCATTGGCTTGTCTGTGGCAGATCTATCAGAAAGCATTATTCTTTATTGTTAAGAATTACTATTAAATCTTAGAATACATCCAGTTTCCACCATGATTAAGGGTCTATATGGCATTAATGAGGATATCTTCCTTATTGTCCGATGTATCTTGGGGCAGAATGGTATTTCAGATGTGGTGAAACCTGAATCCAGAGGAGGAGAGCCAATTTAAAGAAGAGTGCAGATTCTCTTTTGGGGAATCCAGAAGGAGCTGCAACTTTAACACCTTTTAATGTGCTGCCATCAAGAGAATATGACAGTGGTTAAGGGATTATGTATGATGCACTTTTCAAATAGGTTTCTTCCTCTGATTAGTGACTGAACACCAGAAATGTAAAACCTGTGAACACACTCTAGTCTCTTTCTAAACTTAGAAATGGGGAATAATATAGTGAAGTTATTTGTTTAAACCCTGTTGTTTGCATATGATGCTGAATATGACTTGTATTGTCTCAGTAGTTGGTGTCAAGCAGAGCCAGTGCCCCACAAGTATATAAACTACCTGTATGTAGGTGCTACAGGTTCCCATAGATCCAGAAGATAATACTCTTGGCTACAAAACACCATACAGTGGTAATTCTTTATTGAGGCATTGATTACCTTTGTGCTCCCCTCCATTAGGGCTCTAGAGCATGGCCCTATGTATCACATTTCCAGAGGACCTGATTTTTGTCTACATATATGTGTGTGTGTGTGTGTGTGCGTGTGTGTGAATTTCCATATTATATAAAAAGATCTATATATGTACAACAATGCAACCAATTCTTCAAGTGCCATACTAACCTTAAATACTGAATAAACAACAAATAACTGATAATAGAAAAAGAAATTATCAAAGAAAACTGCCTCAATCTTCTGGAGCCAGAGGATAAAATAGAAGTTGAAACACTTTGATTGAAATTGAATTGAAAAAAAATTACCTCTTAAAAGAGGGATTTGGAGATCTCATTTCAGGATCAAAATGAAAACTTTCAGGAATATTGTAGCCAAATTACAGAGATCTGAGGTATGGGTGTGGGGAAAAAGTACAGGGTGCTACAAAGAAACAGTTCAAAACAAAATAAGAGGAGATTTAGCAATTTCTACATTAAAGGATGACAGGACTTGGAATACGATATTGCAGAAGGTGAAGGAGCTAGGATTACAATCAAGAATTACCTACCCAACAAAACAGTATAATCCTTCAGGGAGAAAAATTTCTATTCAGTGAAATAGAGAACTGATTTTAAAAAAAGACCAGAGAAGAATAGAAGCATAAAAGGGTAAACAGGAAAGAGAAATAATAAAGGATTCATTAAAGTTAAACTCTTTAGAGTCCTGGAAGATGATACTTGTAACTCCTAAGATTTTCTAATTTTTAGGGCAGTATATTAAAGGATGTATACATGGAGTATACAAGAAGAATATAGAAAGCATGGGGGTGAGTTGAATATTATAGGATGCTATCTATAAAAATAAAAGGGGTGAGAAAGAAGAATGCACTAGTAGCAGAGCAGAGGAAAAGGAGTGGTAGAATGAAGGTAATTATCTCACATCAAAGAGATATGAAAGAGCTTTTAAAGTAGATTTAAAGATGAAAGATGTGAGGGGTAGCACTTGAACCTTACTTTCTTTGGAATTGACTCAAAGAGGGCATATCATACACACTCAGTTGGGTATAGAAATTTATCTTACCTTACAGGAAAGTAGGAGAGGAAGGCGATGAGAGAAGGGGGAGGGGTGCTGATAGAAGAGAGTATGATTTGAGGGGAGCTGGTAGTCAGAAGCAAAACACTTTTGAAGATGGAAAAGGGTGAAAGAAAAGAGAGAGTAAGATAAACAGGGTGGAATAAGATGAAGGGAAATTCATAGTAATCATAACTGTGAAAAAATTATAGCAAATTTCTCTGATAAAGGTTTCATTTCTCAAATATATGGAGAACTGAGTCAAATTTAGGAAAGTAAGAGTCATTCCCCAGTTGAGAAATAACCAAAGGATATGAATAGGCAGTTTTATGATGAAGTAAATCAAAACTATTTATAGACATATTAAAAAAAACAAACTTCTAAATCACTACTGATTGGAGAAATGAATTTTTTTTTAATTCAGAGGTGCTAACCCATACTTGGAAAATGAAAAATGTTGGAAGGGATTTGTAAAAATTGAAACACTAAATGCATTGTTGGTGGAGTTGTGAACTAATTCAATCATGTTGAAAAGCAATTTGGAATTATACCCCAAAATATGTATAATCACTTGATCCAGCAATAACACTTCTAGGTCTGATCCCAAAAGGGGGTGGGGAGAAGGAAAAGGACTTATATTTATGCACATTTATAGCAGTTCTTTTATGTAATTTTTAGTGATAACAAAGAATTGGAAATTATGGGAATACCTATCAATTGGGGAATGAATGAATCAATTGTGTTATATGATTGTGGTGGAATATTATTATAATACAAAAAACAATGATCAGGTTGTTCCGAGGGAAAAAAAGTTGGAAAGACTTAACAAACTGACACAAAGGGAAATGAGTAGAATGGCAACAACATTGTACACAGTAACAGAAATGCTGTACCATGATCAGCTGTGAACAGCTTATCAATTCTGAGCAATACAGGGATCCAAGACAATAATTCCAAAGGACTTATAACGAAAAAAGTTCTTTCCAGAGAAAGAACTGATGTAGTCTGAATGCAGAACAAAGCATACTTTTTTTAAACTTTATTTTTCTTGGAGGTTGGGGTTTTTTGGGGGGAGGAAGGGTCTGTATTTTCTTTCATAATGTGACTTATATGGAAATATGTTTTGGATAACTGCACATGTATAATCTATATTAAAATGCTTGACTTCTCAATGGCGGAGGGAATAGAGGGATGTAGAGAATTTGGAACTCAAATTTGAAAAAAACCCTAGTGTTAAAATTAATTTACATGTAATTGGGAGAAAATAAAAGGTTAAATGAAAAAAACTCTTTAAGCTGCTTAACCACCTGAAATGAAAAGAGACACAAACACAGATAACAGTCACTTGGTTGACAAACACTACATAATAAACATTGCCCATTATTGCACAATTTCTCCTATCTTGATAATGTTAAATTTTTCAGCATTGATTCTTCTGAATGTTTGCACTTCAAAGTCAAGTACCTAGCTAAAACTTTGTATACTTATTCCACAGTAGTTTGAAAACCCTGTGCCACAGTAATGCCCATAAGCCTTAGACCAACCTTTCATTTGTTTCGTCATTTTACCCCATTCATCAATAGCATTTTGCTTAATCCTCTCAATATTATAGTTAATTTATTATCTTGCCAACTACCTTTACTTTATTGCTTTTAAGTTCCTTACTTAAGGATCTACTCCCTAATCTTCCATATTTTTCCTTAATCTCCATTAATAACTTTAAAAAATAAAATTTGTTAATATTTTTGGTTTTATATAAACTAAATTTTCCCCTCTATTTTTCTCCTTCCCCTTCCAGAGTCATATCATATACTAAAAAAAATTTTAAAGATAAAGATGAAGAGAAAAAGCAATCAGCAAAGTTGAATAACATGTTGAAAATCTTAAAAATATACAAAATGTTCCAAACTCAAGGACTTCTTTCCTCTGCAAAGAAGTTGGGGGAGATGTCTTCTCATATCTCTCCTTTTGGGCCATGTTTGTTCTTTATAATTTTGCATTATTCATTATTGATTATTTAGCTGCTGTTGTTCTTTCTGGACAAGGGAGATTAAAAGTTTGTTCCATTATGTTTTTTCAGGAAGTTTGTTTCTTAGCAAGATTTTGTTTCTTTTGTGCCAAACTGTCAATTCTCTTTCCAATTCTTTCTTTCATAAAAATCTTAATTCTTTTCCAATTTTATTTCCTCTAGGGCTCTTGTTATAAAAAATCATTTTAAACTCTCTTTTCATTCTTTCATCATCTCTTCCAGAAATTCTATATTAATTTATGCCTATGCTCTATTTTTCTTTGAGGCTTTACCTGTAGATATTTTGGAGTAATTCCCCTCTTGTAAATTTGTGCCTTGAGTTTCCCTGTCACAAAAATAGCTTTTATAGAGCTTTTCATTTTTTCTTTGCTCATTCTTCCAGCCTATTTCCAAGCTTCAGATTTGGTGTTGGATTTGGGCTCTACACACTTCTGGAGAGAACGTCTATGGTCCTGTTGCTGTTCTATTATTCCAGGATCTTAAGGTCAGCTCTGATTGGAGACTTACAGGTTTTCAGTGCTCCCAAAGTGGGCTGATCTTGGGCAAAGCAAATGCTGTTTTCTTGGTCTGAGTTCTTTAAGTTCTTGACTTAAACTGAACAAGAGCAGATGCGACTGCTTCAATCAGTCAAATGGAAAAACTCTGCTGATTCAGAGAGATTTAAATCCTTTTTGATCTTACTCTATGCATTCCTCTGTAAGTTTCAGACTGGGCTAAAATATGAACTTGAGACCCCACTCTGCTCCTAGAATCAGAGCCACACTGCCGTTATTTGCTTTTGAACTTGTTTCTTGTTCATTATACCACCCAGGGTTGCCCCCACCCTACAATACCACCTCCCAGCACATGTCCTCTTCTCAATCTCTCTTGGATTTGTGACCCAGAACTAAGTAATGGGTGAGAAAGCTACCAGTTGTCCATGTACCCTGCATACACTGTCCTGGTATAGACCTGGAAACCCCTTTTTCTCCTGATGCCTAGCATCTTCCTGAGTGCCATAGTGTTCCATATGGTGTGTGTGTGTGTGTGTGTGTGTGTGTTTTAATATCCCTTATTGTTTTATGAAGTCTTTGTTTTTGGAGGCAATCAAGGTTAAGTGACTTGCCCAGGGTGACACAACTAGTAAATGTCTGAGGCTGGATTTAAACTTTGGTCCTCCTGACTCCAGGCTCAGTGAGAACTCAGAGATTCACTGAGTCACCTAGCTGTCCCAGATGGTGTTTTCTTTGTCGGGGTCTATGTGTATCCCTCTGATGTGGGCTGGATTTTTCTTGGATTTTCCAATCAGAATTTGGTCTGAAATATTTTCTGGAAATGAGTTTAGGGGTAGCTTGATTGTACTATTTCCTGCAACTCCATCATCTCCTTCATCTTCTTTAAGGAAAAATCCTTGAGTGTTTTCTATAAAGTGATACAGAGAACTATTATTCTAGAGATAGCAGGGGAGGCAAGAGTAAGAATTTCAAGACATTACTTTTTGTATCAAATAATCACTCTCCTATTCATCTCTGCAAGATTCAGCCTTGAGCACACATTCTTATTAGTCTAGGCATAATTAGCTATGGCTTTCAAGTTCTCTTTTCACAATAAACTCATCCCTTAAATCCTATTAGATAGAGTTTCTTATAGACTCTATGATCTTTAAAGTTTGCTTTTATACTGCCACCTTCACAGATCATATCTAAAAAATAATATACTTCTTAATTATATATTACATTTAAGTAATTATTTTAATTCAGGGATAGGAAAGTATGCAAATATGAATCAGCATTCGCAACACCCTTTTAAAGTAATTCTGTGTTGTTAGTTCCAAGTTAAAGTAAAGAACCTGAGATTCTGATAGTATAATGACATTGTTCAGTTCCCTTGTCTTATACAAAAGCTATGAAAGAAGTAGCAATAGAGACTATCTGGTGGTTGAAAGAATACTAATCTAATTCCCCTGAGGGATTCCATTTTTGGCTACCTCAAAGGTAGTTAAAAACAGAAAGGAATATCTGAAGTATATATCCCTAGCAGTACTCCTTATTTAGTAAGGACCAAGTCACAGAGCATTTAGTCAGGGTTACACCAACTGACAAGCGTTGGAGATAGTTCTTATACATAGTTCTAAAGCACTAGAAAGTCGATTCGGATTGATCAAGGAAAGACTGAAAAAAATATATGATAAAATAATATTTTAGAACAAAAACTAAAAATAAGGAAATCAGAGAAACATGGAAAAGCTTAAATGAAGTAATTAAGATTAAAAGAAAAGAAAAATATGCTCCCCAACCCCCCTCAAAACAATATAAATGATATGATCGCTAAAAGGAAGCCAACTCTGAGGAACTGAAAAAGTTTTGAAAGTCCCAGAGAACATAAAATGTGACATATATTCTTAGGGGAGAGAAATGGAACAATTGCACACATTCTCAGATATGACCAGATATATAATAGATGTTCATACTTAATTGTTTTTCTTTATCTTAAGGAAATAATTTTATATGAATTTAATATGTACAGGGGATGAGGGAGGAAGGAACAAGCATTTATGAAGTGCCTATAATATACTAGGTATTATGTTTAGCACTTTACAAACATCTCATTTGGTCGTCTCTACTCTGTGAGGTAGGTGCTTTTTAAAATCCCCATTTTACGGTTGGGGGAACTGAAGTAGGCAGTCTTTAAATGCTGACTCAGGGTCACAGCTGACCAGCATCTGGTCTTTTTGATTCCATGCCCAGCTCTCTATCTGTTGTACCACTTAGATGACTGGGAGGTGAAAGTATTGCATTTCTTTACAAAAAAATGAATAATGCAAAGACAAAATGAATCAATGAAACATTCTTTTAAAACAGCGGTTCTCAACCTGTGGGTTGTGACCCCTTTGGGGGTCAAATGAGATCACCTAAGACCATCAGAAAACACATATTTCTGATGGTCTTAGGAAACGAGACACAGCTCCTCTATCTGTCTGCCCACATGGTGTATCTGCTGATAGACCCACATATGAGTATTAAAGGGTCACAGCATTAGGAAGATTGAGAACCACTGGTTTAAAAGAACACTGATTAGAAGAAGTATGTTCAAGAACTATCTCCAACGCTTGTCAGTTGGTGTATCCCTGACTAACCTCCCTGTGACTCAGTTTCTTCATCTTTAAAATAAGAGTAATACACTGACTGGATTACTATGAGATTTTTTTTTAATCTCAAAGAAATAGAAATGTAATGTTACACAAAATGCAAGTCTGGCGTGTTTGGTCACACGGATTTCATATGAGGATTAGATCCCCTGGGTCTGTGTTTGCTTGCTGATGTAATCTTACCCTAACAGTTGGACTGGTCAAGGAGATCATTCCTTATGAGGAAGCATGCACTTCCTATTCTTCCAAAGCAGCACCACATGGACTTTCAGAGCATGTGTATGAATTATTTGGGGTCAATTCACCGTGTAAAAGAGAGACTTTCATCTGAGCACTGTTCTGGGACTGAGGATGTTTAAAAAGGCACTAACTGTATGATCTGACCCTTTCTGCCTAGTTACATGGGCAAACGGCAAACCTCTGAGTTGAGAAAGATGCCTGAGGTCTTACTCTCCCCTGTGTCTCCTCTTTGCCTCTTGGTGTTCGTTTTTCCTGACCTTAGATGAAGTATGCTGTGAGACTGTAAGCTCTGAAAGATTGGGAGACCAAACTGAAGTCAATGCCAGATTTTGTCCCAGTTTCTACTGTAATGAAAGCTTTGGAGTATGCCCGGAACACTTGACCCTGTTTTGGAGAGAAAACAGCCTGGGTTCTCCTACTGTGTGGGTGGGAGTAGCCTCTTTCCCTTGGATGTGTAGATAGAACAGTTTGTGTCTCTAAAAGTTGCAGAATGGGACAGTTTTGCTGTCTTTTTTTCTGAGTAATTTATCTGCTTTGTGTCCAAAGAGGTGAAGATTTGCCTAAAAACACAGACATCATGTACTAAACAGATGAAGGGTGTAAGGGTTATCTTTTTCTTCTCTCACTTATACCCTGGGGCCCCAAGAAACAAGCTTAGGATGTTTGTCTTGTTCCACTTCATTGGTCCTTCTCAGTTTTAGGGGAGAGGGAGGGAACCTTCATTGAAACTTGAATTGAGTCATGGTACTCTATGGTAGATGTTGAAGCCAGCTAGCTTGGCAGGGAAGCCCTGAAAAGCTAGGGTTCTTGGGACATGAGCTCAAGAGGGCTTGGAATTTAGGACTAAACTAAACTGTGAACCTAATTTTCTTTCTCTCCCCAGAGACTGAGGTGGTACAAAGGGGGATTATGAGGTGTTGAGGGTAAGGGGGGGGAGAGGAATGCTTGTACGCTTGTTATTGCTATACCTTTTAAGTAAATATTCCTTCATAAAAGCTAATCTGAGTGTTAAGTGGTTGGATGGAACTGGGATTCAGAAACCTTCAACAATTAGTGGGGTACGTCATCAGTGGTAGCTGAAGACAATGGAAGATTTTAGAGATGCTTTCAACCCACTTTAAGGATATTGGAGAACCCTGGGGGGGGAATGAAATGTAGCAAACCTGGCTTTTCAGACAATCATTGTTATTTTTCAGACAGACATTCTCACTGGCAAGCTGATTCCCACTAAGACTACATTTTCTCCTCAAGGTTCTAGGGCTCTAAGAGTACTTCTGATAAATTAGAAGTTTTATCTAATGCTAACTCCTCCTGACCTAATTCTGCTATGTTCTTCCCAATATGACCAGTGATTAGCACCCCAATGTAAGTGAACCAATAAGCATCGATTAGATTTAGGACTTGGCAAAGTGGTATGGTAGAGTACTGGACCTAGAGTCAGGAAGACTCATCTCTTCAAATCCATCCTGAGATACTTACTAGCCGTGTGACCCTGAGCAAATCCCATTACCCTGTTTGTCTCAGTTTCCTTATCACTAAAATGAGCTGGAGAATTAAACAGCAAACCAACCACTCCAGTATCTTTGCCAAGAAAACCCCAAATGGGGTCACAAAGAGTTGGACATGAATGACAACAACTGAACAAAAAAAAACCCCTATTTTTCATCTCCTGGATTTTTTTTAAAGGCAAAATTAGATCATAAAGAAGTTGAAGACAACCTTGCTCAAGCAATTTGAATATCAGTCTATACACACTTCCCGAGATTCTGCACTCTGCACTCTCTTCGCTCAAGTTATACAGCTCTACCCACACTCATAGAATTCATATACTTAATAAACAGCATATTGAACGTATCAAAAAATCAATCAATAAACATTTATTAAGTGAACACTTTGTGCCAGGCTAAGCACTGGGGATACAGAAAGACAAAAGGAAGTCCCTGCCATCAAGGAGTTTACAATCTGATCAGAGAAGCAGCATACAAGCAAATGTATCCAGAGCAAACTGTATACAGGATAAATTGGAAATGACCAACAAAAGGAAGGCACGGGAAGTAAGGATTGTGGAAGGTTTCCAGTAAAAGATGGGATTTTAGTTGAGACATAAAAGAAGACAGGGAGGCATGGGAGACAGTCAGAGAAAATACCTAGAGCCAAAAGATGGAGTATCTTGTTCATGGGACATCCAAGAGGTCACTGTCAATGGATCAAAGAGTATGTGGGGAATAATGTGTAAGAAGACTGAAAAGGTAAGTGGGAGAGAGGTGATAAAGGGCTTTGAATGCCACATAGAACATCCTGTATTTGCTCTTAGGCAATGGTTCTCAACCTGTGGGTCATGACCCCTTTGGGGGTTGCCTAAGACCATCTGAAAAAACATATTTCCAATGGTCTTAGGAACTGAGACACCACTCCTCTGTCTCCAGGTGAGTCCACCTACATGCAGATATGCCCACGTACAAGTATTAAAGGGTCTGGGAATTAGGAAGATTGAGAACCACTGTTAGAAGAATAGAAAGTTACTGGAGTTTATTGAATGTGGGGGTAGGGTGACAAGGTTGATCCTATACTTTAAGAAAATTACTTTAACAGCGGAACGAAGGATGGATTAGAGTGGGGAGAGACTTGAGAAAGGCAGACCAACCAGCAAGCTAATGCAAGATAGGTGATGAGAGCTTGAACTAGAGTGGCGGCAGCGTCAGAAGAGAGAAGGAAGCACATCTGATTGATATTGCAAGAATGAAGTTGGCAGACTTTGGCAACAGCTTGGATATGGGAGGGGCATAAGACGTAGGGAGGAGTCCAGGATAACTGGTAGACTTTGAACCTGGTGGATTGGAAAGATGACGTTGCACTTTACAAATAATGAGGGAGCTGAGTTTACAGGGAAAGATGATGAAAACTGTTTTGGGTATATTGAATTTAAAATGTCTATTGGACATCCAGTTCAAGATGTCTGAAAGTCAGTTAGAGATGGGAGTGACAGAAATGAGTATTTCTCTAATTTACTAAATGGCAAATTATTGAATAAAGACCAAGGTATTTCTTCTTTTCTAATTTCTCCTCCAGAAATAAACCAGGGTCAGAAATCTTGCTCAAAGACTTACTCAGACAGAAAAGCTAAGATCTAATGGAAGACAATAAAGAAATTCTAAGTTAGGTGAATGGGAAGGTTCCTGCTCATTGTGTTTACTAAGAGAGGTCTAGGATAATGTGGGTTCTCCCTTTTGTCAAGACCTTCATCAGAATGAACCCACATCTCATTATAATATTCATCTTCTCTTTAATTGTTAACCAATTAGAGTTAATGGCTACCCTCAGGAACACCCACTTTTCCAAAAACATGTAAGTTGGGAGCCTGCCACCATGAGGGTCTTTGGCATTCGAGAGTGCCACTGACCTCTTTTATTAATAACAGGTCATCATTATTAATAAAATGATTAATTACCCAGAAACTACGTCTCTCAAATTTTTTAATATCACAGGATTATGGCGGTCAGCAGAGAGATTAGCACAGGAAAGGTAAACAGCATAATGATAATGCCATAGGAACTAATGAAATCATCAAGTGCTATAGTAAAAAAAGAGAAGAGGCCCCGGACAGAACTCTGGGGGACATCTACAGTTAAAGGGTGTGATTCAATAATGAAAACTGAGAAGGAGAGACCAACTAGGCAGGAACAAAACCAGAAGAGAGCAGTGTCCCAAAAACCTAGAAAGAAGAAAGTATCAAGGAGAACAGGGTGATCAATAGTGTCAAATGTCAAAAAAAGGTGATGAAAATGGTCAAGAAGAATGAAGACTGAGAAAAGTTCATTGGATTTGGTGACTAGGAGATCATTAGAAACTTTTGAGAGAGCGCTTTTGGCGGAATGATACAGTCAGAAGCCAGATTGGAAGGGATTAATTAAGAAAAGAGTAAAGGGTGAGAAACTGGGAAGCAATGACTATGGGTAGCCTTTTTGAGGAGTTTGGCTACAAAGGGCAGAAGAAACATAAAGCGACAGCAGGAATGGAAGGATCAAGTGAGACCTATTTTTCAGGATAAGAGACACATGGGCATGCTTGTAGGCAGTAAGACATGAGTCAGTAGCATTTGATTGAAAATAAGCAATACAGTGAGGATGGCAGATGAGAAGTCTGTTAGAAGACACAAGATGGAATAGATTGCTTGAACAAGTTGAGGGGTTAACCTTGGAAAGGATCATGTGAGACAGGAGTGAAGGAGGAGAAAGGGGCAGAAAGCACTTGAGTGATAGGAAATGAGGAAGAGGGAAGGAGTGGACAACGAATGGCCTCAATTTTTTTTCTATAAAATATGAGGCAAAGTTCTCAGCTGAGACAGTGAGGGGAGGAGGAGCCATGAGAGCTCTAAGAAGTGATGAAAAATTTTGGAAAAGTCATTGTAGAGAATGAGATGGTGACTTAATAAAGTATTGTAGGATTATCTAGAAGCAGTATTGGCCCAGTTAAGGTTATAACATAAATTCGTATGTGTGTGTTAGTTTGTCAATAGAGTTTTTTGGTCAAGTATAAAGATTAGAACTTTATTTTCTCTCTGGTTATGGGAAAATATATTGATGGAACATAATACACTACTGCTTAGAACAATGGTTCTCAACCTTCTAATGCCGTGACCCCTTAATACTGGTATGTGGGCATATCTGCATGAGGATGGACCTGCCTGGAGACAGATAGAGGAGCAGTGTCTCCATTCCTAAGACCATTGGAAATATGTGTTTTCCACTGGTCTTAGGCAACCCCTGTAAAAGTGTCATTCAACCCCCAAAAGGGTCCTGACCCACAGGTTGAGAATTTAGAGAATCATTTTGCAAAAGTGGGAGACACACATGCCTTATACTTGTCAAAGGACTGAAACTTTTTTTTTTAAAACATAATTAGTGGCAGCTGCATCTTCAAGATCAAATGCCTCCTTGGCTGAATTTTCATAGCATTACTTACTTTCTGTTTTCACTATCTGCCTTTATCATTCTTGTCTTCTGTTATAAAATATAAGTAATCAATTGACAAGTTTGTTATTATTTATGGAGAGGCAGTGAATACTGTCTGGTGGACAGAAAGCCAACCTCATAACCAATAAGAATTAAGTTTAAGCCCCACTTCTGACACACTCTCTGATTCTTAGTGAAACTCCCTGAAACTATAATTTGCAGATAAGGCACTGACCTAAATACATAGGAAAGATTTCCTTGCCCAGGTGCTGTTGCCTATGCCAGTGAAATCACAGATCCAGTCCCTAGTTCATAAATGTCAGACATTGTGCTAGGATAGATATAGGGATAGGGAAAACTGAGGGATATTATTATTATCTATCTTTGTTCCAAGTTAAAACAAAATATTCAATTTATCTTTAAACATATGCACATGAGACCTCCTATAACTTCTCTAATCTTGACCTTGGTTTCTTATCCTTTTTTTTCTTCCAAGTAAAAATGACACTGAAGTATTTGGACCAGTTTGTAACCAAAGAAATTGTCTATTTAAATCACTATTGTGATACAATGATCTGAATAGAAACGCTACTTTTATTTTCAGGTATTCCATTAAACTCTATCATGAAAAGAATGTGAAGCATTCCACCCATTCTTTTTATTTTTACCACACAAATGTTAACTTTTATTACTCTCTGACATTCTTTTTGGTAAACAGATGGGTGTACTGATGGTAATTTATATACTGAGATCCTCCAAATTTTGGAAAATTAGTTTCCCCCTTGTTCTGTAAGATGGCAAACAGATTTCTAATGAAGAATTTCCCATGATAGCATTTCTAGCCCCAAGACAAATGAAAATACTCAAGGGCATAGCTAAGATGGCTGAATAATTCACCTCCAAAAATGTTAAAATAAAGTCAAAATGAATTCTAGAGTCCAGGAGCAACAACAGAATGGAGCAAAAAAAAATTTCCAGCTCAAAACAACTTAGAAGGTCAGCAGAAAGGTCCGTGCAACTGAGGTAAGAGTGGGGCAAAGTCCAGCTTGGCAAGTCAACATCAGGCATTAGGGGCTACTGAATGAGTAGGAGCAGAGATCTCAGCTCACATAAAGTAAGGGGATAAGCTAACTGGTCAGAAAGAGATTACAGGAGACCCTTTGCTGGCACTGATAGCAAGACTCTGGTCCATTATCCATACATGTTCCAGATCATAGTCCCATGGTTAGAAGGAGTGCTAGCAGGAGAAAGACCCTGATTACAGTGCCAGGGCAGAAGAGTGCTTGTGGTCACTCACAGATCAGAGTACAGGGCAAAAGAATATTAAACACAGCTCTCCTTTAATGACACCTTGAAGAAACTGGAAACTTACAGACCCTCACAGCTAGCTTTGAAATTAGCAACATGAAAAACCTGAAACTTGAAGTTAGTGCCCCTTCTACCCTGGGAGAAGAACCCAATTTTAACATAAAGGAAGACTGAAAAAATGGACAAATGGCAGAAACAACAAAGAACCTGAACATAGAACATTATTATGGTGACAGACAAGATCAAAACACAAGCTCAGAAGAAGACAATGAAGGCAAAACTGCTACATGCAAAGCTTGAAAGAAAACTGTGCATTGGTCTCAGGCCATAAAAGCATTCCTAGAAGAGCTTAAAAATATTTTAAAAATCAAATGAGAGAGGTAAAAAAATTTTGGAGAAGAAATGGGAGTGATGCAAGAAAATCATGAAAAAAGAGTCAAAACCTTGGTAAAGAAGGTACAAATAACAACTGAATAGAAGAATTCAATAAAAAGTAGAATTGGTCACATGGAAAAAGATATACAAAAATTCACTGTAAAGAACACCTCAATAAGTAAAATTGACCAAATGAAAAAGCTTTAAAAAATCTATGAAGAAAATAATTTCTTAAAAATTAGTATTGAGCAAGTGAAAGTTATGACTTCACAAGACATCAAGAAACAATTCTTTAAAAAAGAATGAAAAACAGAAGAAAATGTGAACTATCTCACTGAAAAATCAACTAGAAAATAGATCAAGGAAAGATCATTTAATAATTATTGTGCAACCTGAAAGCCATAGTAAAAAACAAATAAAGCTAGATGTCATACTTTAAGGCATTATCAAGGGAAACTGCCCTCATATCCTAGAATCAATCACCTACTGAAAGAAATCCCCAAATAAAAACTTATGGTATTATTATAGCCAAATTACAGAACTCCAAGATGAAGGAGAAAACACTGAAAGCAGCCAGAAAGAAGAAGAAATTCAAATATCATAGAGCCACAGTCAAGATAACACAAGATTTCTATGCCCAAAGGGCTATAAATAATTGCATATCCTTTGACCCAGTAATACCACTTTTGGGGTTGTATGCCAAAGAGATCATAGAACTGGGAAAGGGTCCCATATGTACAAAAGTATTTATCGCAGCTCTCTTTGTGGTGTCAAAAAACTGGAAATTTAAGGGATGCCCATCAATTGGGGAATGGCTGAACAAGTTATGGTATATGAATGTTTTTTTTTCTTTTTTGCTTTTTGGAGGGCAGTTGGGGTTAAGTGACTTGCCCAAGGTCACACGGCTAGTTTGGTTTTTTTTTTTTTTTTTTGTATTAAGTGTCTGAGGCCGGATTTGAATTCAGGTACTCCTGACTCCAGGGTTGGTGCTCTATTCACTGCGCCACCTAGCTGCCCCATGGTATATGAATGTGACAGAATATTATTGTGCTATAAGAAATGGGAAGGAGAAGGACTTCATAATTACCTGGAGAAGGCTATACGAATTGATTCTGAGTGAGAAGAGCAGAACCAGGAAAAATTTGTACACAGTCACAGATACATCACATGTGTGATGACCAACTTTGAAAAACTGGACTCTTCTCAGCATCGCACAGTTAAAAGACAACTCTACAAGTCTCAGGATGGAAGGAGATGTCTACATTCAGAGAAAGATCCAGAAAGATCAGAGTTTAAAAGGAGACTGAAGCAATGCATGCTATCACTCTTTTCTATGTTTGGTTTTTGTTTCTCCTTTCTCACCGTTCACTCCATTGGCTATAACACCTATACAACCAGACTATTGTACAATGTGAAAGAGTTTGCAGATCCTATACATGACTGCATGCCACCATGGCGGGGATAAGGGAGTGGGAGGAAGGGGAGAAAAATCTGAAACTCAAGGGACTCTGGAACTGAATCTTGTAAACTAAAGTAAACAAACAAGTCAATAAAATAATTTTTAAAAAAAGATTTCACAAGATTTAACAGCCTCTACATTAAAGGATTAGAGGGTTTGGAATATCATATTACAGAAGGCAAAAAAGCTAGGATTACAACCAAGAATCACCTGCCTGGCAAAGCTAAGTGTAACCCTTGGAGGGGGGGAAGGGGATGGGTATTTAATGAAATCAAAGACTTTCAAGTATTAATGATGAAAAAACCAGAGCTGAATAGAAAATTTGACTTTCAAATACAAGACTCAAGAGAAACACAAGGTAGATAGGAAAGATCACAAGAGATTCAATAAAGTTATAGTTTATATGCCTACGTGAAAAGATATTTGTAACTCCCAAGAATTTTCTCGTTTTTATAGCAGTTAAAAAAAAACTGCACATGAACAGAGGGCATGGGTGTGAACTGATGGGATGATATGTGTATGATAGGATGAAATAAAAAAATAAAATAAAATGTTGAGAAAAGGGATGTACTAGGAAAAAGGGAAAGGGAGAGGTAGAATAGGGTAGATTATCTCACATAAAGGAGGTACAAAAGAGCTTTTAGAGTGGAGGTGAAGATGGAGGGGGTGGGGGCTGGTGGACAACACTTTAACCTTACTCTCATCAAAACTGGCTCAAAAAATGAATAACATACACACTTAGTTGGGTATCAAAATCTATATTACCCTAGAGGGAAATAGGAGGGGAAAGCGATAAAAGGAAAAAGGAGTTGGTGAAAGGGAGGGCAAGATAGTAGTCAGGAAAAAAATACTTTTGAGAAGGGACAGGGTGAAAGGAGAGGGAGAGTTACAGTAGTATAACGGGGGAAGGGGGGAAACAATATGAAGGGGAATACATAGTCATCATAATTGTGAATATGAATGGGATAAACTTATCCATAAAATCGAATAGGATAGAAGAGTAGATTAAAAACTAGAATCCTACAATATATTATCTACAAGAAACATTTAAATCAGAGAAACACATACGGAATAAAGGTAAAAGACTAGAACAGAATATATTATGATTCAGCTGAAGTAAAAAAGCAAAGCAAGTAAAAAAGCAATTGTGTTCTCAGAGAAAACAGAAACAAAAAGCAGTGTAATTAAAAGAGATAAGCAGGGAAATTACATTGTGCTAAAAGATACCATAGACAATGAGGTAATGTCAATACTAAACATATATGCATCAAAAGATATGATGTCCAAATTCTTAAAGGAAAAGTTAAATGTGCTATAGGAAATAATAGTCAACAAAACTATACAGTGTGTGATGTCAACTTTCTCCTCTCAGAACTAGATAAAGCAAAAAGAAAGAGAAATTAAGAAGCTGAAGAGAATTTTAGAAAAGTTAGATATAATACATACTGAAAAAATAATGACAATAGAAAGGAATATACTTTTTTCACAGCAGAATATGGCACCTATATGAAAATCGACCATGCATCAGGATATGTAAATCTCACAATCAAATGCATTGAGCAGAAATATTTAACACATCCTTATCAGATTATAATGCAAAAAAATTACATTCAATAAAGAGCAGTGGAAATATAGATTAAAAATTAATTAGACACTAAACAATCTAATCCAAAAGAATGAGTGGGTCAAAGAGCAAATCATAGAAACAATCAATAATTTCATCAGAGAGAATTACAATAATGGGACAACATACCAAAATTTACGGCATGTAGCCAAAGCAAGTAGTTAGGGGAAAATTCATGCTTCTAAATGCTTGCATCAGTAAAATAGAGGAAAAGTATATTAACAAATTGGGTATACAAATATAAAAACTAGAAAAAGAAGAAATTGTAAATCCCCAATTAAACACCAAATTGGAAATCTTGAAAATTAAAGGAGAGATGAACAAAACTGAAAGCAAAATAGCCATTGAACTAGCAAAAATTATGAGTTTATTTTATGAAATTAATAAAATATATAAACCATTGGTTAATTTGATTTTTAAAAAGAAAAAAGAAAACCAAATCCAAATACCAAAAATGAAAAGGGTGATTTCATCACCAGTGAAAAAACTAAAACAATTACTAGACATTATTATGCCTAATTATATGTCAACATATCTAACAATCTAAGTGAAATGGATGAATATTTGAAAAAAACATAAATTGCCCAGATTAATAGAACAGGAAATAGAATACTTAAATAACTCCAACTGAAAAAAACGAATTAAACAAGTAATCAATGAACTCCATTAGAGAAAAAGCCCCAGGATAAGATGAATTCACAAGTGAACTCTACCAATATTTAAAGAACAATTAATTTTAATACCATGTAAACTTTTTGGGAAAATAGGCAAAGAAAGAGTCCTATCAAATTTATTTTATGACACAAATATAATGCTGGGGAAGAACAAAAGCAGAGAAAGAAAATTATAAAAAACTGATGAAAATTGAATATTGATGCAAAATTTTAAAATAAAATACTAGCAAAAAGATCACAACAATATATCATAAATATTATGTACTGTGACCAGTTAAGATTTTTGTCAAGAATACAGGACAGGTTCAATATCAGGGAAACTCTCAACAAAACGAACCATATCAATAACAAAAACAACAGAAATCATATTATAATCTCAATAGATAACAGAAAAAGCTTTTGCTCAAATAAAACACTCATTCCTATTTAAAACACTAGAAAGCATAGGAATAAATGGAGCTTCACTAAACTGATAAGGTTTAGATATCCATCTAAAACTATCAGTGAGCATTATCTGTTAAAAAAAATTCCCCTCCTCACCCCCAGTTTTCTTTCCTTCTAGTCTCAGCTGCATCACTTTTGTTTGTGAAAACCTTTTTAATTTAATGTAATCAAAATTATCCATTTTACATCTCATAATACTCTAACT
This sequence comes from Pseudocheirus occidentalis, assembly GCA_028646575.1. NCBI lineage: Eukaryota > Metazoa > Chordata > Mammalia > Diprotodontia > Pseudocheiridae > Pseudocheirus > Pseudocheirus occidentalis. The sequence continues at coordinate 208,075,010 of CM053598.1, forward strand.
CCTCCTTGGTCATAAATTATTCCATTATCCATAGCTTTGACAAACTATTCCATCATACTCCATCCTCTGTATTTGCTTATGCTATCACTCTTTGTGTCTAAATTACATACCCATTTTGACTTTATCTTGGCATGCAGTGTGAAATATTGGTCTATACTGAGTTTCTGAAAAACTTATCTCTAGTTTTCCAGCAGTTTTTGTCAAATAGTGAAATCTTGTCCCAAAAATCTTATATCTTTGGGTTTATCAAACACTAGATTACTGTGGTCATTTACTACTGTGTATTGTAATGCTTAATCTATTCCATGGAATGATCACTCTGTTTCTTAGCCAGTACCAGATTGTTTTGATTCTGTAATGTAGTTTGAATACAATTGTAATACAATTTGAAGTCTGGTATTGTGAAGCCTCCTTCCTTTCCCATCAATTTTTCCATTGATTGCCTTGATATTCTTGACCTTCTGTTCTTCCAGATGAATTTTTATTACATTTTTTTAGTTTTATAAAACATTTTTTGATAGTTTGATTCATAAGGCACTTAATAAGTAAATTAATTTAGGTAGAATTGTCATTTTTATTATATTGGCTCAGCCTACCCATGAGAAATTGGTATTTTTCCGGTTGCTTAAATTTGACTTTATTTGTGAGAGAAGTGCTTTATTTATAGGTTTGTCTTGGCAGGTAGACTCCCATATACTTTATGTTATCTATGTTTATTTAAAGTAGAATTTCTCTTTTAATCTCATTGCTGGACTTTATTAATAAGATATAGAAACACTTATGATTTATGTGGTTTTATTTTATTTCCTGCAAATTTGATTTGTTATGTCATTTAGTTTTAAGTTGATTCTCTAGGATTCTCCAAATATACCATCATATCATCTACAAAGAGTTTTGTTTCCCCATTTCCTGTTCTAGTTCTTTCAATTTCTTTTTTTGTTTGTTTGTTTTATTGCTATAGCTAATATTAACAGTACAATAGTGGTGATAATGAACTTCACTCTTTTTGTACTTTTGTACTTTTTCAGCCACCATTGGAGTGATGAAGGACTGTATGCTTGATCCCATGCTTTTGGCCCAATGCTTTCAGCAATGTTGTCATTTAACAATGTCACCTTTAACAAAGATGAAAATGACATCAAAATCAATTACGTCATTGATGATAAATTTACTTAGTTTGAAAAGCTACAAGCCAAGACTAAAGTGTAAGGAGTATTGTTGCATAACTTTTTATTCATAGATGATTGTGGACTCAATGCAAACTCTGAGGCTGAGACATAACAAAGTATGGATCAATTCTCTACTACTTGCGCTAATTTTGTCTAACAACACCAAGAAAACAAGTTATCCACCAGCCAGAACTGTAACCATCAGTTAAAGCAAATGTAGAAACTTTGAATGCTATGGATTAACTTCACTTACCTTGTCAGTATACTTTCCAGAGATGTACACATGATGATGAGATTCGTGCATTCATTGCCAGGGCTAGCTTAGCATTTGGGAGGCTCTGAAAGAATGGGATAAAAGAGGCTGCTTACCAAACAAAGCCTACAGGGATGTTGCACTGATCTCATTATTCTATGCCTTTGAAACCTAGGCAGTCTACTAGCACCATGCCAGAAAATTGAACCCCTTCCACTTGAATTGTCTTAGGAAGAGTCTAACCATCACCTGGCAGAATAAAGTACCTGATAAATAGTCCAATTCAGAGAGCAACACTGATGTACTGGTCACATTGTCTCAATACTAATATACATTTACTTTAAAAAGGACTATTTTGTGGAGAACTGATACAAGGCAGCTCACATGATGGTCAGAAATAAAAGAACTAAAAAAAATAAAAGGATTCCTCAAATAGGTAGAAGGTTTAGCCTTGGTAAGGAGTAAAGCCACTTCATCTTGGAGAGAGTAAAGGAGAAGAATGTGGCAGAAGGCATGCGAATCATAGAAGAAGGGAGAAGAGGGAGCACGTGGTGAAGGGCATTACTTATTTCCTATTAAAATATAAGACAGATTTCATCATAGAGGGTAGTGGGAGGGGGAACCATGGGATTGTCTCCCTTTTCTGTATATTCACTCAAGAAGTTATATTATTTCTCAACATCACACATAGAACCACACAGGACCTCAGAACTGAAAGTGGCTTCAGAAGCCTTCTAGTCCAATCCATACCTAAACAAGATTTTCCATCCATCCCAAGTGGAATGTTTGGAAAAACCACTATGGAGAATGAGATAGTCAATTGATAAGAGTATAACAGGATTGCCGAGCAGTAGTGAGAGCCCAGCTGAGGCTAAGAAGCATAAATTTGTAGTGGACCCAGTCAGAATGGTTGCACTATTTCCTACACCTTCATTCAGCAGTACTTGTGTAGGAATAAATGGTAGAAGTAATCCAAGGATGAGACTTGGCAGGGGACTAGAGATTCAAGAGAAGAGGACAGTATAGAATTCAAAAGGTTCACTAAGAATGGAGAAAAGAAGAAAAAGTAGTGCAGGGGAGATGGCCTGGGAAATAATTAATGGGTCAAGGGATTTTAGGTCGTGGTATATACTGATGAAATTACAGATCCTCAGACTTTTTAATTTTATCAGTGCTTTGACCGTAGTCAGTATTCAATTGGATTGAATTTCCATTCCTTTTCCTTGATAATTTCATTTTAAGAACTTGAAATTTAAAGAAATTCAGAAGTAGTAACTTGTTGAAATAGCATGCTGCAAGAAAGAGAATATTGGATCAGCAGAGTCAGAGGATGTGTGTTTCAATCTTGGTTCAATCATATGCTAGCTCCAAATCTCAGTTTCCTTAGCTATAAAATGAGAGGTTGGACTAATTCTCATATGAGGTAAAGGACTTAGGTAATAGTATATGAACTGAAATTCTCTGAATTCCAAAATTGGAGACCAAATTTAAGTGACTGTACTAAATTACACTAAGTCAGAATTATCTAGGAACTTCTAGACTTGGGACCAGAAAAGCAGAACCCCATTTAGAGGTATCCTGAGATAAAACCTTTTATCCAAGAAAAGATGGGGACCAGGGACCAAGGGACCAGATGACTGCATGAGATATCTGGAACTCAAAAGGTGTTGATTAAATGGACATTGAGAATGGGTTATTATGATACAAGGAGACTTGAGGTTAGTTACCATTGGTGATAATGATTGTATTGCTCTGCATGGTTTATGTTTAAGTTTTGTTGGTTATCTTGGTGACATGTAAATCTCCCTTCTCAAAACTAGACCATTGTAAGCCCTCTGAGTAATTTTATCTGTATGTGATTTAATGTAATTATGCAATTATGGGAATTGTGAGAACAACTTAATTCTATTGTTGAGCCTAGCCCTGTGTGACTGGGAAACTGAACCATCTCTATGTGTCTTTAATCAAGGACCTATGCTAACCAGAAACTCTAATCCAAAGACTGCTACAAGGGGTGTTCTTTCACTCATCAACCAATATGTCTTCTATGGGCCCCTTCCAGGTCCTTCTGACTATTCCAACAATTGCCAACTTGTCAGTATGGGACTCCTGGCCCCCTCTCCAAGTAGATGTCTGAACTCACTGGAGGCCTTGCCTTCAGGCTCAGTAAGGGCCTGAAGAAGACAGTACCTAATGCAGACAGCTTTTCCAAGAGTCCTGACCAGAATAGGGTTCCTTCCCCACTTGAGCCCAAAGTTATTTGTCTATATATTTTGGTAGCACTAGCTTTTGTTTTAAACTTGCTTTAACTATACTATTCTTCTTTTATGCTCTTAAATCCTCATTTCCCTCCAACCCCCACGCCCAACTTGTTTGCACTTTAATGAGATCTCTCCTTTCTGTCACTGGGGTACTTACTATCCTCACTTTTATCTTAGTAGGGACCTGACTGAGGTTGGCTTTTGCCCACAAATCCTCTGCTATCTTGGCGTAAAGCCAAGCACAAGCAGCTTTTCAGATGACTGCTACTATGAATAGCTGTAAGGTTCTGATAACATAGTATAGTGGACTCTATTTATTCAGCAGTAAACTAAAGCAAAACATTCACAGAAACCAAAGTACAGCATTCACAATGATATAATACAACAATTTATCACTAAAGTGGCCACGTAGTTTTCACTTAAAGCGGCCACATAGTTTTAAACAAAAGATATCATTTAGTCAGTCCTTAACCCAATCATCCTTAAGGAGCAATCCTCCTTAAGGGATACAAAGTACAAAGGTCTAAATTTACCCAGGCTAGATCACATTGTCTTAATTTCTCAGTCAAAAAGTCTTCTTACTTCTTGATTGGAGATTAGTTTCCAATCATCCTTAACTCAATCATCCTTAAGGGGTACAAGGTACAGAGGACAAAGTTCTCCCACCCCTAGATCACAGTAAATCATGATATTGTCAACACTAAGAACCCAAGGAGAAGTTTTTCATCTTGGCCCCAGGCTGGCTCCTGAAGTCCATGGTTCTTCTTCTGTGGGTCCAGCTCCCTGGATCTACCCAACTGTCACCTGGATTCACAGGCAGGTAGCTCTCAGCTCCTTGTCCAGTTCCTTGTCCAGCTCCTATTCCATATTGAAGCTCACAGCATCCGTCCACTTCAAGTCCTTCACAGCTTCTGTTTCAAATCAAAGCTGAACAGAGCCACAATAACATTCATGCGCATTGTTGACACTATCATCAATTCACTTTCTGCCTGTGAAATCAACATAGACCCACAAACACGGTCTGAGAAATAAACACAAATCATCAGTAGAGTCCCAGGACCTCTAAAAATATCTGTAAAACCCTCCTTCAAGACTTCCGTAAACAGATAACAAGAAAGTTCTCTTTCAGGGCTTCTGAACCAGCAGTAAAGTCCTAGGGTTTCTGTAACAACAGCAGTGTCCTCTGTCAGCAGATAGATCTGACAAAGTAACATCAAGACAGACAAAGTTACAGTGCCACAGCCATGCTTCCTACCAGTTCTGCTCTGTCCCAGTTTGAGCTTCTCTTTATGTATGGTGGTTCTCCTTCCTGTCCCACCCTTCCTGTTGTGTCAGCAAGTTCCTCCCACCTTCAAATCACAAGGGGAACAAGGTGCTAAATACTTAAGTAACTGAAACCAGGTGCTAAGTACTTCTTTACTTGCCATTACACTTGATGAGCAAAATAATGGTGTCCATCAATCTATAGAACCCACCTTAGACACATAAGATTGTGGGTGTGAAGTGCCCTCCTGGTTAATTAAAGAAGTGTTACTAGAACTCCCCTTTCTACTTCCTGAGGAAGAGTGAGGGCTTCCTCATACCTTCCTTGGTCTGCAGGTATACCTGAGGCACACCTTTGACAAAAATGAGGAAATGTCGGGCTCACTTGAGCCCTTCATCACCCAAAGAAGGCTGAAAACCTGAATTGGCCAATCAGAAAAAGTCATTTTTGCTCACTTTGAGTTAACATACCAATAATGCCTTTCTGTGCTCTCTGAGTGAACCCAAAGTTCTCCTGCCAGATTAAACTGACCAGGAGCATTCTCCTATTTATGATTGATAAACACCAGGGGCCTTGAATTTGGGCACTATCTTGATTAACAACATTTTACTTATCTTGTTGTTTTATGGTCCTCTCTTGTTAAGACACCATCTTGTTATGACTGTCTCTTATTTTCTGACACTCTCTTGTTTATGATTGACAGAAACCAGACATCCTGGGAGCATTCTCTTGTTCTATGGAAACTATAATTTTGCCTGATAAAAGGGAACATTTTCTTATTCTATGAGTATATAATATCCTTCAATTAACCTTTCTTTGAGCTAAGTTTCAACTAAACACCCATGCATGAACATCATCTGCTTTTAAAGAAATAAATATGCATACAACCTAATTTTGTTTGTCTTTCTTAGACAGAGCTCAGAAGATTGACACTGTAAATAAGCATATTAACCATCACTTGACAAAAAAGTGGAAAGACATACATACTTGGACATTGTCAATGTGTGGATTTGTTTTATGTGACTGCTTATTTTTTACTAGGCTTTTTCTCCTCTTTCTTCCCTCTACTTCTTTCTTTTTCTAATGAGGGATGGTGGTTAGGAGTAAGAATGATGTCCAAAAAAGGGAGCAATTTTAATATTTTTTAAATATTTAAAATAAGAGAACAAAAGAATGTAATGGAGGAATCATAGGTAAGCAGGACAGTTTGAAAGGTAATGTGCAGAATTTTGGGGAAATTCACTGTTTTTTGTAAAAATCTTCTCTTGGCATTCTGCCCTATATCGAAAATGTTCTCATTTTGGTATTAAATTCTTTTAAATCCACATAGCGGACCTGTCCAAACATATACATTTCCTTCCTCATCTTGGGTTGATCTTTTGTAAAAAAGATGGGTAACATGTCTAATTATAAATCCTCTGGTTGATAATTGCTTTGACTGAGTTTTTATGTTTTTCAAAATCATCTTTCTTTACAATCCTGCTTTAATTGCATAAATTCTTTCTCTGCATAAATTGTTCTTCACTATGTGTTCATTCCTGCTTTCCAGAATTCTCTCAAATTATCTCCTTAATTCTTATGGTACAATACAGTGTGATAAGCAGGTATTAAGTAACTACCATGTCCTGGGCACTATGTTAAGTGCTAGGAACACAAATAATGACAAGAAAGATAATGTCTGCCCTCCAAGATCTTTTAGTCTAATAAAGGAAGACCCACAAAAGGAAGCTGAAAGGGGGAGTAGAGTGGGGTCAAATCTAAGCAATGTTTGTTGTTACCTGATGCTTCCTGATCCCATTTGAGATTTCCTTGGCAAAGATCCTGGAGTGATTTGCCATTTCCTTCTCCAGCTCATTATACAGAAAGGGAAACTGAGGCAAATAGGATTAAGTCCCTTGCCCAGGGAAACACAGCTGGTAAGTATCTAAGGCCAGATTTAAACTTGGATCTTCCTAACTTAAGGCCAGGCACCCTACCCACTACACCACCTACCTGCCCCAAACAGCCACTGAAACCATGACCCTGAGATTAAGAATCTCATGCTTTACCAACTGAACTATCCAGAGGACTCGATCAAGAGCTTTCCCCCTAGGAATGTAGTTGGTAGGAAATGAAGAGTTCCACGGGCTTCTAAGTCATCTTTAATTGGAAACTTTTTGAGAATGGTTTTGTTCTGCCCTTCACCTCTCCAGTCAGAGGAGTAGAGGCTTTTGTGGGTACTGATGAAGCGTAAGCCCCAAAGGTCTATGATAATGGTGATGAGCTTTCCGAGTGGGTTTGTGAGGGACGCTTCATGATGATGGAGTCAAATACAAGGAATGAAAGTGCAGCTGGTGAGATCATGCAATAAGATACAATTATACTTACATAGCAATGCATTCAGTTATTCCTTAACAGGTTGGGTTTCTGGTATTTTAATTGACTTTTTTTCCCCTCTTAATTTCCCACTCCATGAATAGGAAATCTGTTTTTCTTGTGACCTTTTCTGTCTTAGTATTTTGCTCCCTCTTAACCCACTCCCAACTCTCTCAACCCATCTTTTCTATGTAGAATGCAGTCTAGGTTGATATCAAACTGTTTCTGTGTTTCTGAGTGTTTCCAATGATCCACTTCAGATGACTGAGGTTCTTCTGATACCCATTCCCTCACCCCCTTCCTCATATATTTGTGCCCTTCATATACCTCCATTATGAAAAATACTAAATCCCACCCCTTTCTTCCTCCCCATGACACCCAGAAAACACAGCTGCCCTAAGATTACAGAGAAAGGCTGTGATGTACTGTCCTGGGTGTTTCTTTTCTCTTTCCTTTTGTTATGTGCCCACCCACCGAGGCCCTGATTCAAGCATGTGTTGGCATTTTCTCCCCCTATATTCTCGGCCCTCCTCTCTTTTCTGCTTGTAATAGGCAAAGGATAAGTAAGACTCCTTGCTATACCTGTAACACACTTTCCCAATAGGTCCCCTCAGGGAGCTAACCTCCTGGAACAAAAATTCATCATTGCTAATCTGCCACTCTGATCCATAAACTCACTGACCTAAGCCAACAGCTTCATGTAGCATCTTGGCTAATATGTGCCTTTCCTTTATTGGTTAGAAGGGGAGAGTTTCTTTTAGACCCCCTCCTTTTGGCCAAAAGGGGGAAATGTCAGGCTCTTCATTCCAAGACCACCCCTCTCTTTTTACTCCTATTAAGATACACTCTGTTTTCTAGAGCCAAGGCCCAGCAAGCAAGCTCTACCGTTGAGTTTGGCATAGCAACAATCCTTTGCACTCACTCTCTGGATAAAATGAGCCACAGAAAAATCCCAGAATTGTTTCACAGCAGCAGCAGATGGTCCCTGAGCTCAGACAAGTATCTGCCCAAACTGTACTTCTGACATGGAGCCCTACTATGAATCAAACTTCTCTTACTGTTTCTGTTACCCCTCATTGTCAGGGCTTTAGCTCACCGTGTAGCCATTGGTATGTGTATTGAGATTTGCCCACATGGAAGCTGTTATCCTTGGTATCAAAGCATGCCCTGGCACATCCTTTCCAGTTTCCCCTTTCCAGTTGTTGGAAGGGAGTTCACTGTCCTCAAGGAATAGGGAAGAATAAGGAAGAGTATGCTTTGGAAGGGTTAGAGGAAATATTTGTATTTCTATTCCTACTATATTGGCATCAGATGCCAATTGATGTTATTGGTAGAATGATACTGGAATTCTAATCACTACTGTTATCAGGTAAACATACTAGAATTGGGACCGAACCAGCAGCATTAGGAAACCCCATGACCTTTTAGAGGTATCTGGAATCATGAGGGAAGATGCAACCTGTCTTACTCTAGGCAAATTGTCTGTGATTGAGTGGAAGTTGGGAGGGGGTTCCTGCCCATCAATTGGAGAATGACTGAACAGATGGTGATCTGTGATTATAATGGCATACTTGTGTGATATAAGAAATGATGAGCAGGATGCTCTCAGAAAAAACCTGGAAAGACTTACATGAGTTGATACAAAGTGAAATGTACTGTGCACAAAGTAATAGCAATGAGATGATCAGCTGTGAACAATTTAGCTATTCTCAGCAATACAATGATCCAAGAGTATTTGAAGGACTTCTGATGACGACTCCTTTCCATCCTTCCAATTGCCCTGGGGCCTGGCCGCGGGTTTCAGGATGGGGCAGCCTCATCTCCCAGCCTTCTGCGATGAGCCCCACCTACTGAGCTGCCTTCAGCGAGAGATGTGTTTTCTGTTTTTGTGAGTTTGGGAGCCCTAAAATTTGTTTAGAGTCATATTTTATGGGTATTCATGGTAGCTGTGTGGGAGCTTCAAAACTTTGCTGCCTCTACGCCACCATCTTGGCTCCCCCCCAACTAAATACTCTTAAATCCCCACATACGAGTATTAAAGGGTCGTAGCATTAGGAAGGTTAAGAACCACTGTCTTAGAGGAATCAGTCAGATCCTGTTGCTTTCCTCAAAATTTGCTATCCTTTTAAATTAGGCATCTGTCACATCACATCTTCGTCTTATTGCTTGGTCTAATCGTTTCCTCTTTTGGAGGATGTTATCTCTATATTATAGTTATTTGAATGTGAATATAGGCTATAATCATAAGTTATTCATTCTTGCATCCTATCATAGTAACCCAATATGTTGGATTTGTCCCAACTTGTATTATTTAATAGATTTAGTATTTTCCTTTCAGAACTTCTTGGTTATATAAATTTGCTACAAAAGAAAAAGAGGGACAATGTCGTATACCACAACGAAGACAATCCCAGGATGTCTGTGTCCCTCAGATTTATAGTCTCCATATGTTTACAAGACAATTGACAAAGACAATTCTGGATTCCAGGATACCTAAGTTTTCCCCCCATATGGAGCATGCTCCAAAGATAAGAGAAATTCCACTACTCTGATTGCAGGCATCCTGTCATAAACAGAAAGAACACCCAATGTCAACCTTATCTGGTCTTTCAAGTTACTGACATAGGAAAGGGCATTTTTAGACCAAAGCAAACAGTTGATTGATTAGTCTAGGCTTTGGCTCTTATTGAGGTCCAAAATTAATATTAAATTACTATCAATGCATATGTATGTATGTATATGTTATATATATGTATGTGTGCATGTATGTATATATAATACATATATATTATATATACATGTATGTATATGTGTATATATATACACACACATACATACGCACACACATTTGTGTATATGCACGAGGAATGTGCTTACTCTAGAAAGAACACCACTTTTTATTGAAGCCAGGAAAGCTCTTATTCTAATGTTCTTTCAAATGGGCAACCCCCTAAGGGAGAGAACACTTGTTAAGACAAATAAAAGATTATTTATTCCCAGTTCCCGATTTGAATTTCCCTCCCTCATCCCTTTCCCACTGACTAGTTGCAGGTTCCTAAACCACCTATTCCATGTTTTCCTCCTAGACATGTCAATAACAGTACCTACCTCACAGTTTTTTGTGAAACATCAAATGAGATAATATTTTTAAAGTGCTTAACCCATGAGCTCTAATTGCTTATTCCTTTCCATTCACTACATAAAGTCTAGTATAAAAAATACTATGGCATGGGACCTCAGGTGGTTTGTTGAAAGGATTATATTTAAATGGGTTTTTTAAGAGGTAGTAAAACGAAAATGTTTGTTGCAATGTAAACATATAATATCTTTTTGTAATCATTTGTATTTAAAGTACATTTGTAGCCAAACACCACCCAGCTCTACACCAGGAAAGCTGCCAGATCCCTACAACCTCAAGTAGCACCAGTCATCCTCCACCAAACAGCATCAGACATGAGGGTCCCCCTGGGCCTTAGGGCAACATCAGTGCAGTACCAGGCAAACAGCCAGTATCTGCAGCCACTGGCACAAGAAACCTGAAACAGAGCCCCTTCCACTCTGGAAGCAGAGATCAGGTATAAAAGAAAAGGAAAAAGGTCAATAAATGAGCAAAAAAAAGCAACAAAAAAAGAATCTGGCCATAGAAAGTTATTTTGGTGACAGTGAAGACCAAGACAAATTCAGAAGAGGACAATGATGTCAAAATACCTATAGGCAAAACTCCAAAGAAAAACAGGAAATTGTCTCAAGCTCAGAAAAATCTCATTGAGGAGCTTAAAAAGGAGGTCTAAAATCAAAGAAGACAGGTAGAAGAAAAATGGGGAAAAGTATTGTAACCTCCATTTTGTGAACATCCCCCATCTCTCCCCATCATAGGTAAACTTGGCTAGAAGACTTGCCCAAACCCAACAAAGCCCGCCCAGGCAAAAAACCTGCCAAGTAAACCTACCCAAACCTGTCAAATAGGTGACATTAACCCCCCCCAAACCCCCACCCCATTGTATGGTTCTTGAAACAGACCTTGAAACTTTCCAGTTGGACAACAAACTGATCAATGGGCAATAATCATAAGGCAAAGAACTGATTGCCACCTTTTGGTTTCTGTATTTTCCCAGCTTGCTCCCCTTCATAACAGTTATGCTGTGGCTTTTGTCTATGTAAGCCCTGAGCATATGCATCTTGGGCCTGCTTGATTTGGGTGTGTTCACCCCTTGAAGTCACCAGCTATTAAACTCCACTTAAAATGATTAATGGTCTCACTCCCTGTCATTTTTGGTTCAACATTTTGGAGGCCCTAGCGAGATTGTAGTGTTTTGTGTTGCTGCAGAGATCTCAGAACCGCGGACTCAGGGAAGGAAAGGGCTGGCCCTGCCCTGACCCTGAGGGCAGCCAGGCCTGAGGACATCCCAGAGCCCCAGGCTTAGGTAGAGTTAGCTAAACCCCTCCTCGACTCTGATTCCTTCCTGCATTTGGCTTTTGTCGAGCTCTGGTCGCCCTGTAGAGGTAAGCTTTTCTCTGTTCTGTCCTTGGGAGTACTCACATGGTAAGGATTGAGTGGCAGCTGGATGCATCTTAATGCCCTCTCCCAGGTTCCCCCAAGACATTGGGTGGAAATTTTGGGGTAAGCCATTTTGCTTGGACCTGTGCTGGTCTGCTTTGGCTTGCTATTTGGTTTCTCTTTGCGTCTGTATTTGGTGTCTGTCTATGTCAGTCTGCTTCAATTGTTATGTGCACAAACTGCTTGTTTAAGAATTGCTGGGAGCCACTAGGTGGTTCAGTGAATAGAGCACAGACCCTGGAGTCAGGAGGACCGGAGTTCAAATCTGGCCTCAGACATTTGACACACTTTCTAGTTGTGTGACTTTGGGCAGGTCACTTAACCCCAATTGCCCTCCAAAAAGAAAAAAAAGAATGAAAGAATTTCTGTGTAGTGATCACTCAACTGTGTAAAAATCTCTGAGTCTTCCACCTTGTAAGATTTAAAATACAGCCAGTCAGAAAAGAAGAAAAACTGTACCTAGGCTAGAAAGATTGATGGTCTCTTAAAGAAGGGTTGTTGGCAGAAAAATAAAAAAAAAATCTCTCTCTCTCTCTCCACTCCCTTGGACATTGGCCAAGTTTGGGAGATGGAAAGACAGATGGAAAAAGAGGAAGAGGAAACTTCTCCGCAAAGATTTATCTAAGAGAACAGATAATTCACTCATTAAAGAGAAGCAGCTTTCAAAGATGCACTTTGAAATATAAATAACACTTAACCCTGTCCTGGGTCACAGAAAAAGAACTGTGCAATATCATTGGGAATATAGATCCAGGTAATTAAATTCATTCTGGTTACTTTTTAGCACTAAGATAAATTGGGAAAATGCATAGATCTGAAAGAGAAATAACTCAGAAATGAAACATTATGGAGAAGAGGGGACTACGTCAAGGGTCACACTCACCTTGACTGACAGGTTCAAAGCCCTCATTCTCAAAAAGTATTTGAAGGAGTGAACACCAGGCTCTTCCCAGAGTAGGGCCACAGTGCCTTCTCTCTGCTATCCTGGCTCTGACTGAGTGAAAGATACAGTGAAAGGTTAGAACCATTAAGATCCCTCACCCTGTCGTCCTGGCTCTGACTGAGCTAAGGCTGCAGTGAAAAGTTAGAAGGATAGTAGAGAATTTGAGTTAACCTCTCCCATCTGGTGAAAGGAACAAGGCAGGAGGCACAGCAGGTTCATCAGGGCCCCACTGACAACAGTCCTAGACCCCCTGGGCACCCTGAAGCCCATTCCTCTAGGAATTCGGATGAATCTCTCCTCCCCAAACCCCAAGTCTCTGCAACTGTGAGGAGATGAGAAAAGGAGAGGAGAAAGTGAGGTCAGAAATCAACAAGCCTCTACACTTGGTAAGACTATGCTTCTATTAATAATTCTTATATGTGGTTTGGAAATGAAATTAGTGTCATCTTAATGTTTGTGTTATTATTGTATTTCTGCATTGTAGTGAAATTCTCTTATAATATAAAACTTGAGCGACCATTGTGAGCCAGAAACGGTGTTAGACAAAGCAACTTTTAATCTGAATTTAGTTGAAACTAAAAGACAATGAAAAAAATTGTTTAAAACCAGGTGTGTTATTTTATTAAGTCCTGCTAATCCTGTCTTAAAGCTAAAAACAAGTTGACTCTCACTTACGAAAACTGTGAAATTGTTAACTAAGTTATTTGGGATTATTGTTATAACGTTAAAACCTAAAACTGATCCCATGGCAGCTCTAAGGTTAGATAGGGTAGACGCCCCCTACTTCCCTCCCTTATGATCAAGGTCACCTTGAATGTAGTGCTGTAGGGAGTGACTGGAGACCACATGGGACAAGCTACCATATACCAAGATCCTGAAAATAAAATATGAGGACCTTGAAAGACATCCCAGCAAGGAAAAAGAAAAAAATTAGTACTGAAAATAGGCAACTTGTCACACATAAAGTATATGGTTTTCATCAGTCCTTACGAAGAATGTCATAGGGTGGGCAGGCATATCAGCCCCTTCTTTGGGGTTCCTATCAATTTCTCCTTATTTGTAAACTTGCTAGATCCCAAGAAACCATGTGGTGGGCAAGATCATCAGCCCCAGGAAAAATAAAAGCTTGTTTGGGTTATGGAGTTCCTAAACAATGAACTTGGCTTACAGAGAAATTAAAGTTCTTATGTATGTAAATCATGGTAAATGTTCATTGTTTATTTCAACTCCATAAGAGTAAAAGCAATTTTATCTATCCCTAAGCCGTGATTGGTGAGACTTGCCATTTGAGGTAAAAGCTATTGAGACTGCAACTAGTTTTCTTTTGAGTTTAAATTTAGATATAGTTGTCTGCATTAAATCAGGATCTGAGAGAAATGCCACAATATACTCAGAGGGAATCCTGCTACAGGTGAAGGTTTGCTTTTGGGAAAAGCCAAGAAGGCAATGACAGCCTCAGTCTACAAGGGGACCCTCCTGGCTCACTTTCCACATTGTCTTCCTTTGAAAAAGAATGTGTTCCAACTGGCTATTCCTGAGTCTGGCTATGAAATGGAATTAAAGGGAATTCAAACAGAGCTAAGGATGCTTTATCCTGTCATATCTGGCATGTTCCTGCTTCTTCCTTTTATGGCAAATTTCTCTAATTAGAGCAAGTGGTCAGTAAATATATGAATATAATGCAGGTATGTGAAATCTTGCTGTTTTCAATCTGAATGTGTAGTCATTCCATATCCCAAACAACTGGGTCAATTAATACATAGGCTTGTCATCTACCTGCCTGCCTGCATAGCCAAGTGAAAGGTTAAATTCCTGGAATAGAACATTTTTAATGACACGGGAACTATTAGACAAAGGGAAAAGAAGCTTGTGAAACAAAGGTACAAACATAAGTTAATCATTATCCCGTATACTAAGACTGGGATACATCTGAGCTATTAAAATGTGTGTGTGTGTGTGTGTGTCTGTTAGATCTGAGCTTTTCAGCCTAAATTGATGTCTCTACAGCCTAAATAGTTTAATAAAAAGGTATTTGGCCTAGTCAACTGCCTGTTACTAGACCCTGCATATTGAACTTGCCAGTCAGAGGTCAGATTTGTATCTCTCAGATTACAGGCCAATTCACCTACAGTTGGCTGCAAACAGTGGATACCAGTCTATACTCACCCACCATCACCTGGATGTGATGGATGCTTGGTTCCAGTCAACTTCCTCTTCAGGACCCACTGAGACAAGGACAGCTCTACTTCTCTTTTCTCCCCAAAGAAGCTACAGAAGCAGAGACCTTCATCTTTTCTCCCAAATGAATTTGGGTCCCATCTCTTTGAGGGGGGAATGATGGGATCCTAATAAAGCTGCCTCCAGCCTCAATATTCTATTGACCTGGCCCTCACTATAGGCCCTTGTTTGTTTAATCAGGCACCAATTGTGAGTCAAGGGTTTGACTCTTGACAAAAAGAAGTGGGGATTGTTTTAACCTCCATTTTGTGAACATCCCCCATTGCTCCCCATCATGGGTAAATTTCCCTAGGAGACTTGCCCAAACCCAACAAAGCCTGCCTAGGCAACAAGCCTGTCAAGAAAACCTGCCCAAACCTGTCACCTGAGTGACATAGCCCACCCCCCACATCTCCCTGCTTATTGTATGGTTCTTGAAGTAGACCTAGAAACTTTCCAGTTGGGAAACAGACAGATTGCTGGGCAACAATCATTAGGCAATGAGTTGATTGCTACCTTTTGGTTTCTGTATTTTCTCTGCTTGCTCCCCTTGGTAACAGTTACGTTGAGGCTTTTGTCTATATAAGCCCTGAGAGATGCATCTTGGGCCTGCTTGATTAGGGTGCATTCACCCCTTGCAGTCACCAGTTATTAAACTCCACTTAAAATGATTAATGGTCTCACTCCCTGTCATTTTTTGTTCAACTAAAGAAATGAGAATGATGCAAGAGAATTGTGAAAAAACTCAATAGCAAGAAGAACTGCTTAAAAAATAGAATTGGCCAATGGAAAAGGAGATACAAAAATCCACTGAAGAAAACAGCTTCTTAAAGAGTACTCTTGGCCAAATGGAAAAGAAAGTATAAAAAAAGTCAATTGAAGAAAACAACACCTTAAAATTGGGCAAGTGGAAACTAATGACTCCATGAGACATGATGAATCCATCAAATAAATTCAAAATAATGGAAAAAATGGGGGAAAATTTAAAATACCTCATAGGAAAAACACCTGACCCAGAAAACAGACCCAGTAGAGACAATATCAGAATCATTGAACTACCTGAGAGCTGTAACCAAAAGGAGGACCTGGACAGCATCCCTCATGAAATTATCAAGGAAAACTGCACTGACATCTAGAAAGCAGAAGACAAAATAGATATTGATTTCCAATTCTTTGCCACCACAAATAGAGCTGCTATAAATATTTTTGTACATATATGTCCTTTTCCCACTTCTATGATTTCTTTGGGATACAGCCCTAGAAGTGGTAATATTTTACACTTTGACTAATGTTCAATGTGAAGGTATTTGTAGGACCCATGTTTGATTGCATGCCACCATGGGGGGGAAGGGAGGAGGAAAGGAAGGGGGAGAGAATTTGAAACTCAAGGATTGTGGAACAGAATATTGTAAACCCAAAGTAAATAAATAAATTTAAAGAAAAAAATAGATATTGAAAGTATCCAAAGATCACCTCAGGAAAGAGATCCCCAAATAAAAAACCCAAGGAATATTATAGCCAAATTTCAGAACTATCAACTCAAGGAAAAAATACAAGTGGCCAGAAAGAAACAATTCAAGTATCAGGGAGTCACAATCAGGATCATACAGGATTTGGCAGCTGCAACTTTAAAGAATTGGAGATCATGGAACACGACATTCCAAAGGGCAAAGGAGTGAGGACTACAACAAAGAATCACATACCTGGCAAAATTAGCATAATACATTAAAGGGGAAAAATGATCATTTAATAAAATAGAAGAATTTCAAGCTTTCATAAGGAGAAGACCAGAACTAAACAAAAATTTGACCTCCAATATCAAGACCCAAGAGAAGCATAAACAAGTAAAGAGGGAAAAGAAAACTTAAGGGATTCAATAGAGCTAAACTGATACCTATAACTCTTAAAAATTGTATCACTAAGAGTGCACATAGAAGGAATATACATAGAGAGAGGGTATGGGTATAAGTGTAGTTGAGGGAATGACATAAAAAAAATTAAGGGATGAGAAAGAGGAACATGATGGGTGCAGAAGGAAGGGAGAGATAGAATGGGATAACTCATCTCACATAATGAGGTGAAAAAGGCCTATTACAGTGGAGGGGAAGACAAGAGGGAGGGAATAATGGGTATTGCTTGAACCTTACTCTCATTAGTATTGACTCAAAGAGGGATTAATATATACAATCAGATGAATATAGGAATCTATCTTACCTGACAAGGAAGTAGGAGAAGAGGAGATTAAGTAAAGGGCGTTGGTGGAGTAGGGAATGACAGAAGGGGGGCAGATCAGGGGAGGTAGACGGAAGCAAAATATTGTCAATGTGGGAAAGAATGAAAGGAAAGAGAGGACAAACAGGAGGAAGAATTGGATGGAGGGAAACACACAGATAGTAATCCTAAATGTGAATGTGAATGGGATGAACTCTCCCACAAAATGGAAGGAGATAGCAGAGTGGATAAAAAACCAGAATCCTATGGCTTACAGGAAGCAGACTTGAAGCATGGAGACACACACAGAGTAAAAGTAAGGGTCTGGAACAGAATCTATTATGCTTCAGCTGAAATTTTTTGAAAAAGCAGGGCTGGAAATCCTGATCTTAGACAAAGTAAAAGCAAAAATAGACCTAATTAAAAGAGATAATGAACAAAACTACATCTTGTGCCATAGACAATGAAGCAATCAAATTAAAATACCAAGGAATAGTCTACCTGTCAGATTTATGAGGAGGAGAAGAATTAATGACCAAACAAGAGATTGAGAGCATTACAAAATGTAGAAGAGAAAATTATTTTTTTTATTTTGAAAATATTTTCTTTCCCCCTTATTTTTAATTCATTTATTTATTTTTTAATTTTCAACATTCAATTCCACAAGATTTTGAGTCACAAATTTTCTCCCCATCTCTCCCCTACCCCCCACCCCAAGATAGTGAGCCTTTGAATGTCCCTTCTCCCAATCTGTTTTCTCTTATATCCTCCCCGATACTGCCTCCCTACCCCTCAACTTTTGAGTAGGGCAAGATGGATTTCTATACTCCAGTGCCTGAATATCTTACTTCCCAGTTGCATATAAAAACAAATTTTTTAACATTTGTTTTTAAAACTTTGATTCCCAGAGTCTTTCCCTTCTTCCCTCCTCATCCATCCCCACTGGGAAGATAAGAAATTCAATATAGGTAGTACATGTGTAGTTACACAAAACATGTCCATAGTGAATATATTGTGAAAGACTAACTATATTTTCCTCCATCCTATCCCGCCTTCCACTTACTCTATTTTCTCCTTTGACCCTGTCCCTTTTCAAAAGTGTTTGCTTCTAACTACCCTCTCCCTGAACCTGTCCTCCCATCTATGATCCTCCCTCTTATCTCCTTTCCCCCTACTTTCCTGTAGGCTAAGATACCCAATTGAGTGTGTATGTTATTTCTTCCTTAAGCCAAATTCAATGAAAGTAAGGTTGACCCATTCCCTTTCACCTTCCTGCTTTTCCCCTCTATTGCAAGTTTTCTCTTGCCTCTTTCATATGAGAAAATTTACCCAATTCTATCTCTCCCTTTCTCCTTCTCCCAATATATTCCTATCTCACCTCTTAATTTTATTTTTTAGATATCACCACTTCATATTCAACTCATTCTATACCCTTTGTCTATGTATACATGTATGCACGTATACATACACTCACTTATATATTTATATACACATACACCCTCCTGTATATACATATATGTATGTATGTGTATATATGTATGCATGTGTATATATGTACACATATACAGACATGTGTACATATGTATATATAATACACACACATATGTGTATATATGTATACATGTACATACACACGTATACATTCCCTTCAACTATCCTCATACTGAGAAAAGTATCATGAGTTACAATTATCATTTTTCCATCTAGGGATGTAAATAGTTCAAATTTAATAAGTTTCTTGTGATTTCTTTTTCCTCATGCTTCTCTTGCTGCTTGTGTTTGAAAATCAAATTTTCTCTTCAACTTTGGTTTTTCTGGCAGACTAAGAGGAAGGGTCTATTGTACTGGGTCGGGAGCAGACTGTAGTCCTACATAGACCACACCAGCACAGACCAGGTGGCAGCAGACCTCACGGGACTGAATCACTCGCAGCTCTGGCAGTTTCCAGACTTCTCAACCCACAAACACAAAAGAGAAAGTAAAAGGTCAGTGGGGAAAAGGTCAGCAGCAGAAAGAGACGCAGCAGTGGCAGCAAGAGCAGTGGTGCCTGCTTCTAGAGCTCCAGGCCCACATATGATGTGGGGTCCAAGCAGCTCATCAGAAGGTGACTGCAGGAATCTCTTTGATGGCAGATGAATCCGAGGCAGGATTCTCTTGCTTTGTCATGAATAGATCTGGGTCACAGTCTTGGGTGGCAGTCCAATGGTGAGCAGGAGTGCTGGCATGACAGAGCTTGTGGCTACTGTGGAGAGGGAATCCTCCTCACAGTTCTGAGGCAGGTGCCTAGAAGTAGCTCTGACAACAGCTGCACAAAACCCCAGAAATTTGGGAAAGAGAAAAGAAAGATAAATTTTAAAATTATGAAAGCCATGATCAAAAAAGAACCTAGACATCATCTTTCAAGAAATTATCAAGGAAAACTAGCCTGAAATAGAATATTTTATTCTAGAACGAGAGAGTAAAATAGAAATTAAAAGAATCTATCAATTCTTTCATTGAAAGGTAAACAAGAAAGAGAAATCATAAGGAACTTATTAAAGTTGAACTGTTTATATTTCTACATGGAAAAACACTACTTGTAACTAATGAGGCTTTTCTCAGTATTAGAATATTTGAAAGGAACATACATACATACATACACACATGTGTGTCTATACACATACATAAATATATACATATACATAAACACACACATATATAAAATAATTTCTTGAAAGTTGTCTAGACTCTAGACTGTTTTTGATCATGGTTTTCAGGTAGTCCAATAATTTTTAAATGATCTCTCCTGGATCTATTTTCTAGGTCAGTGATTTTTTTTGAATAAGATATTTCATGTTGCCTTCTATTTTTTCATTCTTCTGGATATGTTTTATAACAATTTGATTTCTCATAAATTTATTAGCTTCCATCTTCCCCAATCTAATCTTGAAGAATTATTTTCTTCCATAAGCTTTTGAATTTCCTTTTCCATTTGGCCAGTTCTGCTTTTTAAGACATTCTTCTTCTCATTGACTTTTAGGACCTCTTTTGCCATTTGAGTTTGTCTATTTCTTAAGGTGTTAGTTTCTTTAGTATTTTGGGGGGGGTCTCTTTTAGCAAGCTGTTGACTTGTTTTTTCATTAATTTCTTCTATCACTCTCATTTCTTTTCCCAATTTTTCCTCTACTTTTCTTACTTGATTTTCCAAACCCTTCCTGAGTACCTCCATGGCCTGTGACCATTTCGTATTTTTCCTGCAAACTTTTGATGCAGGAGTTTTGACTTTGTTGTCTTCTTCTGGTCCAATGTTTTGATCTCTTCTTTGTCACCATAGAATGATTCTTTAGTCTGATTTCTCTTCCTCTGTTTGCTCATTTTGTCAGTCAATTACCTGATTTTTGAGCTCTTTGTTGTGGTAGAACTCTGCTTCCAGAGTGGAGCAGAGTCCCAAATTTTGGGGGTTTTGCAAAGCTGTTGTCAGAGCTTCTTCTAGCCACCTGCCTCAGGACTGTGAGGAGGTCACCCTCTCCACAGCCATCACAAGCTATCTTGTACCAGTGCTCCTTGCCTGAGGACCACCACCCAAGACTGCAACCCAGATCCAAGCAAGGGAAGATGGGATCTTATATACAGAAGAGTCTAGGGGTGGTCTAGAGGAGGAGTTTGGGGAAGGTCTTCAGGAGGAGTTAATGAGGTCCATGCAATGGTGGATAGTTATTTTGATAGGCTCAAGGGTGGGAAGTAGATGGACATTTGAGGGTTAGGCTAGTAACAGATATTTGAAAAACTTATGGTCTCTGCAAATGCCTCATCAAGTGGGAAGATTTAATCAGACTTCAAGAGGTTTCCCAGAGCCTGTACCTCAAAGATTCAAGGAGAGCTCCAGGGGGCTCCCAGAACCTGAACCTCATCAGCAGGAGTTCACGAATGTCCAAGCTCAGGAACCACTTGAGCCTGGTGTGAAACAATTCTCTGATTTGCCCAGAGAGTGAGGGCAAGGACTGCTGTTATGCCAACAAGCACAGCTTGTTTGTTGAATCTTAGCTCTGGAAAACAGGGTGTCTCCTAATAATAGGAAAAAGAAAAAAAGGTTGGCCTTGGCATGGGGATCTGGATTATTGATCAATAAATTGATTATTAGTTACTCAGAAATTATGTCTTTCAGACTTATCATTCATTACACACTCACACACAGCAATTATGGAGGAAGTGAGATGCAACGGCCTATCCCATTTTTTGACCTGGACCTA
>CM053598.1:208096969-208116955 GCA_028646575.1 Pseudocheirus occidentalis
AGCTCTGCAATACCTGCAACTAGGAATCAAGATATACAGGGGCTGGGGTTGGGAGACCCTCCCTGCCCTACCAGAAAGTTAGAGAGTAGACCAGGGGAGGGGCTCTACAGTGGGATCACTGTTTTGGGGTTGGGGTAGGGGAAAGACGGGGAGAAAATTTGTAATTCAAAAATCTCATGAAAATGAATGATGTAAACAAGAAAACAAATAAAATTTATTACAAAAAAAAAAAAGAAGCAAGGTCAGTCGCAAAAGCAGCTGTGTTCTGATCCCAGAAGTGGAGCAAGCTCTGAGGTCCAGCCGCTAGCCTAGTCTGAAGCCTGAAGCATGCTGAGGATAGGAGTTCCAGGGCAAAGAAATGCCTCACGGCTCTGCCAGTGCATGAGCAGGGCTTTCCATCTGACTGATGGTGGCTGGTGCCACCAGCAGTGTGCTGGAACTACACACTGACAAGGCCATGCATGTGCTGCTTAGATACAAACTCAGGTCAGGAACTTGCAGAAATAAGACCAGGAGGGCCGCGGTCAGAATTTGCACTGGATCAGGCCACTCTGGAAGCACTGAAGTACAGGTGCCCAGCCTGAGCTGTTCTTGAAATCCTGGAATAGCGTGTTACAACTATTCTAAAGAAGAGAAAATCTTGCAACATTCCAGAAATTAAAGATTAAAGGTCAAGTAAGGCCAAAGACTAAACCAAGTAAATATAGTTATTTATAATTATAACATGTATAATTATAATAAATAGGATATTTATATATGAATAAATACATAAGAATCAAATAATTATAATAAAAATAAATACAACCAATATAAATATAGTAACATATGTATTATATGGACCTATGTAGTTCTGAATATGTATATTATGTGTGAAAGTACTGAGTGCTACAAGGGTAACAGGAATTCAGCTATCATTATTTAAAGTGCTTCTACATTAAAGAGTTTACATGCTGAATTTCTGATTTTGCTTTTTTGCTTAACATAGGGTAAGAAATTTGAGATTTTGCCAGACGGATTGCCATCAGCCAGGAAACTCATCTACTATACGGGATGCCCCATGCGTTCCAGACATCTCTTAGAGTTACTCAGCAACAGCCATCGTCTCTACATGAACCTGCAGCCTGTTCTCCGTCATATTAGGAAACTTGAAGAGAATGAAGGTATTTAAGGGTTTATGGCTGCTGACACGTATATGCCTGATTCCAAAAGCAAAGAATCCTATAACTTCAGTACCCAAATCTCATTATGTGTGTGAAAGGTCAGGAGATTTGAAGCTTCAGTTCCTGAGTGGTTAGACAGTCTACATGCTCAGTGGCTACGGAGTGTTCTTTTGATGCCGGTCTTATGATTGGATAATTAAAATGACAACAGTGATCATTATTCATTTCTTGAAAACATTTTTGGATACCCTCAGTAGCTATTCAGAAATTCAGCAGGCAGTGTGGTATAAAGAAAAAAAAAAGCACTGAATTTGTAGCTCCCCTTTGTCTCAGAGAAGTCAGGCAGATTACTTCTCTAAGTATCAATATCTTCAACTTTCAGATAATGAGGTTTGGAGAAATGACCTTACAGGTCCCTTCCAGCCGTCGGTGTCTGCCTGTGATAAACATACTGTGCAAGGCTGGACCTAGGACAGCAGTTCCAACTTTTAAAAGCTTTCCCATTGTAATTTGATTTAACAATACCCTGGATTACTGTATGTCATATAAAAGTCATATTTTGAGTAAATGGAATTACAGGTACTTTGGGGAATTTCATGGCACTCTTAAAGATATTTGACAGAGACCACAAGATATTTTTTAAAACAGGTTTGAGAATCACCAAGAACATTCTTTCTAGCTCACATAGACCCATTTCCCGACTCTGTACCTGAATGTGTAACATTTAGCAAACTATTTGTACTCTTTCTGAACAGAATTAGAGACCAACAAATGCCCCTCTTCACAAAATTTTACTCTTGCAACTGAATGTCATTTCAGAAGGTATCTCCTAATCTTCGAAAATAACACACAATTCGATGTTTTCTGTTGTTGTCATAACAATGATGAGAACTTTGCCAGACTCTGTGCCAGCCAACCTAGAATAAAGAGCAAAAGCTTCTCCCAGGCATCCATTTTTTGATGAGAATCAGTGCTCAAAAATGTGGCTCTTATCAGTCTCCTCTAAGCCCATCAATCACTAAAAGAAAGTCTGGCTAATTGTGCTATGGATATTTAGAGGGAAGGAGGCTTCTGGTGAAGATGACGGCAGCTGTACTAAACACATTAGTGCTGCCACATGCTTCTCCAGAAAAGCTCTAAAAGAGGAAGCAGTGATAGGGAAAACTGAAGAGAAACAGGAGCAAACTCCTGCCCGGTCCAGAGCAACCCAAAAAGACGACCAGTGGCTCTCGGTGGTCCCAGAGAAGCAGCACATCAGGGAAAGAGGTTCAGGTGCTAGAAAATGAGCCTGGGGTCACAAGGGGAAAAGATCGAAGGAAAGTAAATAACTGGATAGGATAAAGACAGTCCTACCCATGTCGTAGATTCAGAGCTGACCTCAGTTCTAACTCTGGCATTTCTTGGTTATGTGACTGTGGGCAAATCACTTGCCTCTCAGGACCACAGGCAGCTCCCTAATGCTGAGAGTTACAGAGGAAGTGCTCACCTGTGTTGGTAGAAGTCAGGTTGGTTCCCTGTACCAGTGAAAACACAGATTCAGATTTTCTCTCTTACTGAACATGATTGAAAAGATGAGAATATTCTATAGTAAGCATATTCATTTAGTGTGAATGGTTGTTTTTTTCCCCCTCTGGTACTTAAGGCTATTTAAAAAGTTTTTTGCATTAAATTTACTCTTCAGTATTTCATAGATGTATAATGTCCTCAGTGTGAGTGCTCCTTTTAAACATTCTCCCTAAAATCTAGTTTCTACAATTTACAAAACAAATTCTTTTCTACTTTTTAGCTACTGCAAAGGTATAACTTTAGTCTCTGTTCAATTCAGTTCATTGCTGGTTGTATGTCAGGCAGAGTACTAGGCCCTGAAGATGCA
This sequence comes from Pseudocheirus occidentalis, assembly GCA_028646575.1. Classification (NCBI taxonomy): domain Eukaryota; kingdom Metazoa; phylum Chordata; class Mammalia; order Diprotodontia; family Pseudocheiridae; genus Pseudocheirus; species Pseudocheirus occidentalis. The sequence goes on from CM053598.1 coordinate 208,100,003, forward strand.
AAGGAAACTCTTCTAGCCTCAAGGGGCTTACCTTCTACTAGAGGTAAACAGCGTGTAAACAGATGAAAAAATACACAAAATCAATGCAGCACCATTCTGGAAGCTGAGGTCAGCCAGTCAGAATTCTCAGATTTAGAATAAAATAGACCTTACATTTCTTTTTCACGCTTTCAGCTTTTGCTTTAATAATTTTCAGTTCATGGAGGCATTTGTTTCTGTTTTGTTCATTATAATTTTCAGGAGATTGGGTTTTTAGGTACTTCTTTGTACCTCTTAATTCTCCTTTCTCTTAATCCTATTTCCTCCATTCTCATGTCTTTCGCAAGTCTTTATTTAGAAAATCATTTTTAACTTTTTAAACTCTTGTTTTACTTTTTCTGATGAATCTAGTTGGACCTTGTGCGCATACCGTGTTTTCCTTTGAGACTTTGCCTTGGGTTTTGAGCATCCCTGTCACCATGATAACTCTTTGTGATATCATTTGTTGTTACCCATTTTTCCTGTCTCACTGAATTGGGACTGTTTTAGAACTAGTCTGTCTGTGCCCCCTTTTTGAGAGAGTGTCAGATCCCTGCTTGGATCAGTTTTCTGTTCTCTAGGATACTTCTGCCCTTTCCTGATACTGATTTCTGGGGTCTTCAAGTTAGTAACAGGCCGCGGTCAGATATGCTTTCAGTGAAGTTAGAACTATTTGATTCAGGGTGAAGGTCTGATTCCTGCTCTCCTGATGCGGTCTTTGCAAGCTTTGTCTGAGTTTTGGATCCGAGCAGCACACTTGTGGGCTTGTCCCTGGTTGGAGCTCCAGCAGGCTAATGCAGGCCTCTGCCGCTGTAAGCTGATTGGAAGGTTATGCTCCCTGCCTTGGCAGTTCAGCTCCAGCCTTCAGACAGTGCCATGCTCTGGATCCAAAACTCTTCCCCAAGGTTACAGTATTGAGCGTCAGGCCAGCAAACGTTCCCTGCCACGTTTTACCACCACTAGGCACAGTTCTTCTCTAATTTGAACTGGATCTATGACCTAGTTCTCAGACAGCAGAGCTGCCTGTTGGCACCTGTTCCTGCCCCCTTCATTATGCTGGGCATCTCTGGGCTAGGTCTGTGACCTCTGTTTTGCCTAGTACACTCCCCCAGGATCCCATTCAGTGTCTCTCTGCCATAAGACTCCACCTAATCCTCAGTATCTACAGATTTCCATCTGTCGCTCTGAGCCAGCCTGGCACGTAAGTTGTCACTGATTGTATTACTGAGGTCTTGTAATATTTATAGTCAAGTTCTATTCACGTTTTAATTAAGGATAATGACAGAGACATGTTGCTTACTTTATAGAAAAGAAGCAATATAGAGAGTCATACATCAGTGACAGCCTAGACCTCGACATGGATCACCTGGAGAAGAGATCCCAGGCAAGCGGGAGCAGCACAGGCAGTATGAAGCACAAGCGTTTCTCTCGTCATTCTGCCACCAGCCACAGCAGCTCCCAAACATCGGGCATCGAGACCGACACCAAAATAAGGGACACGGGGCCAGAAGACAGCTTCCTAGGCAGCACCCTCTACCACAGACTAAAGACCTGCAGCTCCATAACCAGCCAAGACAGCTCCCGGACCTCCGGAGTGGAAAGCGGTGGGAAGGACAGACTGGAAGACGACTCACAGGACGATGGTAATTTGTGCCAATGGACCAGCTACCCAGCATTCCTTTTACTTCACTGTCTTTCTACTTTGTGTTTCCTGGTTTTGTTCTATAATCGGTGCTCCCTGATAGATGTTTATAGATGTACCAAATAGACCAGCACAGTGACTCCCTTTTCCTGTAGAATATGGCTATGAAGAGAACTTCCTTCAGGCTGTGATAACTGTGTTGTTGTTATAATTTGGAGCTTTCCAAGTATGAGTAAAAATAATTTTATGTTTTTATAGGGATTTATAATTTACAAAGCTCTTTCACACAGTTATCAAAAGCATAATCCCTAGGCACCACTGACCTTCATAAGAGTCTTTTAGAATGCTCGAAGCGCTGTTGTAGAAGAGATTATCCTGTGGTAGGGACGGCAGATAGTACTGATCCTGTTCTGAATCATGAAAAGACCGAGGAAGGACTTAGAGGTAAGTAGTGGTCATAGACTTAGGAGCCAAGCTGCTCTTTGTTCTGGAAGTTTGTTACAGGTAGACGAGTTACCTAAAACGTCCATACCTTCATTTCTTTTTCTGTCACGTGAACAGGATAACATTAATATTCTTCCTTGGGGAGGAAGTAGCATTTGAATGAGTCATAGTTCTCATAAAATGTGCGGAGAGTTTGTCAAACTGAAGTGTACAAATGAGCATAGCTGTTATTGCTTAAATTCTACTGAGAATAAGATTAATAATTTTCCCTTCGAGTATAGTCATATGACTTTTCTCAAAATGCACATGTGGCATTCTCCTACACTAGCACCCTTACCATGTAAGTGAATGTTATTTTTCTCTGCATCAGAAATAGAAATGCTGGTCGATGACCCCCGAGACCTAGAGCAGGTACATGAAGAGGTCAGCCCAGATATGTGTATCTACATCACCGAGGACATGCTGATGTCACAGAAGCTTAATGGCTATTCAGGTAACTGTCAGGGAAAAATTCTTCACGTTGTTCTCAATTGACTGCTTACTCTCTGGATACAGAAGAAAGTGTCCTAGCAATACAAAGTAACAAAAATGGGGGGCATTTTTAACCATACATTTATTTCAGAGCAGTCAAATAAAGTACACAGTTCATACCACCATGTATTTACAGCGTATTTGGGATAAGGAGGTATAAAATGAAGTGCCAGGAACTTTATTTTAGAATAAATTTTTTAAATTTTTGTTGTTGTTGCTTTTCGGTGGGGGGAAGGCAGGGCAGTTCGGGTTGAGTGACTTGCCCAAGGTCACGTGGCTAGTAAGTGTTACGTGTCTGGGCCCAGATTTGAACTCAGGCCCTCCTGACTCCAGGGCCAGTGTTCTATTCACAAGATGCCCCTATAATAAATTTTTTTAGAGTCCAGCCCCTATGAAGTTCAACTTTAAAGTTGAAATTTAAGCCAAATGATTTTATGATTCGTACCAGTGCATTACAATGGTAAACTTCAGTAGAACAACCCAGACCTCCATCTTTTCATGCTCATGTTCTTTATTTTAACATTGAGGGATTTTTCTCTCCTACAAGCTTTTCACATTAAATCTAATATAGTCACTTTGTCTTTTTTTTTTAAACATATTCCCAGACCCAAAAATGATAAGCATGTTTTTTTTCTTTTCACCCAGCAATCTTAAATTATTTGTGTTGTATCTCATCCATAATCTCTGGCACTTCAAGGTTGAAAAGAGTGCTGGTGAAGTGAAATTTGTGGTCATGCCATTTATGTCTCCATGTGACCAAGAAAGCTCTTCCATTGGCCACAGAGCCACATTTCAGAACTTCACAAGACTGTAACAGTGGTACCCGTGACTTGATCCTTTTGACTTGGCTCACAAAGAAGAACTAGGCCATCATGGTTTAGGAAGAACAACTAGACAATATTTAATTTTGGAAGTTGCTAAATTTGACCAACAGAGAAGCGTCAAGCTGTCATCTGCACCAATTTTAATTCTTGTACTAAGCTGTGCACTTATATTTCCCCAACTGAATATGGCATTGAATTTTCTCCTTTAAGGAACATTTTGAAAGCTAAGGTGTGGTTATGAAACAGTAGCATTTTTCCCTCCTGTATTTAAAGTTTATTGGAGCTTTGCTTTAGTCTTCTACGCAAGTGGTTACTGATGGATTACCTAGAACCTAGGCTACAGCCTTTTTGCTTTTTGGAGGGCAATTGGGGTTAAGTGACTTGCCCAAAGTCACATGGCTAGTGTGTCAGGTGTCTGAAGCTGGATTTGAACTCAGGTCCTCCTGACTCCAGGGCCAGTGCTCTACTCACTGTACCACCTAGCCGCCCCTTAGTCTACAACTTTTAACAAAACAATTGATTTGTGGTAGACCGTACATATGAGTCCCCAAAGATGTAGCCAAACTTTTATTTTCGTATGAAAGAGAAGTATAGTTTTGAACATATGGTTTCTTCATGCTTCACTCACTGTGAAGATAATTATTGTAGAAACAATGGTTAGGCATTCTGTTTCTGAACACGAACTTAGAGAGAAATTCTATGCTTATCACTCATTTCGAAGTGTTGGATGATGGAAAGTGAAAAACATTTCTAAAGGGACCTAAACATGTAATTTAAGTAAAAATCATATTAACCAAGATTCTTCCTCCAGAATTAAAATGCACCTTTCTTTAAAACTTACTGGTTTTGTGACTAAATCATGTGGTCATGTGACTAAAAAGCTGGTGGATTAATCACTTTTTCCAGATGTCCTCAACCTTCAGCCTTCCCAGAAAGGAAATTATGCAGCAAATTTAGAATAATTTTAGCTAGCCAAATCTGCAGAAGTCAGACATCTAAACAAGGTAGACTCTTTTAGTAATTACCACTGGAGAACTCCAACATTTAGAGTCCTCATTGCCGCTCCTCCATGATCTTCAGTTCATTTATAGCAGGACTACAAGATAACTTTAGGCTTGGGCCAAGATAGTAACTAGTCCAGAAGGGCATCTTCCACCTTCCCCTCTATACACAAGAAGCAGCAGGTATTAACTCTCTCCGGCCATCTGAAGTAAAATAAAACAGGAGAAAATCATTTTGACTTGTATAAAATTCATGTGTTCTTTTAAAGTTTTTTTTTTTTTGCTTTTCAGTTTTACTTCAGTATTTTTGGGTTTCAATTAAATTTTAAAACTCTGTGGTGAAAGCTCTTAATTCTGACCTATATTCATTTCCAAGTCCTCTCCCTCTTCCTCCACCTTACTGGTGCACAGAACTCCAAGGTTAGCCTGTGAGGCTTCTCTTGTTGGGGGATATCAAGTTTGCTAGTTTAGGTCCCTTTTCTAAGTAAATTCAGAGGACAGGACTGACTTCTAGCCAGGTTTTAGTCCCCTTTCTTTGGGCTGGACACAGCTGCCCATGCACTTCTAATCCAAGTGTAGGCATTTATTGAGATCAGTGCCTCTCATGAACTGAGCTAAGACCAAGAGGAACCAGCAGCTTCAGAGAGAGCAAGATGGATTTTTATAGGGTAAAGATGCTGATCACACATTCAAAAGTTACATAGAATATAGGAATATGATTAATATTAAAAAGGCAGGTGGAGTTGGTTAAAGGATTAGGTAATGGAAGAGGGGTCCCATCTGTGGTTGGGTGGTTAAACATTCTGGTCATGCTGCCCTCCGATTGGCTAGCTGTTGTGGTCCTGTCTGGTCAGGATAGTTAGGTATTGTGGTCCTGTCTTGAGTTACATGGATAATGTGATTGTGATTGAATACAAGAATACACCTGTTTCTGTGGGAATGGGTCTGGGGGCAGTGACTAGGTAGAGGTGGTATCTGGGTTCCACCATTACGTGGACACACCACCTGTTTCTGTGGGAACTAAGAGTTCAGGGACACACCTGTTGTTCCAGTGAGCAGTGAGGCATGTGTGAAGAAGTTAGAACATTGGCAGGGGGGCTAGGTAGGTACAGTGGGGCTGCCGTTCAGTGTGGCCAGGCCTGTAATGAAGTTAGAATATTGAGGCTGGGGGCAGCTTTATTGGGATTCCATAATTAGGACATCATACCCTACCCTTTCCAGTTATTCTGAACCCCAGCTGCTCCTCCCCTATCCCCAAAGTCATCCACCCCTTCCAATATTTTCTCTTAATGCTTAATTCATAGGTAACAAATTTGCTTTCATCTTCAAATTTTCTTTCCTTTTCCTTCCATCTTTTTGCATTCACTTAGACACTGTCCTCTGAAATCTCTTGCTTCCTTATTCTGTTGCTGAATTTGTCTTGCCAGGCCTCGGCTCTGAATTATTCCCAGCATCCCCTGTCTTTGCTCCTACCTACACACATGCTGCTCAAGAATGCTGGAGAAAAAGTTAAACTTAGAGTGCCAGGATCCACTACAAATTTGTTACGTAATTTCAGCTGGACCCTTACTGCATGCAGCACAGTAATCCTCCCTAAATGACTCATCGTCCCACCTGACACTCAGGAGTGGCTTTTCCAAACCTTTAATCCCTCCTTAAACATCCTATAGTTTCCCTTCCTTCCACCCTCTCAACTGAGAGCCTTGCCTTGTACTCATATGTGGGTGTATCTGACCCACCTGGAGACAGATAGAGGAGCAATGTCTCCGTTCCTAAGACCATTGGAAATATGTTTTTTCCAATGGTCTTAGGTGACCCCTGTGAAAGGGTCATTCGACCCCCAAAGGGGTCATGACCAACAGGTTGAGAACCGCTGCTCTATCTCCTTATTCCATGCATTTTTACTGGTTCTACCATGCTTGCAAGTCCTTCTTTATCTCTGCTGGCTTCCTTAAAGTCTCCTCTAAAAGCCCATCTTTTGTATAAAGCATTTCCTTATCCCCCTTAATTCTGTATCCTTCTTTCTAAAAGTCCTCATCTTGTGTGTGTGTGTGTGTGTGTGTGTGTTGTTCATATGCCATTGTTTGCATGTTGTTTCTGCCCTTAGAGTGTAAATTCCTTAAACAAAGTGAGCTTTCAAAGTTCTCTTCCCTTTCTTTGTATCTCCAACGCTTATCATAGTGCTTGGTCCATGGTAAGCACAGTGTCAGCGATGCTTGTTGAATTGACTTAATGCTTCTGATGTTTGAAGGAAGAAGGGCAGTGACTAAAGGAGAGAGGGGCCTTGTCCTGAGTCAGAAGCAGGTGGTAGAAATAGTTATGGACTGGGATGTATCAACCGTTCCCACTGGGGGCACAGGTAGGATGCTGAATGCAGCTCAGCAACCCAAAACTAGGGTTTTTTGGTGGGAGATCCTTTTTTACTTCCTTTTTGTTGATACCTTTTCTTTCTACACTAGTCATTTCTAATTCCCACCCCCACAGCCATTGCTTTTCAACTCCCTTTGTAACAGAAAAAAAGTTAAGCAAAACCAACCAACGGCGTGACCTGAATCTGCTAGCATATATACCTCCTTCTACATTTATAGTCCCTCTTACCTGAGAGGGAGAAGATATGTGTCACCATGTGTTCTCCAAGACCGAGATTTGTCATAGTTCTTTAAAGTTGGGCGACCTTTCTGTTACTGTTTTGTCTTTTATTGTCGTCAGTGTGTAAAATGTTCTGCTTTTCCTTATCTCACTGTGCAGGGTTGCCATCTTTTTCTGAATGCATTAGTTGTCTGTTGCATTCCTATACCACAACTTATTTATCTATCACCCAGTTAAGAAGCACCCCCCTTACATCCAGTTCTTGTGACAAACTGTTCCAAAATTTGTCAATGAATATTTTGCTTTCAGATTGTTCATTTTCTCCTGGTTTGAAAAAGTCTAGGCAATGCTACCCCTGCTGCTGACTTAGGAAATTTTGAGTATCAGTAAGACAATCCCCCTAACAAAAAAACAAGGGGAAACACAGTAGGTAATAGTGATAATAACAAGTTTTGAGTTTTTGAAGCTTTTCCCATAAACACATGCATAGTTATACCTAACGGTTTATATGTTAAAGTATCCTTATATACTCTTTGATTCTTTTGTTATTAATTTTGCATTAGATAACCTAATTTATATAGAGGGTTGTTAATAGTTCCAATTCTAAATCTTCCCCTGTGCTCCTTATCTCCCAGAAACCTTTAAATTCACTTAGCCTTGCTTCACCTTACTCCTCACCCTAAAATTTGCGATTATTTCTCACTTAAAGTATTTGCCACTTATTTTGTAGGTTTGTCTTTCTTGGATAGTAATGTCTATGTTGACTGAGTTGAAGAACTTCATTGTTCTTTGTATTTTCTTATTCAGGACTAATTGTAAAGGAAATCAGCTCTTCCACATCTAGCTCTTCTGAAACAGTTGTCAAACTACATGGCCAAAGCACTGATTCTCTCCCACAGGTTTGTGATCAATTAATTTCATTATTGTATTTTTTCTAATTGCATGTAAAGATAGTTTTAAGCATTCACTTAAAAGATTTTGAGTTCCAGAGTTGTTCTCCTTCCCTCCCTCCTTCTTCTCCTCCCTCTCCAAGACAACAAGCAATTTGATATCATATATAATTATATTAAATAGATTTCTACTTTAGTCATGTTGTGAAAGAACAATCTAAACAAAAGGGTTTTTCACAAGAAAGAAGAAACAAAAAACTGTATGCTTTGATCTGCATTCAGACTCCATAGTTCTTTCTCTGGATGTGGATGGCATCTTCCATCATGAGTCTTTTGGAACTGACTTAGATCACTATATGGCTGAGAAGAGCTAACAGTTGTTCATCACACAGTGGTGTTGTTACTGTGTACAATGTTCTCTTGGTTCTGCTCGCTTCTCTCAGTATCAGTTCATGTGTCTTTCCAAGTTTTTCTGTAATCTGCCTGTTCATCATTTCTTGGGTTTTTTTTCCTACTTTTTCTTTTAAATTTATTTATTTTTAGTTTACAACATTAAGTTCCAAAAGTTTTTGAGTTCCAAATTTTCTCTCCCTTCTTCTCCTTCCCCTAACACCCCAGGACAGCATGTAAATTCAATATAGGCTCTACATATACCTTCACATTAAAGATTTCCATAGCAGTCAAGTTGTAAATAAGAATTATAACCAACGAACTGAACCACAGGTAAGAAGAAACAAAACAAAACAACAGCCAAAAAAAGAGCAAATAGCTTGCCTCAGTCAGCATTCAGACTCCTTAATTCTTTTTCTGGATGTTGATAGCCTTTTCATGAGTCTTTTGGAGTTGTCCAAGAACCTTGCATTGCTGAGAAGAGCCAAGTCTATCAAAGTTAGTCCTCCCACATTGTGGCTATTATTGTACACAGTGTTCTGGTTCTGCTCTCCTCACTCAGCATCACTTCATATAAGTCTTTCCAGGTTATCATGAAGTCCATCTGCTCCTCATTTCTTATTGCACAATAATATTTCATTATATTCATATACCATGACTTGTTCAGCCATCCCCAGTTGATGATCATCCCCTCGGTTTCCACTTCTTTTCCAACACAAAAAGAGCAGCTATAAATATTTTTGTACCCATAGGTCCTTTTCCCTTTTTTACGATCCCTTTGGGATACAGACCTAGTATTATTGAGTCAAAGGGTCTGTATAATTTGGTTGCCCTTTGGGCCTAATTCCAAATTGCACTCCAGAATGGTTGGATCAATTCACAGCTCCACCAACAATGCATTAGTGTTGCAATTTTCCTTCGTCTTATTTTTTCTTTTTCTTTTCTTTATCTTTTCCAACATTTATCATGTTCCTTTTTTGTCATATTAGCCAATCTGATAGGTGTGAGGTACCTCAGAGTTGTTTTAATTTGCATTTCTCTAATCAGTAGTGATTTAGACCATTTTTATTGGACTATAAATAGTTTTAATTTCTTCATCTGAAAACTGTTATATCCTTTTACCATTTATCAGTTGGGGAATGAATTAATACTCTTAAAAGTTTGATTCAGCTCTCTATATATTTGAGAAATGAGGCTAACTTTATCAGAAACATTTGCTATAAAAATTGTTTCCCAGCTTTCTGCTTTCCTCCTAATCTTGATTGCAGTGACTTTGTGCAAAACTTTGATCTAATAAGATCAAAATTAATGTGATAAATTAATAATTATAAAATAGGTGCTCAGAGTATAGCAACTAAGAACATCCCCAAAGCCTGATCTTATACATGCTTTCTGTCGGCAGTGGCTTTGTTCTTTGTTTCCTTTGCGATTTTCTTTTTTTACCTGAAATGCTTGTTTACATCCTCTTTGATTCTCATATTTCACAATATCATAGGGAAGAAATCTGTGTCCTGAGGTCCTAAACTTATATCTGGTACCTGTTAGTATTATTACATTTGTTAATAATGACACATCCCGGAGAATTATTTCTCCTTGAAGCTAATCTTGTAAGTCTTAAAGAGTTATGAACAGTAACTTCTCTTGGGGTCAGGATTTCATAAGGCAGAAAACAATAATAGTCTAAAACCATAATCATTGCATATTAGTACAGAGCGTCTAATCATTCCAAGAACGTGTGTGAAGCCATGTCTGCAACACTTGAATTTCTTGCTCAGTTAATTTTTTTTTAGTCAAACAACACTCACATTTCTGTCTCTTACGAACCTTGGCTGGTGAAGCGCTTGACGTAATAATTGTCCCGTTGGTTCGTATGCTTGCTCTACTCAGGCCACAATTCTGTCTCTGGAAAAGCATGATGGGATATCTTGCGCCCTGGCATTTGTTGTCCTTCATTAGATCAAAGAGCAAATCTAGAGAGTGATTTTTAAGGAGCTCCTTTTCCTAGATGTGCTTTTACAGTTCTGCTCTTCCTGAATTCATCTAAAAGATCTTTACAATTATTCTACCTTATTTATTTATTTACTTATGCCGTTGCTTGAGTTGATGAAAGCTGTAAGAGTCATTCAGTATCTGCTAGACGTAATCTTTATCCTAATCACTGCCTCTTTCTGTTTTTGAGAGGTGACCCCATTGTTCTTATTCAGCGTTCACACTTGTCATTATTTTGTAAAATTCCATCTTATCTCTGTCATATTTTTGTCTTTACAGAGTAAAAGACATTAAAGCTTTTACATCTGATGGCTTATAATTGTTATAATCTGTGGGTTTGTTGTTCTTTTCAGGCTATCTGTCGAAAACCAAAGACTTCCACTGATCGCCATAGCTTGAGTTTGGATGATATCAGACTTTACCAAAAAGACTTCTTGCAGATAGCGGGTCTGTGTCAGGACACTGCCCAGAGTTACACTTTTGGATGTGGTCATGAACTGGATGAAGAAGGCCTCTATTGTAATAGCTGCTTGGCTCAGCAATGTATTAACATACAAGATACTTTCCCAGTCAAAAGAACGAGCAAATATTTCTCTTTGGATCTCACCCATGATGAAATACCAGAATTTGTGGTTTAAAACAACATGAGGACAGCAGGAAAGACTGTGTCAAGAGAGATTATTCAAGTTGATTCTTCTTGTTTAAGGGTTTCTTATGCCATATTTCTCCTGCTTGCTCTCTAATACATTCCCCCCCTTACCCTCTCCTGCTATATATAATTTTCTTCCTAATGATGTATGTATATGCATATCAAATCTTTGTAAAGATTGCACTTTAAGTACTGCCCACTCAGCAGTTCATGGCAGCAACAGCATTGTGCAGGATGACTGGAGATCCTCTCAGTTTGCACTGCTCACCTGGAAAGAATTCTGTTTCACCTTTACATAAAGAACATTAGCTCTTTTTTTTTCAATTAGTTCCTATAAGCACATACAAATGTTTCGTTAAGATGTCATTGATTTTTGTATAAACATTGCCATTATATTGGGACTTCTGCCTTCTTAATATAGGTACTAGAGAGAGGAGTGGTTCTAGCAAACCAAAGATCTGTAAATATTATAGAGATTTGTGTCCACAAGATACAAATGAAATAATGTCTAGTGGCCTCCTATGTATGTAGTTATATTGTGAAACCAACTGCAGTAGACAGATTTCTGTTTAGTAACATACAGTCGTAGCTCTCCAGAAATATTCCAGAACTTCTTTGAGAACTTACTCAAAAAATAAGCTTTTGCTCCAATGCTAGCATGTTTTATGATGTTTACAAATCAAATTTCTGTTTTAAAAAATAGGAAAAATACCTAAAGTATGTTTCTTATTTGTTAAATGAACAATGACAGGTCATTCTGATGCCATAATGTTTGTTCAAAATATTTTTAAAATATTCATATGTTATACCTGTATAAATATATATAGGCTTGTGTGTGTTTATATGTGTATGGAGCTTACAGGTTTGTTTTTTGACTTAGCATATACTCAGTGTCTGCCATTTTTTCTTATACTACTTAGAAACAATACATTTTCTAAGCTTTAACTTAGGTAGTTTGGGATGATTAGATTGCACAAGCACAATTTTCTGTCATCCCTTTTCATATAGAAAGCTATTTTCATGTCTTTTTAAAATGTCTTACCAAGGAGAAGACCTGTAATAGGGAGAATGTTACTCTTACCATTAGCCTAGAGCAAATTTCCAAACTCACCACTAAGCCATTATCATGATAAAGTAAAAGGAAGTCAGTACAGTTGTGAACTTGCCTCTTTCAAGTAAGGTGAAGACGTTGCTGAAACAATGGCAGAGACCTTCGTAGCACAATGCCTTTTTATTGAAATATTTTTAAATGAATAGCTTTATATTCTTGCAGCCGTATTTTACCATGTTTTGATATGCCATTTTCTATCATGTTTTCTTTTAAAATGCATTTGTCTATATTCAAATATATAATTTTATATAGAAGTGTGATATTTTTATATAACTGATGTTGTAAGATGAAAAGTAGAGTTGGAGTACAGCAAAACTTTTTTTTACGACCCTGGCACGGGAAGCAGTATTACAGGACACTATATGGACGTACTCCAGCATTGCTGCACCTCATGCATTTGTGATCATTGAGGTTTTGTAAGCACATCTGGTCAATTTATGTATAGCTTGCATACTTGTCAGATTATTTTAACTAACAGCTTAAAAGGGGAAAATGCTCTGTTGTCGTGAAAATATTTGCTCTTATTCAGATGCATTACTTAACCAAAGTTCCAGATATCCAGATTTGCAAAAGTATCTGATCTTCTGTTTTCAAGTGGCACTGTGCAATATGAAAACATTAGCTAATATATGTTTTTCATATGTCATTAAACAACTTATTTTTTCCATAAAAAAGGCTTATGAAATAAACACAGCAAAGCTAAAGTTCTCTGAAGGACATCATATGGCAAATTCCATCAACACTTGATATTTGTGCAGACATGTGAGAAAAAATATAGCTAGTGATCAAAAGAGTAGCTTATGCTTTGCGTTCTCTAACCTTTGGTTAGCCTCAAGCGTTTAAGTTTGTTCCCAACCTTGTTGTTTATTTGGCCAAACTTAATTCCAGTTGATTTGATAAGTGGTTTTCTTATGCTTGTGTTAATAATGACACAAAGAAAAACTTTTGCTTTTCATTTCTCCAGTCTAGTTGTTGGTAAATACCACTGTTGCAAGGGAAAATGGCATATGGAAAACCCAGCTTGAATATTCTAAGTTTTTTTTCATTTGAAAATTGTGGTTTAAAAAGTATAAAACTTATTTATACTGCATCTGATTTTTTAAAAACCCCTAATTGGTCAGTATACAGATTTGATTAATATTGCCTTTTTATATGGACAACATATGTTGGCAACAATGAACTTTATGCCTAATCAAGTTGTAAATAATCCTTTCTGTGAAAGGATCATCATACCAAGATGATAACATAATTGAATTATTTTGTAACAAGTTTGTTGTGTGCCTTTCATGATATTATTAGAAATTCAATAAAATATATTTGTTTGCATTTAAAGTCTCTTTCTCTTGAATGCAAGGAGCACAGAAATATTCTATGCAATTATTTCGATCATATTGTAAAAAATTTTTGAACAGACTCTGATTAATACGGGGGACTACTGTAATCAATTGTTCCAATCAAGCATTTGATGAATGGAGCAAACTCAGAGAATAAAGTGCTTTACTCTAACCTAAAAAAAAATCTCAAACTAAATGTCCTGTAGACATCTCAAATTCATTATGTCCAAAACAGAACTCATAATCTTTTCCCCAGAATCTTCCCCTCTTCCAAATATCCCTTTTAGCACCAATGGTACCACTTTCCTTGCGTTCACCCCAGGTTCACAATCTCAATGTCTCTTTAAGTTACTCACTTTTACTCACCAATTCATTACCAAATTCTGTCTTTTTACCTTTGCATTATCTCATACATCTACTTCCCCCTACTCACACAATCACTACTTTAGTTCCATAGTTCCACCACCTCTTACCTGGAGTACTACAAGTAGTTTCCTAACCAGTCTCTTGGCCTCAACTCCAAGTCCGTCCAAGGTTATTTTTCTAAAGCATAGGTCTGATCATATCACCCTCTCCTACCTCCTTCATAAACTAAAGTGGCTTCCTATTATTTCCATAAATCGTATATGAACTCCTTTGTCATTCAGAGTTCTTCGTAACTGAACCCGTTCCACCTCGCCAGTTTTCTTCTGCTTTACTCTCTTCCAAGCACTGCATATTCCAGTAGCACTTGCCTACTTGGAGTTACTCCAGCGTACCACTACATCACCTATTCATGCCTTCTGTCTTCCTACCACCATGCCTGGAATGCTTTACCCCTCTTGGTTTTATTTTTATTTTCTTCAAAACTGACCCCAAATCCAACCTTTCCCAGGAGGTCTTTCCTGTACTTTCTCCCCACTCACTAACCCAGAAGTTGCTAATTCTCCCAGATTGCCTTTCATCTACACCAGTGGTTCTCAACCTTCCTAATGCAGCAACCCTTTAATACTCGTATGTGGGCATATCTGCATGTGGGCGGACCTGCCTGGAGATGGATAGAGGAGAGGTGTCTTGGTTCCTAAGACCATAAGAAATATGTCTTCTGATGGTCTTAGGTGACCCCTGTGACCTTTATGAAAGGGTTGTGACCCACAGGTTGAGAACCGCTGCTCCTCACTTGGTAAACTTAATAATCATTTACATTTGCCTCCCACGGATAGAATGTAAACTTTCAGGAAGGGGGCTCTTTTCGCTTTTTTTGTGTCCCCAATGTATAACACAATCTGGTAAATACTTAATGAATGCTTGTTGACTGAGTTGATAACTGATTCATATGTCAGATTTTGAAGACAAGCCAACCTAGCAATTCCTGAAAATGAGAATCAAAAGTCCCATGTCCTCCACTAACTAGCTGTGTGATTACAGACAGTTCTATTCGTTTCTATGCACTTCAGTTTCTTCTGTAAAATGAAGACCGTGGTTTATCTCGCGACTGTTCTTATGCTCAAAAAGGACGGCGCTTTCAGTAGCTGAAACTGATGTTTTCTTACTGATAAATCACTGTGGGAAGTAGCATGTCGTAAAAGGGTGTCTTATACTTACCCCTTCACTGATACTTTTGGTCATGAGGTCTGTATAGGTTGTGATTAAAAAAGAGTGATCTGGGTCTGATCTTGGTGAAGAGGGGAAGAGAGAAGACAGGAAACAACTATACCCTGTTTGGTTCTAGAAAAACCTAAAAGAAATATAAACAAGAAAGAAGTTGATAAACAGGAGCAACACATGAGAAATTACTGAGATTAATCGATCACTCCATTTCTTAAGGAACTGCTACGTTCTAGGTACTGGTGATACAAAGTAAGAAAAACAGGGTCAGCCTTAAATGCACAGATGCTTATAAATGTCTAATGTTACCCTCATCACAACCCTGAGAAGCAGAGGCTGTTGTCATCCTTTTATAGCTGAAGAAACAGATTCGGTGACTTGCTCAGGGTCGCACAAGTGTTAAGTGTTAGGCTGGATTTAAGCCCAGGTCTTCTTGATTCCACGGACCAACACTCTGTGCCACTTAGCTGCTTAAGTATTGAAGGACATAAGAGAATTATTACAAACTTAACAATCACATGAGAGAGTGTTCCAAATCTCTAAAGATTAGAGAAGTGCTCGTTGAAATGGCACTGATACTATGCCCAACAAATTTCCAGAAATGATGAAAGGTGAAAGGTAGATAACAGTGCTAGTGGATTTATCCACCTGTTCTGGAAAGTATACCAAAAAAATGGCCCAAATATCCATACATCCCACTGCTGGTGATATATTCCTAGGGTAAATCAAAATATCCCCGGCATCACTTTTTTATGGTGACAAAGATCTGAAAACAAAATACGTATCCATCAGTTTGGAAATAGCTATGAAGTGTGGGACACTTCTGGCATGTTATTGAGTCATAAAATGAATATATGAATAATTTATAAAGGCATGGAAAGATATATCTGACCTAATGGAAAACAGTGTTTCACAGATAACACACAGGAGGCTCTGAAGGTCTTGGGACTAGACAGGCAGACACCTTCAAAGGGGTTAATAATTGGTTTTATTCTAGTCTGGTCTTCTCAAAGCATTGCTGATAATGTGAGCATCAACTCTTACAATGTTCCCTAATCACCCACCTCGCAGGGGCAGGCATCAAGCAGGGACAGCTACCCTACATCATACGTACCCCTACAGACTCAGTAGAACTACCCATCACTATGATTCTAGGAGTTATTATCCAGCATCCTTGGGGCTATTCTGGGAGTTATTACGCAATACTTGGAAACCAGACATTGCCATGGCCATGAATCCTGAGCAACTGAACTCTAAGAAGGATAACAAAATCTTCCTTACACAAAGTAAGCAAAGTCAAGGGGAAAATATACATGATTACTACAACAACATATTTGGAAAGAACAGTAAAAGCAAAATGGTGTTGAGTAATGATAGAGAATGTTTAGCTTCAGAGGAGTTGTGAGAATATACCTTCCTCTCTTCATTGCAGAGGAGTGGAGATTATGGATGTGGAATGCAGTTTGCTAAAGCACTTTTATTTTTAAAAAAATCTTATTTCAAGGGATGGATCACTGAGTGAGATGGAAGAAAATGGGATATAAATTAATGTGATTTTTTTTTAAAAAAGGCATCATTAGAGAAAGGGAAGACAGATAAATTGGCATAATGTATAGAGGGCCAATCTTAGAGTAAAAAACACAGGTTCAACCCCTACCTCTGACACATACTAGTTGTGTGACGGTGGAAAAGTCACTCAACCTCTCATTGCCCTGGTCAATTCTAATACTATGGTACAAAAGAGTTGCTGATCTAAATCACTGGAAGGAGTTTCCATAATAAGAGTTCTCCATTATGATACCATGACTCTGTAATATATAGATAAATTCTACATATCTATAACTATATAACTTCTTAAACTGAGAATTATCTGAAAAAATTTCATTAATAATTGAAGAAATGCACATTAAAGCAAGCTGTGGAGATATATCCATCAAATTAGCAAAGATGAAAT
>CM053598.1:208117455-208137526 GCA_028646575.1 Pseudocheirus occidentalis
AATTTTTATACTATCTCTCTTATTCAATTGAAAAAAACAAAACCGGGGCGGCTAGGTGGCGCAGTGAATAGAGCACTGGCCCTGGAGTCAGGAGGACCTGAGTTCAAATCCGGCCTCAGACACTTAACACAAAAACTAGCCGTGTGACTTTGGGTAAGTCACTTAACCCCAACTGCCCTCCAAAAAAAAAAGGCAAAAAAAGAAAAGAAAAAAACAAAAACAAAACAACCTTTTTTGAGCTGTTGCAGGAGTTCTTTTAGGGTCTGAGACCAAATCACATTTTACTTTGAGGCTTTGCATATAAGCACTTTGTCATTGTTATCCTCTTCTGAGTCCTCCTCCTCCTCCTCCTCCTCCTCCTCCTCCTCCTTCTTCTTCTTCTTCTTCTTCTTCCATTTTCTTTTTGAAGGTAGGACAATTGGGGTTAAGTGACTTGCCCAAGGTCACACAACTAGAAAGTGCTAAGTGTTTGAGGCCAGATTTGAACTCAGGTCCTCCTGACTCCAGGATTGGTACTCTATGCACCATGCCACCTAGCTGCCCCAGAATTCAAAATATTTTAAACCAGTCAGGACAAGTCACTGCAGGATTCTCCTTTAAAGTACTTGATTTGTCTCTACAGATCTCTGAACTGAGAATGCTATCTCTGTGCTCACTGTTATCTTTGTGGTCCAGATCCCTGTAGTGCCCCTTGAAAAGGGCATTTAGACCCATGATAAGAGTTTCCATTTTGAGAATTTAGGGAGAGAGGGAACAAGGTGGTATATTTGGTTCATATGTAAAGCAAATGTGGTCAGTAGGGTTTGATTTCTATGTCCTTTTGCATCCAGCTGTCCTTTTGTGCCACTTCCCTCCCACCGTGGTCTTATAAACCAAGAGAAAAAAGTTTAAAAAGAGTGAGAACTTTTCTACTGTAAGTTTCAAAGCTTTTAAAGGATATAATAACATTTCTATTTTTTTTATTCTGGACAAATTGGGAAGGAGGGACAGAGAGACAGAAGGTAATTGGTTCACCACGTACTGAGATGCATGGTATTGGAAACTAGAGAGAGAAGACATTTATGACTGAAATATAATTTGTTTCATACTGAATTCCATTTTTTTGGATATTCCCAGGCCTGAACACAGAACCTGGCACATATGTACTTAATAAATACTCTCAATTGCTCCCCCTACCTGGAAGTAATCTCTTCCTCCCTGAATGTCTTATGCCACTTTATGTTACATCTCTTATAATTTATAAAAGTGCCATATTCAAACTTTGGTTTTAATTGAGTGTGTGTGTGTGTGTGTGTGTGTGTGTGTGTGTGTGTGTGTGTGTCCCCTCTCCATAAACTCTCAGGGGAAGAGGGGAAAATGTGTGTTATTCACCTTTGTATCTGTACCACCTATCACAGGGTCTTGCACATGGTAAGAACACAGTCAATGACTGGTGAATTGTATTTAATTGCTATATGAGACATATTGTATATTTAGAAAAATTTTCTTTTTGTGATGGGCATTATGTAGAAAACCCTGGATTGTTGCCTTTTTTAAAAATACCTATAGTTGTTCTTGAATACGTGTAAGAGGGGTGCTCTAGTGTTCTGAACTGGGCCTGAGACATGTGGATCATTCCAGTTTAAGACCACCACCAGAAGTGGTAGTTTAGGGTTAATATTGGAACAAATGGAGAAACTTGTAGGACATTCAATAGTTAATAAAATGAGATTTACCTAGATATTGTAGGAGATAAATCTGCAGGAAGGATTGGCATTCAGTGCACTTTAAGTGGATTTAGCTAAGCAAATCCAAGAGCAGATGAGCTATTCCAATAGCTCCTGGTGGCCACTTTCTACTCTGATGTTAAAGAAGTGATATCAACAGTCTGGTATCAAAGATTAACTCAATACCTTTTGAGGAAAACTAGCTTAATCTGCATTTGGGAGGCTTAAGGGGGAAGAAATGGGTTTGGATTTTGCTCTTATCCTATCCTTAGTGGTATGGTTCCTAAGGCCTTCTAGAGAGGGTCTTCTTTTCTCACTTTTTTTCACTCTCAGCCTCTTCAGTGCTTCTTAAATTGTAGATTGTGACCCCATGGGATTGCAGCCCACAGAAGCACCATATCTAGAAGACTTCCTGCCTTTTAAATGACTTCAGCCCTGCGGAATCCACCTTGACCTTGGGTATTCAAGAAAGCTGAGCCAAACAGTACTAAAAGATGAAGAGAAAAACTAAAATTGACACACAAAAAACCGAAACAAATGACACAACAATTCCATGAAAGAGTGATTGAATGTGGGAGAGTCTCAGGAAAGACCGAGGCCCAGAACTAAATAATCAGGTCAATGCTGTAGGTGATACCAGATATTATCAGGTGACTGACCATAAGCAGGAGCAACATCAGAAAGGCCAGTGACAGGGAAGCTAGTAAGACTTTCTGCATCATCACCATACCTTATCAGAGGTCAAGAAGAACTGCCCTGCCCTACCTCCCACTTAGCATTCCCTCGTACACCAGCACCTCTCCTTGGGAGCCCCATGTGGGAGGGGGGGTAGTAGAATATATCTTTAACGTAGGGGGTCTCTAAAGACTTTATCTCTGTCTTCTTTTGGAGCTGATTAGACATTTTTAGTCGACATAAATCGTGATCCCTCCCAATAATGCCGGCTCTTTTCCCTCAGAACCAATGGTTCTCAATGAGGCTTGAACAGTAGCCTGCCAATAATTGCGCTAGTAACAAAGCTACTTAATTCCTTTTACTCACTCTGTTATACACACTATGATTCTTCTGTTTAGGGCAGTGATTCTCAACCTTCCTAATGCCGCGACCCTGTAACACAGCTCCTCATGTCGTGGTGACCCCCAACCATAACATTATTTTCGTTGCTATTTCATAACTGTAATTTTGCTACTGTTATGAATCGTAATGTAAATATCTGATACGCCAGATGTATTTAAATTGAACATAACCCGCAGGTTGAGAACCACTGCTCTAAACCCTATAAAAATAGGAGTTGTATAATGATCAAAAGGAAGCTATGTGAAAAGGTTAATCAGTTTTACATTATAGTAAGTAATGGGCTATAGTGGCTATGCCCTTTGCCACTGCACATGCCAGTACAGACATGCCTCGTTACTAGACTTTGCTTTATTGTGCTTCACAGACATTGCATTTTCTACAAGTTGAAGTTTTGTGATAACTGTATATCAAATAAGTCTCTAGGCCCCATTTTCCCAATAGCATGTACTCACATTTTGTTAATTCAATACTGCAGATTTTTCATTATTATTATGTCTGTTATGGTGATCTGTGATCAGTGATCTTTGATGTTACTATTGTAATTGTTTTGGGGAATCATAAAATGTGTCCTTATAGGAGGGTGAACTTAACTGATAAATGTTGTGTGTTCTGTCTGCTCTACTGACCAGCTGTTTCCCATCTTTCTTCCTCTCCTCAGGCCTCCCTACTCCTTGAGACACAACAGTATTGAAATCAAGCCAATCATTAACCCTACAATGGACTGGAAATCAATCAATGCAGCAAACTTCAGTATTGTCTTATTTTAAGAAATTGCCATGACCACCCCAACTTTTAGTAACCACTACCCTGATCAGTCAGCAGCCGTTGATATCAATGCAAGATAGTTGAAGAGCATCAAAAGGACATAATAACTTCAATGTCAATGTATGGTATGGTCAGCTGTGGCTGATCTGACCAATAGAAGCTGAGAAGACTACCACGGGTTGGGCACAAAGAGTCCATACGAATGTTTGGGAAGGAGATGTCTCCAAATTTGCTCATCTCACATCTGCTCTACCACAGCTCTGCTTTCTGCATGGAGAACAGTGCCTTCTTTGATGTGGGCAGGCTGTGCTGTGCCAGTGTCTCCTGTGTCTCATTATTAATATCAAAGTTCTTCAGAGAGACCTTGAAAGTATCCTTGTATCACTTCTTCTGACCTATGTGTGAGCCCTTGCCTTGTGTGTATTATCCATGAAAGAGTATTTTATGCAATGTTTGACATTTGAACAATGTGGCTAGCCCATTTGAATTGTACTTTCTGCATAGAACATGAACGTTTTGCAGTTCGGCTCAAGAAAAGACCTCAGTGCGAGGTATCTTATCTTGCCAGATAATCTGCAGAATCTTCCTAACACAATTCAGTTTCTGGTATGGCACTGGTAGACTGTCTAGCTTTCAAAGGCAAACAATAATGAGATCAACATAATATCTTTGTAGACCTACAGCTTGGTAGGTAATCTACCTCTTCTCTCTCACATTTTCTTTTGGAACCTCCCAAATGCTGAGCTAGTTCTGACAATGCATGTGTCAACCTCATCATCCATGTGTACATCTCTGGAAAGTATACTGCCAAGGTAAGTGAACTTGTCCACAGCATTAAACATTTCTCTATTTGTTATAAGATGATTCCACATATAGATGGTGTAGTGCTGGATGGTAGAGAATCTCTATTTTCTTGTGTTGTGAGGCCAAAATTAGCACAAGTGGCAGAGAATTGATCCATACTCTGTTGCATCTCAGCCTCAGAGCCTGCACTGAGTACACAATCATTTACAAAGAAAAAGTCACGCACCAACTCTCCCTCCACTTTAGTCTTGGCTTGTAGGCTTTTCAAGTTAAATGATTTAACACCATTATGGCAGTTGACCTTGATGCCATTCATTCTCATTGAAGGCATGTGACAACATTGCTGAAAACATCATGTTAAAAAGCATGGGAGCAAGCACACAGTCTCACTTCACTTCATTGGTGACTGGGGAAGCACTGGAATCATTCATTATCCAGAACCTATATAAATATGTCATGATGGAACTGGTGTAGAATACTGATGAACTTTTCCAGGCAACCAAATTATGCCAAGAGCTTATGACTGACATATGAAAAGCCTTAATCAGATCAATACATGTATATAGACCTCTGTTCTTCTCCTGGCATTTCTCCTGGAGTTGTCAGGCAACAAAGATAATGTCAACTATTCCTTGACGCTTTCTGAAACCACACTGTTCTTGAGTAGATGACCATCTTCCAGGTGAAGAATCAGCTGATTAAGGACTCTGGTAATAACCTTGCTACCAATGACCAAAAGAAAAATGCCCTGACCCCCACAGACTAACCCATTTCTTTTTCTTTTATAAAGATGGACAATGGAGGCATCCTTGGTCTTCTGGGGGATAACATTCTCTTGCCATACAATCTTGAAAATTTCAGTCAGCTTTTACATGAACAATGGGCCCTTGCCCTCTAAAAAATGAATGAATGAAATGAGCACCAAGCACTTGCCACATGAGAGGAGCCTAAAAGCATGGTTTGAATGTTCTTCAGTTAGAAGATTGGCTGGAGACAGATTGACTTCATCCTGAGATATAGAGTCAGTGGCTTCAGTATTGGTTGATGACTGTCGGTTGAGCACATTATGAAAGTGGTCAGCCCATCTCTCCAGGATCATGTCCTTATCCTGATCAGGATGACTCCAAGTTTATCCCATAAGTAGATATCAGGGCATCATAGAAGCCCTTTGGATTATTACTAAAAGCATAAAACTCAATCTCATCTGCCTTTTTACTGACCCAAGAATCCCGCACCTCTCTAAGTTTCACTTGTATTTTATTTTTGATGGAGTTAAACGTTGTCTCCTTAAAAAGAGATGAACTATCCTGATGGTAAACCCTGTGGAGTTCTTGTTTTTCATTAAGTAACTCCTGAATTTCTCCATCATTTTCATCAAAGCAGTCCTGATATTTGGGAGCATTCTGGCCCAGATGAGTAAATGTGGTGATGTACACCAAATCTCTAAAATTTGTCCACTCCTTTTCTGCTCCACATTTGCCAACACATGCTTTCCCTCCAAGGTAGCAACAGACTGTTCACACACAGAGAAACTCTCTCATCTGTTGATGTTGAGTCTTTCAAGAGTCATCTTGCCTTCTGGTCAACGCTTCTGTTGAATGTGAATGTTTGGCTTGGATAGGATAAGCCTAGAATCAGTCCGGGACTCCGAGTGACAATTCAATTTCATCACTTCCACATCCTGTCTGTTTTCATTACACATGTATCCTATTAAATGCCAATGTTTTCTGCAGGGGCGTGTATTGCCAAGGCAATATTCACAGCACCAAGAGCTACTATGAATATGCCAGTGTCGTATTGAATTGCAAATTGAATTGTCTATTAAGGGGCAGGGAAGATCTTCAAATTCCCTTATGTCTATTATGGAGTAGGGAAGATGTTCAAATTCCCATTACCATTACATCGTGCATCTGCAATGTTTTATTATATTTAGGTAAGTGGAAGACAGTATTGGTGATGAGAAGCTCATGAAAGGCACAAGTCTTACTACTGTAAGTGACCCATGCTACGGCAGTCTCTGACTCCATTCCTCTCAAGGACTCCCTGCCGTGTTTGACAGTCTGTGCCTGCTTTGGCATTAAAGTTACCCAGAATTACAAGCTTGTCTTCTTTTGGCACATTGATGATGAAGGTCCCCGGATCTTCATAAAATTTTCTTTGGCCTCATCAGGGCTTGTCAGGGTGGGAGCATACGCACTGATGATGGGGTGTGGTACGTTCCTGGAAGTGGTAATTACATTGTCATGAGCTAGTCATTCATTCCTTTTGGAAGCCACACAAGTTTTTTGGCTAGATTAGATTTGATCGTAAAACCTATGACAGCTTCATGGCAATCCTCATCACAGTGGTCACTCCAGAAAAAAATATCTATATATCTATATATCTATATATCTATCTATATATATCTAGATCTCCAGCCATGACTTAGGTAAGCTGGCCTTCTTCATTTGTTAGCCTGTTTCACACAGGGCTGCTGTGTTCTCTTGCAACAAGAGCTGTTCATATTTAAGGCCTACTATATTTCATGTTCTTTATAAGCACATTCCATGTACTAATGGTGAGTAGAATCATCTTCACCAAAGTTTTTGTACATTTTTTGCATGTGTTTTGACCACAGAATGGGATCCCTGCCCATTATGGTAAGCAGGCCAGAGTTAGGCAAGGCAGACAATTTTAGGGCACCTTTTATAGCTCCTTCTTCATGCCAGGTGGTAAGCAATGTAGTCCTTAAAAAGGCTGCTCAGACCCCCAAAGGGCTGCTAATTCCCACTGCTGCTTCAGTCTAGTGAAGAGCCCTGATTGCCTGGGATGCCCATGTTCAGGATTCTGATTACATCTCCCAATGTATCTGCCACCTGCTGCTTTGTCACTAGGACTTCAAGGGAGGCAAAATAGTAAAACAATTGAGCAGTAAAATAATAAAATAGTAAAACTGTTGAATATATGAAATACGTTGAACATAAATTGGATTTAAGTGAGGCAGAGTGGTGCGATGTCTTCAGCCTCACTCTTCCAAAGTCACTCAAGTCCAATGCAAGACAAAAGTTGAAATGACTGGCAATGGCTAGGGATTCAGTGGATGACCTGGAGTCTGAGTTCTGTGCTCTTCGGGGAGTCCTCAACGGAAGCACCAGAGAGAGAATTATAGTTCATAATGTGAAATGATAGCGGAGACAACAAGCAATTAACTATGTACATATAAGATTTATAAGGAGTAAATTAGGGACAATCTCAAAGGGAAAACATTGGCAGCAAGGGTGTGGCGCTCAGGAAAGACCTCTACAATGCTTATTTCTTTCCCCTTCCCCAGTCCTCCTCCCCTGGGACATCCAATTCAAGATGTTCAGCCCTTCTCCAACTGAAGGCTACTCTCTTAGATTCTACTTCATTTTTTCCCTCCTTTAATACCCCCTTAAGGATCAGGAAGTTTGTTTAGTTTACAGCCATTCCCTCTCTCTGACCATTGCTCCTCCAACTCTTCTTAGAGTCTGTTGAATTTGATATAATTTTACATAAATCTCTGTTTATGGTCCACCTTTCTTTAGCCATATCATATAAGTGAGGGCTATTTAATGCCTGTTCCCCCATTTCTTCTTTTATGTTTGTCTACTTTTCTTCATATACCCTGATTATGAGGAATACAGGAAGTTCTGCCTTTTATTTCTTTCTATATTCTGTACTATATCTCTCTATCCTCTCTACCCTCCATTCTCCTTCTTTTCTTAAAACCTTCAAAAATAGAACCAATCTACCTTCAGGTCCTTTTTTTTTTCCCCTAACTCCCTCAGTGACCTTTGAAGATCTTAAGGTCTTGAAGGACAGTTATTTCTTCCCATTAGAATGTTAGCACTATATCATCATATAATCCATCATAATTGTTAACTTTTCAGTTTTCTATTTTTAAAAAAATTATTTATTTTTAGTTTTTAGCATTCATTTTCACAAGATTTTGAGTTCCAAATTTTCTCCACATCTCTCTCCTCCCCTCCACAAATTTTCTCTTAACTCATGCTTATATTTCAAAATTCCTACTTAGTTCTTGCCCAAACAAGGGATAGACATAATTATAAACCATAAAATAGATAACTTTGATTACATTAAAATAAAAAGCATTTGCACAAACATTAATACAACCAAGGATAAAAAGAGAAACAATTGAATGGGAAAAAGATATCTTTGTATCAATTTTTTTGTGAGTATATTTGGCATCCAAGATATAGAAATAATTAACAAATATATATATATGACCAAAAGATTTCCCCCATAGACAATTGGTTAAAGAATATGAACAAATAGTTTTCAAAAAAGTTGCAAAATATTAACAATATTTTGAATACACGAAAAAATGTTCCGAAGAGCCAGTAGGAGAAATTAAAATCAAAGTAACCTTGAGTTTTTACCACATATGCTGTAAATTGACAAAGAAGACACAAGAGGGGAAAAGTCAATGTTGAATGATTGTCATATGATAGATGCAGTAGTTTACTGTGGGTAGAGCTGTAAACCTTTTTGGAAAGCAATGTGGAATTATGCAAATAAAATGACTAAAATGTCTCTACCCTTTGACTCAGAGAT
Organism: Pseudocheirus occidentalis; assembly: GCA_028646575.1. NCBI lineage: Eukaryota > Metazoa > Chordata > Mammalia > Diprotodontia > Pseudocheiridae > Pseudocheirus > Pseudocheirus occidentalis. The sequence goes on from CM053598.1 coordinate 208,126,383, forward strand.
TCCTTTGCTAGGCTTGTATCCAAAGAAAGAACTGAATGCCAAACATGTGGTTTAAAATCTTTCTGACTTTGGATAAATAATTTAGCCACTGAAGGTCTCATTTCCCGCATCAGTAAAATGAGAGGGGTTTGGACAAGATGATTTTTAAGGTCCCTTCCAGCTCTAATCATCTATGAAGAAATCAAGCTGGATCACATTTGAGAGATTGCAAAATGCTTTCAATGCTGTTTACTTTTGCAAGAACCCATCCAGGTCTCCTACTGAATACTATATAGATGTGAATAATGGAGCACTACAATCTTGAAAAGTATCCATGGTACATGATTAAAGTAAGAACCCTTAAGCATATTATCAAATATTCTAGACAAGAGATATTTTAAGATTCACCTGGGATAGTGAAGTCTTTTTTTATAATTCTTTATTGATGGACAGTACTAGATTTTCTCTGCCTCCTGTTGAATTATTTCAGTGATTGTTCAAGGAGACCAATCTGTGCAAATTTATAACCCTAAATCTTACTTTTATACATATTACATATATGAAGCAAGTCTTTTACTCTTATTATGTTTGGATAAGTTAGGAAAGTGATAGAGTCTTAGAGCTGAAAAGGGCCTTAGAGTTTAACCTAATTCAGCCTCATCATTTTTGAATCCTGAAAGTGATTTGCCCAAGGGCACAGACCAAGTCAGTGGCAAAGTGGGAACTAGAACCCTTGATACCTAATTCCCAACTGAGTGCACTTTAAACTACAATGGTTCATTTTAGTTATTTGTGGACATGGGGAGATATATGTGAATGCATGTGTGTAAATGTACATACATATAAAAACATATGTATGTATTTTTTCCTGAGATTTCTTCAAACTCCTGAGACTCTATGGTTTGTGTTTATATCAACACACATACAGACAACTATATGTATACACATTTTGAATTGTACATATACATGTGTATGTATATACACACATACATAAACATATCTGTGTGGATGTTTGGGAGTATGTGTAAAAATCATAAAATTTGTATATATTATATATATAATATAGTATCTAATACACACATATATGCATATATCTGTCTCTATCTACAGTCATAAAATCTCAAGAGTTTAAAGGAATCTCAAGAAAAAATATTGTTTATAGCACCTCTAAGAAATGATCATCTAGTTTCCATTTGAAAAAACAGTGTTGGATTAATTGATTACTAGTATAGAAAGTTCATTCTACTTTTGCACAGCTTGAAACCCCTCTCCTCTTCTGAACTTCCTAATAATAAGTTACTGTAAACACTTTCTTAATATTTTATTTAAAATTTGTGGCAATATTTGTTAGGTATGTTGGCATACTTCCTTTATTCTTTACCTATCTTATTTAAGTATATGTTTTCATCCCAGAATGAATCTGGCATGATCTTTTCCTATTTTTGCAAATAGCTTCTGCAATATTGGAATTGTTTTAAAAATGTTTGATAGAGGAGGGCAGAGCCAAGATGGCAGCATGGAAGCAGCAGGAAAACACCGTGGTTGCCCCGATAACCACCACAAATACCTCTAAAATATGACTCTAAACAAATTTTAATGCTACAGAACCCACAAAGTGACACAGAGAAACAAATCTCCCACTGAAGACAGCCCAGCAAAAAGGGCTCATCACAGCTCACTGGGAGTTGAGCCCAGCCCCATGTGAGCCATGGTTTTAGGTAGCCCTGACCAGTGGCTGCAGTGGACTTCAGGAGAGTCAATCACCAGCAACTGTGGTGGTTTCCAGAATTATCAACCCATAAATGCCAAAGAAAGAGTGAGAAGTCGGTGTAGAACTCTATTGGAACTGTGGGGGATAAAGGAGCGAGTCCAGCCCCTGCCCCCTGGAGCTAGAAGTGGCAGAGATGTGGCAGACCTGAAGCTGCCTCCACATGGCTGCTTCAGAGCTCCTGGCCTACAGATCATAGAGGGACCAAGCAACCATTCAGAGGGTAATTGCTCTTGCTTTAACCTGTCTGAATCTGGATCGTGGTCTTGGGTGGTGGTCCTGAGGTGTATGACCAGTGAGCCAGAGTTTGTGGAGGCTGCAGAGACGGCATTCTCCTAATAGCTCTGGCAGCTGCAAAACCCCCAGCAATTAGGGACAAAGCTCTCCCCTCTGGAAGCAGAGTTCTACTGTGGCAAAGAGCTCAAAAGTCAAGTAACTGACTGGCAACATGAGCAAGCAAAGGAAGCAAAGCAAGCACAGGAATCCAACTTTAGATGCCTTTTTTGGGGACAAAAAGGATCAAAGCATGGAATGGGAAGAAGACAATTAAGTCAGAACTCCTGCCCCAAAAGTTTCCAAGAAAAATATGAATTGGTTACAATCCATGGAGGAGCTCAAGAAAGATTTTGAAAATCAAGTGAGAGAAGTGGAGGAAAAATTGGGAAGAGAAATGAGAATGATACAAAAAAAATCATGAAAAGAGAGTCAACAACCTGACAAGAAAATAACATCTTAAAAAATAGATTAACTCAAATGGCAAAAGAGGTCCAAAAAGCAAACGAGGAGAAGAATGCCTTAAAAAGCCAAATTTGCCAGATAGAAAAATAATTGCAAAAGCTCACTGAAGAGAGTAATTCCTTCAGAATGAGAATGGAGCAAATGGAAGCTAATGACTTTATGAGAAATCAAGATACTATTAAACAGATCCAAACACATGGAAAAAATAGAAGGCAATGTGAAATATCTCATTGGAAAAACCACTGACCTGTAAAATAGATCCAGGAGAGATCATTTTAAAATTATTGGACTACCTAAAGCCATGAACAAAAAAGGAACCTAGAAATCATCCTTCAAGAAATTATCAAAGAAAATTGCCCTGATATCTTAGAGGGCAAAATAGAACTCGAAAGAATTCACCTATCACCTCTTGTAAAAGATCCCCAAAAGAAAACTAGAAATCTCATAGCCAGGTTCCAGAGTTCCCAGAGCAAGGAGAAAATATTACAAGCAGCGAGGAAGAAATAATTCAAATACTGTGGAAACAAAATCAGGATAACACAGGATCTAGCAGCTTCTATATTAAGGGATCAAAGGGCTTGGAATATAATATTCCAGAGGTCAAAGGAGCCAGGATTAAAACCAAGAATCACCTACCCAGCAAAACTGAATATAATGTTTCAGGGGAAAATATGGTCATTCAATGAGGTGGAGGACTTTTAAGCATTCTTGAAGAAAAAACAAGCTGAAAAGAAAAGTTGACACTCAAATACAAGAAGCAAGAAAAGCACGAGAAGGTAAACAGGGAAAAGAAATCATAAGGAACTTATCAAAGCTGAACTATTTATATGCCTACATGGAAAAATGATAATTGTAACTTATGAAACTTTTCTCTGTATAAGGATAGGTGAAGGGAGTATAAATATATATATATATATACATACGTATATGTACATATATAGATATGTCTATATAGAATGGTATATGTGTGTATGGATACATATGTGAGTGAGTGTATATATGTGTAAAGGAATACATAGACAGAGGGAACAGGATCTATTGAATAGGAAGGGTTGATATTTAAAAGATGAAATTGAGAGGTGAGAGAGGACTATAATGAGAGGACATGGGGAGAGACAGAATGGGGTAAATTATCTCATATAGAAGAGGCAAGGGATAACTGTTACAATGGAGGGGAAGAACAGGAAGGCAAAAGGGAAAGGGTCAACCTTAATTTCATTGAATTTGGCTTAGGGAGGGAATGATGTACACTCCAAATTGGGTATCTTGCCCTACAGGAGAGTAGGGGGGAAGTGGATGAGAAGAGGAATGATGGAGGGGAGGAAAGTTGGGAGGGAAGGTAGTTAGAAGCACACACTTTTGAAAAGGGACAGGGTCAAAGTAGAGAATAGAACAAATGGGGGAGTGGGATAGGATGGAGGGAAACATAGTCAGTCTCTCACAATATATCCACTATGGAAATGTTTTGTGTAACTACACATGCACAATTTATATTGAATTGCTTATATTCCCTGTAAGGGTGGGTGAGAAGGGAGAAGGGAAAGAATCTGGAATTCAACGTTGTAAAATCAAATGTTTCTCTTGTTTACAAATTTCTATTTTTTTGGTAACCAATTGGGCTTTAAAATGTCTTGTTTTTCTAGTTTTCTTTTAGTTTCATGCCCAATTCACTGGTTTGTTCTTTTTGGGAATTAAGATAAAAAGGCACTGTGGTAGGGAGATCCATCCTGCCCTACAGGAAAGTGGGAGGAGGGATGGGGGAAGACATGGGAGAGAGCACATCGGTGGAGGGGCTTATACAGTGGGATCATTGTTCTGGGGTGGAAATCAGAGAGCCATCAGGGGAAAGATGGGGAGAACAGTTGTTACACAAAATCTTATGGAAATGAATGATGTAAACGAAAAATAAACATAAGTTAATTAAAAATGTTTGATAGAATTTGCTTGCAAAGTCTTCCGGTGGTGGTGATTATTATTATAAATTATGTATCTTTTTCTGACATTTAAATTATAATTCTCTATTTTTGTTCTGTCAGTATTGGCATTGCATATTTTTTGTATCTCTTTATCCATTTCAATTAAGTTGTCAGTTTTCTTGGCGTATAGTTTTGGTTAGTTTCTAGTAATTTCCTTTGTCATATTCATTTTTCTAGAATTTTCTGTTTTTGTTTTTTATATTGGTAATTTGTATGCTTTCTTTAATAAAAAATCATTCATAAAAACGTCTTTAAAATTAGGTAATAATTTATGCATTTTATTAACTTTTTGAAAGAACCCAGCTTTCAGTTTTATTTATTAATTAATTTTTGTGCTTTCTAGTTTGTTAATCTCTTCTTGGAAGGCTAGTTGGCACAGCTGGTTAGCAAAGGAAGACTCATCTTTTCTTTTCTTTTTTTTTGGAGGGGGAAAGCAGGGTAATTGGGGTTAAGTGACTTGACCAAGGTCACAGGGCTAGTATTAAGTTTCTGAGGCTGAATTTGAACTCACGTCCTCGGGACTCCAGGGCTCTATTCACTGTGCCACCTAGCCACCCCCAAGACTCATCTTTCAGATCTAATCTTACTAGCTGGGTAATAAGCCTGGGCAAGTCACTTAACCACACCTCTCCTGTAAAATGAACTGGGGAAGGAAATGGCAAAGCACTCTGATATCTGTGCCAAGAAAACCCCAAACGAGGTCACAAAGAGTCGGACGATTCTGTAAAATGACTGAGCAACAAAATCTCTTCTTTACAAATTTCTGTTTTTTTGTAATCAATTGGGGTTTAAAATGTCTTGTTTTTCTAGTTTTCTTTTAGTTTCATGGCCAGTTCACTGCTTTGTTCTTTTTGGGGAAAGCTCTATTAGAACTTCGGACCCCGCCCCTTTGTTTATTGTTCATTTCAGTCATTGACAATAAAGTTGATTGCGTGTGACGTAACTCGCTCCTAGCCCCACCTCACCGTGATTGGTGAGCTCCCGCGGGCCGCTGGGAGTTTCCGAGCTGGGGATTCGCTGCTGTGCCTGTCACTCGGCCTTCGGGAGGCGTCTTTTCCTTTGCCTCGCTGCGGCTGCTGCTGCTTTTTTTTTTTCCTGCCGCTGCGGCTCCCGGTACGTCGCGTGCCGAGGCGAGCGAGCGAGAAGCCAGTACCATGTTCCGCCGCAAGCTGACGGCCCTCGACTACCACAACCCCGCCGGCTTCAACTGCAAAGGTGAGGGAGGCGGCCGCTGCCCGGAGCAGGCCTCGGCGGCCTTCGGCCCGGAATGCGTCACCGGTGCGCGGCGGGGCCGGCCTGTTCGGAGCAGACACGTCCCTTTGGGCCGCTGCCTCCTCCTCGCTAGGCTTTCCTGCCCGTCTTCTCCAGACGCTCCTCCCTCCCGTCAGTGCGAGCCCTTTCCTCCCATTTCTGGAGCGCCTCTGCATGGGCTCCGGTTCCCCTCCGCCTCTCAGGTCTGTCTGCCAGCTTTTCCCTTTCCCAGCCCTTTCAGAGTAAGTCCGCCTCTTCTTCCCTCCTCCATGAAAGAAAAGGGGGGAAATCCAACCGACTATGGCCGGAGGAAGTATTTCCCTGTCAGTGAAAACCGATCCTTGGGTATTAGTTGAACGGGTGTTAAGTGCTGGGGGAGATAGGGTCGCGGGGCCAAGGGAGCTCCCCATTTTAGCTGGAGGAGCCACCTAGAAAACAAAACAGCATATGGTAAAATGTACTTTATAATTAGATAATAAGACCACCAGTATTGCATATTGTGGTACAGAAGGCATTGAGTACAAAGGAAGTTGAAGGGAGAATGCTGCAAGAGCAATCAATTTAGCAGATACAATGTGACAGAAATCGATTTAGCAGATACTTGGCCCTTAGTAACTTAGGGCTAAGTATGGAAGGTGTGAGCTCTGCCTTCTGTTGAGGGGGCATGAAGTCTGTCTCCTGTTGCTGACGTGGCAGGAGGGGGTTGGCTGAGACAGGAGGCAGGTGTGTGTATGTAGGAAGAGTTCCTGAGACAGAGTCAGAATCGGGAATCTTCCTTCTGGTGGCTCCTGGTGGAGAAAGCAGGATTGTCCCAGCATCTGGGAGCTGGGCTGCTGGACTGAAGGATAAAGTTGAGAGTTTTCTTGAGAGAGACAGAGACAGTTCCTCTCCCAGCATCTGGAAGCTGACTGAGAACAGAGATAGAGTTTTACTGAGACCAGAGTCTGGTGAAGGCCACTGGGAAGGCTGAGAGTAATGTGCATATTATGGTACAAAATGCATTAAGTACAAACAGGAGAATGCATAAAAGATGAAAGGAAAAAACTTCAGTCCCCAGAGGTTCTGCCCAAATCCTTTGGCCTATTGCAGTTTAATAAAAGAATCCTAAGATAAACCCTAGGACATCTTCAAATATTCATAATTTAGAAGGCTAATTGCTTATGAGCCTCAGTTTCTTTCATCTGCAAAATGAAGATTGCCTCCCGGGGTGGTTGTGACTATTAAAGGGTGTAAGATTTGTAGAATACTTTGACAATCTTGAATTGCTACATAACAGCGAGCAGTGTTTTGATATGCTGAAACTTGTAATACTTTAAATAACTTTGTTAAGTACTTGGAATATTTAAGAAGCCTAAACATTTTTAAGTAGGAATTTTTCTTACTGTCTTCACCCCTTCATGCCATCTTTCTCGTTCTTTTGTTTGAAAATTTTTATTTTTCATTTTCTTGTCTGTTCTTTCGATTACTCTGTGGATATTACTTATTGCTTTACCAAATTCTATAATTATTCTATTATTACATATCATATGTATATATGTACAAAATATAATTACATTTATTGCAATTATATGTTATTAAGGTGGATCTGACCCCCAAAGCAAAGTTCACTGATTGGGGCTTAATACTAATTTTTTCTATTTTTTTACTTACTCCATTGATGTGAGCATATGACTTTAGTTCTTTTTTTTTTTATAGCTTTATAGTTTTTTCTTTTTACTCACTTCAGTGATGTGCTTATATTACTTTAGTGCATTTTTTTGGATAGCTTTATAGTAGTTTTTCTTTTATTTCATTTTTAAAGAAATTTTCTTTCATTGCTTTGTAGCACTTGTTCATTTTTAATATTCAGGAAGGATAGTAGAATTAGAAATGATTTGTATACTAAAGAAGATTGTGCTAAAATGTATAGAAAAGATTCTGTTTAAGAAGGTGCAGGATGATCCTGGCGTCTGGGAGCTGGGCTGTTGGACTGAAGGATGGAGTTGGAGTTGTTTTATTTTGTTATCACCATCAGTCTTTATTTTGGCTTGACTAAAATCTCGTATTTTGATTTGTCTACTATTTTTTCTGCAGATGAAACAGAATTTAGAAACTTTATTGTTTGGCTTGAAGATCAAAAGATCAGACACTACAAGATCGAAGACAGAGGAAATTTAAGAAACATCCACAATAATGAGTGGCCCAAGTGCTTTGAAAAGGTAATGAATCACTGGGTCAAAGAGGTAAACATTTTTTAAAATAAAATTGTTTTTCAAATTAGGTCATTCAGTTTGGGAACGGAAACAGATTCTTATCTGTTATATGGGGGAATGATCACAGATTTGGAGTTGGAAACCTTTAGATACCATTTAGTGCAAGCTTCTTATTTTATAGATGAGAAAACTGAGAAACATTTTATTTGAAAAAAGAAAGATGAAAAATAATGAAGTTGGTGATTAAGGAAACCCACAGTAATTAAGTTATACTATATTAATATTGCTAAAAATTTCAACCTTTTAGTTTTTGTTATATATATATATATATATCTAGGTAAACACAGTGAAGTTAAAGCAGTGAAACAAGATCTTTTCAACTAAGCAACCTAATTTTCCAGAGGACACCAAAAATGAAAACTAATTGGTAATGTTAATGTTGATAGCGTGTAAATAAGATGATTTAAAAGTTTATGTTTATAAAGACCTTCAGAAACTAAAAATAAAATAAACCTTTGTATTAAAAATGAGGTTGAGTTGTCTGAAGATTTTTTTGAAAAATTGTATGTGAATTGATGGTATCAGAGGTTTTTTTTGTAGGACCATTTGCTTTACCTTTTTTGAGAACCCTCAGATTGTGAAACTGAATGCCAGTTTTTGTCCATATCCATATTGGCAGTGACCCACATTCATTCTCTTGTGAATATGATTCTCTCTCTGTTTTGAAAAGTTTCTTGTAAAACAGCAGGAGACCTGGTCATTTTATGGAGTGGCAGGTTACTAGAGGGTGACTTCCAGTCTCAGAGTGTCTTATATGAATATATAGGACACTAGCTATGTGACTATAATGTATATCTGAAAAATCATGCTTACATATATTGTATAATTATTCCTTGATGTTGCTTAGACACATCTAATATTGGTTGCATTTTGTAAAGGTAAAAAAAAAAAAACACCCGTCTTTCTCTCTCTTTTTTTCCCTCATACTTAATAAAGAAATTCCTTCCTCCCATGTGTCCCCCTCCCTTTTTTTGAGCAGTAGGAATTGGGTCTGGCCCTCTGATTTTTGTTTGTCTGGGTAACTACTAATGTGGACCATCTTCCACCAATTCAGGTTAGAAGCTTGGCTATAACTTAGTGTTTTAGACTTTCCTGGGATACTGAAAGGTTGGTTGATGTTCCTGTGTTTTCCTAGCTAGTAGTTTCTGGGGTAATACTGGAACCCAGATCTTCCTCACCCTAAGTTAGGGCCCCATGCGTGGCTGCATGTTGTTGCATATTCCACCTCCTTGTATCCCCATCCCCCCATGAGTTAGCTCATGTCTGATCTGGGATAATTTTCGACTAGTAAGAGACTCATGTGTGATTTTCATTATTTAGCAGTTAATATTTGCAGATTTCCCCCCATTTGCAAATCTCTCCTTGGCCTTTCTCACTATACAACAACTTTACCTGATACGAACCTGTCTCACTGATAATTAGTCCTGCCCATTATAGAAGCTGTTTGGTGTGACCAATAAAAATAGCAGTAGTTCAGCTTAAGCATAGGATTTTGTTTATAAAATGCAGCAATGCTCATTTTAAACCACCTTTACCACAATAAAATTTAGTGCTGGAAAGGATGCTAAAATATTCTCAATTTTGGTAATTTTTCACTAATAGTTACAATTGCATCAGAGAACAGCTTGTTCTAATATGTTGGTAAATATTATATACAAGAATGTGGCAAACTCATTCTAATTGTACATTTAAAAAAAAATCTGTGCCCATCTGGTTCTATTTGTAGATTTCTCTGATCATATGGGTTAATTAACTGTGTAGAGGCCAATTAACTTGATTCTATTCCATATTCATGCTGTATCCCTGTATAAAACCGTATGCATTGATAATTAGGAAGAGCTTGGTCAGAGAGCAGAATGATAACTACCTGCCTTCCAAACAGTGGGGTTCTCAGATAGAATCACAAAATTACATAGTTAAAAGGAACTTCAAAGACCGTCTATTCCTAACTGAAAAGAACAGCTACTAAGCATGAGCTGGTTGTAGTAAAGTGGTCACCTAGATTTTTCGTGAGGATTTCCGGTGATGGAGAACGTATTCTGCTTTTGGCAGGTCTAATGGTTAGAGGAAATTTTTCCTGACCTCACAGTTTAAACTTGCCTCTTTAAAACTGCTCCCCTTGCCTCAGTACTTTTAGTTCTGTCTTTTGAGTCTAAATAGAACAAGTCTTATCCCTCTTCCAGATGATGAGCCTTCATATACTTAAATACTACTATTGTATCCCCCTTTAGCCTTCTACAAATTGTGGTCCTGTTTTTTAAACACTTATTTATTTTTACCTGAATTTGCCCTGATATAGAACAACCAATCTGCCCCCCAAAAACCTGTTCTCAGGAATATGAATAAGTTTAATTGTCAAACTGAGTAGCCTTTTCTCAGTTCCCATCCTTCTTGACCTCTTTGCAGCCTTTGATGTTCTGTTACCCTGTTCTCCTTAGATAAATCTATTTTGTCTAGGTTTTCATGACAGCACTGTCTTCTGTGTGTGCCTCCTGCTTTTGTTTAACTTGCTGTGTTACTCAGGCAAGATGTCTCTGTACTCTGACCCTCAGATTTTCTCTCATCTATAAAATAATTTAGTTGGATCTGATAATACTTATAGCTAATGCTTTCATATTACTGAAACCTTTGCAGAACTATGTACTATGTGTCATTTAATCCTAGTAATAACTCTATAAGGTAGGTTTTATTATTCTCCCCATGTGTGGACATTGAGCCTCATGGGATTTGTCCTGGGTTAACACAGTGAGTTAAGCATCTGAGGGAGAGTTTGAATTCAGGCCTTCCTAACTCCAAGTCCAGAATTCTCTCCACTATGCCACGTTAAATCCTTTGAACCTGGGAATTTGGAATTCTCAGCAAATGCTTTTGAATATTTTCAGTGGTTGTAAATGATTTTTCTTTTAAAAATGGATTTTAGATTTGTAAAAGTCATAAATTGAATTTTCAAAGTCAAGTTTGATAAATGAATAATCAAGATAGGTTATCTCATTTTAGGTTTGAAACAAGATATGGCTTTGAAATAGAGGCTAACTTTGGATGAATTAAAGGTGAAGGGATGATACTTTAAAAGGCAAAATTCTGAGATGGGAGAGGACTAGAATGAGAGGAGACAGGGAGAGACAACATGGGATTAATCATCCCATAGAGAAGAGGCAAGGGATAACTATTACAATGTGA
>CM053598.1:208138026-208198763 GCA_028646575.1 Pseudocheirus occidentalis
ACTGGGAAATAATACATACAGGGACAGGGGCAGGGAGGAGCTCCCTGCCCTGCTAGAAAGCTAGGGAGGTGTTGGAGGAGGGCATAAAAGGGAACAGATTGTGGGAGGGGTCTTACAGTGGGATCAATGTTCTGGGCTGGGGGGTAGGGACAAAAAGGGGAGAAAATTTGTAACTCAAAACCTTGTGGAAATGAATGATGTAACCAAGAAAATAAATTAAAATTAAAAAAAAAAAAGAGCTGCTAATCATATTTCTGTACGTAATGATCCTTTTCCTCTTTCTTTGATCTCTTTAAAATATAAGCTTAATGGTGATTTGGCCTAGTCACAGGGTCTGCTTTCCAGAAGGGCTAGTGCAATGAGTAGCTCTGTCAGCAGCTCACTAGAGTACCTGTTTCTCTACAACCCCTCCCACGTTTGCCGTTTTCCTCTCTGGTCTTCTCTGCCGCTTTGATAGATGTGAGTTGGATTGCTTTTAATGTATAACTAAATTTATACCAGCGTTGCATTCATTTACATTTTTCTAATTATCAGTAATTTAAGAGTATTTTTCGTATGTTTGACAGCTTGGATTTCTTCCTTTGAAAACTGCCTATCCATATCCTTTGACTTTTTTTAAATTTTTTTTTTTGCTTTTTTTTGGAGGGCAGTTGGGGTTAAGTGACTTGCCTAAGGTCACACGGCTAGTTTTTGTGTGAAGTGTCTGAGGCCGGATTTGAACTCAGGTCCTCCTGACTCCAGGGCAGGTGCTCTATTCACTGCGCCACCTAACCACCCCTTATATCCTTTGACTCTTTATTGGGGTATGACTCTAAGTCTTATGAAATCAAATCAGTTCTTTACTCTCTCTTGGATCAGAGAACTTGGTTGCAGATATTTTCCCTCTTATTACCTGTTTCCATTCCAGTTTTTATTATAATAATAAATTTTTATCATTTAAAACCTTTTAAATTTTGAATAAAGAAAATTTATCATTTAATTTTGCACGTTCCTTTCTTGGTTAGACATAGATCTGATTTATTTTTGATGTCTTGAAATTTAAGTCATGTGTCCATTTGGGGTTTTTCTTAGTAAATAGTGTTGTGTTGTTTTAAATTGTAATTTCTGCCTGACTGTTGCCTGTTTTCTCGGCAGTTTATGACACGTAAGTCCGTCCAGTAACTGGTCTTTGGGTTGATCATAACACTGTGCTATTGCGTGTATATAGCGCGTATAATTTGTCACACCATTCAAGCTTCCTTTTTGTTATCCAGTACCAGATTGTTTTTAAAAATGTTACTTTTGATTTATGGAATAAAACAAACGTTTTGATAACAGTACAATAAAAGAGATGAATGTACATGAAATTGAATACCTACTATGCACAATTTGCTATTCTTTTCAGATATACAAGAAATTATCATGTAAATTTCTTTTCCCCCCCATTTCCCCCTCTAAGAGATGTCCGCCAGTAGATACAAATAGGTATCAAAGTAAAATTATTCTCTACATACTTCTGTTCATCAGTTCTTTCACTGGATGCAGATAACATCTTTCCTCAAATGCTCTTTTGGGTTGGATATTTTTAATAGACACAATAACTTATTTGCTCAAAGCCGTTCTTAAAACAATGTTGTTTTTACTGTATTCAGTATTCTGTTGTTTCTGCTCATTTTGCTCTTCATTATTTTCTGCGAGTATTTCCATGTTTTTCTGAAATGATCAGGTTCGTCGTTTCTTAGCACAGTGGTGTTTGGTCACAATCATGTGCCACGGCTTCAGCCATTCCTGGCAATTTCCAGTTCTTCTCACCACAAAGAGAGCTGCGCTAAACATTTTAGAGCACATAGCTTCTTTTCATTTTTTCTTAATAGCGGTGTTGCCGGGTCAAAGGGTGTAAGTAGTTTAATAATCCTTTGGACATAATTTCAGATCGCTCGCCAAAATGGATCGTTTTACAGTTCTACCAAAATAAATAAATGACCCAGTTTTTCCACATCATTTTAATGGTTACTACTGTGTAGTAAAATTTGACATCAGATACTGATCAGGACGCTCCCTTCTCCCCCCTCCTTCTCCCTAATTATTTGTTTTTCTATATGAATTTCGTTGTTTTTTTTCTAGCTCTATGAAATATTCTTTTGAGATTTTGATTGGCATAGCACAGCATAAGTGAGAGAAATGATTATTAATGACCAATGGCTTGGAGAGATCCAGAATTCTCTCCCTTTTTCTTTTCTGTTTAGCATCTTTATTTAAAGTTTTTTGAGTTCCAGCATCTGTCCCTCCCTGCCTCCCTCTCCTCTCCCCCCTCCCCCGAGACAGGAAGCAATAAGATATAGATTATACATGTTCAGTTATGTAAAATATTCCCATATTAGCTATTTTCTGTAAGATAACTCAAAGAAAAAATGAAAGAAAAAGTGAGAAGTAGCCTGCGTCAGTCTGTATTGGAGCGGTGTCCGTCCTTTCTCTGGCGGTGGTCATTGTGCTTCATCATTAGAGCGTTGGGGTAGCTCGGATCGTTGTAGTGGCTGAGAATGGCTAAGTCACTCCCAGCTCTCTGCTATCACCGTGCACACGCGCTCTCCTGGTTCTGTCGCTTCAGTCTGCATCAGTCCACGTAAAAGTCCTCCCAGATTTTTCTGAAATCATCCCCTTGTCGTTTGCTTCTAGCTTCTCACAGTAATATTCCATCACAGTGGTGTGCGCAGCTTCTTAAGCCATTCTCCCCTTGATGGGCATCCCTTTGATTTCCATGGCTAACCACCATAAAAGAAGCTGCTCTAAACAAAAAGGGAAAAATCTCTTTTTTTGGTTGTCTTTGGGATTTCTCCCTTTTCCTGATGTCCTTATTTCGAGGCTGGGAACTTTGCACAGGCCTCCTTCACTTAAATTCAATTTACTTGCAAATCATGACATCACCTAGGAAGATTATCCGAGTTTTGCCAGAGAGGTTATCTTTGCTTATAAATTTTACAGATGAGGAAACTGAGGCATGCCTAACAGGATTAAGTGACTTGTCCAGGGTCACAGAGCTAGTTAAGCGTCTGAGGCTGGATTTGAATTAAGGAAAATCATTCTTTGTGCCACCTAGTTGTGCTAATGATGTTCTTAGGAGTTTATACTTTTAGACTTTTTTCCAAGGGTGACCTATGGATTCCTTCCGACTTTCACTTTGTCCTGTGGTTCCAAGAGTTCTTGGAGCATTTGCCATTCTGTGTCTACAGAATACTATTATATACCTATTGCACAGCTGCTTTGGAACCATAATTCCAGCCTAAATAAAATATACAACTCTGTTTCTTCTTTCAAATTCTCTACCCAAACACCCAAACAAGATCAAATGGAAATATGCCTATTTGTAAGTCAAAACCCAGAAAATGAATTATGTAGTAATTTCACTACAATCTGATTAAAGGTGTACAAAACCTATATGCAAAGAGAAAAAAGTTTAAACCTAAATTTAAATAAGGAATAGAAGTTAGTCCTAATCAAGAACACTTTTTTCTTAGCAATGACAATAAAATATGGCATTATTTATGTTTTCCTGGGAACTCTTCGCTGACAACACCCCATGACGTGTATATATCAAGGTATATAAAATCTAAATTTTAATCCCTACAAATATAGCAGCTGCTGATTTATAGTTCCAGTATGATTAGGATTGGGCACACACACACACACACACACTCACACACAGACACACACACATATATGTGATACTGGATTTTGACGTGTTCCCATAAGTTTTATGCTCCTAGGTATCAGTGTAGAAAGAATGTGTCAGCAGTATCACACCAAACTAGGGAAAGATTGGAAGATATGTACATCATTAAAAAAAAAAGTCTCTGAGACTTTTATTTTTGGGAGGATCTTCATAAACTTGATGACTTGGCCAGCCTGTGCTGACACCTACAATCTTGTCTTTATTGCATCATGTTATAGGCACACCAGTTTTGGCCCGTGCTAAGAGGCAGCTTCCTGGGCTGATCTTCACATTCATCACACTTCACGTGGGATGAATGCCTTCATATTAACATAGCAGGGAAAACAGTATGGTAGAGAAAGGAATGTTCTTTCTTTTGACACCTTAGCAGATACCCCCAAAACCAGGGTCCTCTGACGCAGAGTTCTTGCTTGAGGACCTATGATTACTTTACCTACCTGTAAATGTATTTTGACAATTTGCAGTGCTTTTGTGAAAATCATTTTCAAGTCTCCTGTCCAGCCATTGGCAAGAATTTCTGCTCCACGTGAGAATTTTTCTGTCTCTTACTGCTGGATTTTGTTAGTAATATATGGAAATGTTGATGATTTATGTGGGTTTATTTTATATCCTGCAGCTTTGTTAAATTTGTTTATCATTTCAAGTAGTTTTTTACTTGATTCTCTAAGTACACTATATATAATCTGCAGAGAGTGATAGCTTTGTTTCTTCATTGCTTATTCTAATTCCTTCAATTTCTTTTTTTCTTACTAAAACTAACATTTCTAGCACAATATTGAATAACTGTGGTGATGATGGACATCCTTGTTTCACTCCTAATCTTACTGGAAATGCTTCTAGCTTATCCCCATTACATATAATGCTTGCTGATGGTTTTAGAGGAAAGCTTCATTGATTCCTATACTCTCTAGTGTTTTTAATAGTAATGGGAGCTGTATTTTGTCAAAAGCTTTTTCTGCACTTATTGAGATAATTCTATGGTTTCTGTTGGTTTTGTTATAGATATGATCAGTTATGCCTATAGTTTCCTAATACTGAACCAGCCCTGCATTCCTGCTATAAATCCTTTCCTCATGATAGTTGCTGTAATCTCTTAATATTTTATTTAAAAATTTTGCGTCAATATTCATTAGGGAAATTGGTCTATACTTTTCTTTCTCTGTTTTGGCTCTTCCTGTTTTAGTTATCAGCACCATATTTGTATCCTAAAAAGAATTAGACAGGAATCCTTCTTACCTATTTTTCCAGATAGTTTATATAGTATTGGAATTCATTGTTCTTTGAATGTTTGATAGAATTTGCTTGTAAATCCATCTGGCCCAGGAGATTTTTTTCTTAGGGAGTTCATTGATGGCTTGATCAGTTTCTTTTTCTGAAATGGCGTTATTTAAATATTTTATTTCCTCTTCTGTTAATCTTGGGCCTTTATGTTTTTGTAAATATTCATCCATTTCACTAAGATTGTCATATTTATTGGCATGCAATTGGGCAAAATAGCTCCTAATTATTTTTTTAATCTCCTCTTCATTGGTGGTAAATTGACTCCTTTCATTTTTGATACTGGTAATTTAGTTTTCTTTCTTTTTTAAAATAAATTAACCAAAGGTTTATCTATTGTATTGTTGTTTTTTTTTTCATGAAACCAGCTCTTGATTTTATTAGTTCAATAGTTTTCTTAATTTCAGTTTTATTAATCTCTCCTTTGATTTTCAGAATTTCTAATTCGATATTGAGTTTGAAATTTTTAATATGTTCTTTTTCTAGCTTTTTTAGTTGCATGCCCACTTCATTGATCTTCTCATTCTTTTATTCCAATAAGCATTAAGGATATACAATTTCCCCTAAGAACTGCTTTGACTGCATTTCCTAAGTTTTAGTATGTTGTCTCATTATTGTCATTCTCTTGGAAGAAGTTATTGATTGTTTCTATAATTTGTTGTTTGACTCACTCATTCTTTAGGCTTAAATTATTCAGTTTCCAGTTAGTTTTTAGTCTATCTTTCCATGGCCCTTTATTGCATGTAATTTTTATTTTATTAGGATCTGTAAAGGATGCATTGAATATTTTTGCCTTTCTGCATTGGATTGTGAGGTTTTTCTGCCCTAGGACATGGTCAGTTTTGTGTAATTGACATGTACTGCTGAGAAAAAGGTTTATTTCTTTATATCCCCATTCAGTTTTCTCCAGATGTCTGCTAGATCTAACTTTTCTAAGACGTTACTTACCTCCTCCCATTCTTTCTTGTGGTTAGAGTTTTCTAGTTCTGAGAGGAGGAGGTTGAGGTCCCCTCCTGTTATAGGTTTGCCATTGATTTCTTCCTGTAACTCACTTAATTTCTCCTCTAAGAATGGGGATACTGTACCACTTGGTGCATATATGTTTACTATTGATATTACTTCAGTGTCTGTGGTACCTTTTGGCAGGATGTAGTTCCCTTTCTTATCTCTTTTATTTCATTTTATTTTTGCTTTTTGGAGAGGGGAATGAAGGGCAGTTGGGGTCAAGTGACTTGCTCAAGGTCACACGGCTTGTAAGTGTTAAGTGTTTGAGGTCAGATTTGAACTCAGGTTCCCCTGAATCCAGAGTCGGTGCTCTGTTCACTGCGCCACCTAGCGGCCCCTCCGTATCTCTTTTCATTAGATCCATTTTTGCTTTGTCTTTGCTTTGTCTGACATCAGGACTGCTACCCCTGCTTTTTTTTTTTTTTTTACTGCAGCTGGAGCATAATATATTATCCAGCCTTTTACCTTTACTCTGTGTGTATGTCTGTTTCATATGTGTTTCTTATAAACATATTGTAGGATTATGATTTTTAATCTACTCTGTATGCCTTTTGTTTTATGGAAGAATTCATTCACTTCACGTTCACAGCATCTTTCTTCCCATCCTCTTTTTACTGGTTTATGCTTCTCTCTCTCTCCTTTCTCCCTTTTCCTCCTCCTCCTCACCAGTGTTTTGCTTCTGACCACTGCCTCCCTCAGTCTGCCCTCCCTCCTGTCATTTTCCCTTCCTTTTCCTTCCCCTTCCCCTCCTGCTTCCTAAAGGATGAGATGGATTTCTGTACCCAATTGAGGACGTATGTTACTCCCTCCGAGACAAATCCAGTAAGAGTAAGGTTCACACAGCGCTTGCCTCCCTCCATCCTTTCCCTTTATTGCAATAGGTCTTTGCACAGTTTCATATGATATAATTTGCCCTTTTCTGCCTCCTCCTTTCCTCTTCTCCCAATACAATCTTTTTATATACCCCTTAACTAATTTTTTTTAATCATCACATCAAATCAACTTATACCCACACCCTCTGTCTATGTATAAGTCTTCTAAATGGCATAATAAAGATGCGGTTCTGAAGAGTTACAAGTATCGCCTTCCAGGCTTGTTTTTTCATCGTGGCTTTCAGGTAGAACAATAATTCTTAAATTATCTCTCCCGTATCTATTTTCCAGGTCAGTTGTTTGTCCAATGAAGTATTTTACATTTTCTCCTATTTTTTTCATTCTTCTGATTTTGTTTAACTGATTCTTGATGTATCATAAAGTCATTGACTTCCACATGACCAATTCTCATTTTTAACAGATTATTTTCTTAAGTGGTTTTTGTATCTCCTTTTTTTATTTGACTCATACTACTTTTAATGGAGTTCTTCTCTTCATTGAGTTTTTATACCTTCTTTTTCATTTCCCCCATGCTGCTTTTTTAAGGAGGTATTTTCTTCAAAGGATTTTTTTTTCCCTTTTGACCAATTGTATTTTTAAAGGAATTGTTGTTTTCTATAGTCGATTTTTGCTCTTCCTTTTTCACGCTGTTGACTCTTGCATACCTCTCATTTCTTATTTAAGTTTTAAAATCCTTCTTGAGCTCTTCCAAGAAGGCTTTTTGGGCTTGATACCAATTCATATTCCCCTTTGACATTTCATACGTACGTGTATTGAAAACGTCCTCTTCTGAGACTTTGTTTTGGTTTTTTTTGGTCCACATAAAAAGAGTCTGCAGTCTGTGTTCATTTCTGCTTTTTGCTCTTCCTCTTTGCCTATTTCCTGGCTTTTAAAATTGTGCTCTGCTTGTGGGGTACAGGAGGCACTGTCTTAAACTTTTCATGCTGGGGTGGCCCCTTGGTTTTTATTCTAGGGTCTCAGGTGCCGTCACCTGCAGTCTGTAGGGGTCTGTCAGCTGACCCTAGTGGTGACGTGTGCTGTGTGCTGCTCGTTTCTTACAGCACTATAGAAGTCTACTGCATTCATATACCACAGGTTGTTTAGCCGTTCCCCAGTTGACGGGCATCCCCTCAGTTTGCAGTTCTTCATTTTTATTATATTAGCTTGTCCTGTCCATCAACAATTGGCAGTTGTTTAGACCTGACTTTATCAGAAAAGTGTTTTATAATTGCGTTCGTATAGTTCCTAGGTTTGTCTTGGCAGGGAGAAGACTCACAAATTTTTCTATTGTCTTGTTATTTAAAATGGAACTTTTTTCTAGCTCTTGGCTTTTTTAGTACTACATGGAAATGCTAGTGATTTATGTGGGTTTATTTTGTATCATGCAACTTTGCTAAAGTTGTTCATTATTTCAGGTAATTTTTTTTCTAGGATTCTCTAAGTATATCGTCCTATCTTCTGCAAAGAGTGGTGGTTTTGTTTTCTCACTGCCTAATCTAATTCCTTCAGTTTCCTTTTCTTCTCTTATTTGGTGTAGCTGATACTTCTAGTACAGTATTAAATAAATAGTGTTGATAATGGCCACTCTTGTTTCACCCATGATCTTATTGGGAAAGCTTCTAGGTTATCCCCATTACTTATAATACTTGCTGATGGTCTTAGATACTACTTAGCATTTTGAGCAAAGCTCCATTTTTTTCCTACGCTCTCTTGTTGTAATAGGAATGGGGGCTGTATTTTGTCAAAAGCTTTTTCTTTTACTTTTTAAAAAATTTTTTTAGTTTTCCTAATATTGAAACAGCTCTGCATTCTTGGTATAAATCCAACTGTACATAGTGTTAAGTGATAAGTTGCTGTAATCTTTTTGCTAACAATATATTTAAAATTTTTGCTTCAATACTTGTTAGGGAAATTGGTCTATAATTTTCTTTCCCTGTTTTTGCTCTTCCTGGGTTAGGTATTAGAACCATCTTTTAGTCATAAAAGGAATTTGGTAGGACTCCTTCTTCACCCATTTTTCAAGGAATTATTTTGGAATTAATTGTTCTTTAAATGTTTGTTAGAATTCACTTTGTTAATCCATCTTGCCTGGAGATTTTTTTTTATTAGGGATTTCATTGATGACTTGTTCACTTTCTTTTTCTAAAATGGGGTTATATAAGTATTTTATTTCCTCTATTAATCTGGGCAGTTCATATTTTTGTAAATATTCAGGTTCTAGTTTCTTACCATTCTTCTGTATAATTAAATTTTATGGGTGAGTGCATCCCATTGACATTCACAGTTATGATTGCTAACTGTGAATTTCCCTCTATCCTGTTTTCTTTCTTTTTTAAAAAAATTTTTCAGGGGGGAGGCAGGGCAGTTGGGGTTAAGTGACTTGCCCAAGGTCACACAGCTAGTAAGTGTGTCAAGTGTCTGAGGCTGGATTTGAACTCAGCCTCCTCCAGGACTGGTGCCTTATTCACTGCGCCACCTAGCCACCCCTATTCTGTTTTCTTTTGTTCATCCTTCTTTCTTTTTATCCTGTCCCTCCTCTAAAAGTCTTTTTTCCTTCTGACCAAACGCAACCTTTTATCTGTTCTTCCTTTTCCTACCTTTCCCTTTTGTCTCTTTCCCTATCTGCTTCCCTGCTGGCTAAGGCAGATTTCTGATGCCAGTTGAGTGTGTATTTGTTTTCCCTTTTTGAACCAACTTAGACATGAGATGTGAGGTTCAAGCTGCTCGGCCCCTTCCCCCCCATTGTCCCTTTCAGTCCCGAGCACCGCCTTTGTCTGAGATTCTTCTCTCAGTTCTTCCTCTCCCTTTCCTGCTCCTCCTTCTCTCCTATCCAGTTCTTTTACATTGTGCCAACATAATCGGCTCATTCCTGTTCCCTCTTTCCATGTAGAATCCATCTAACTGCCCTAAGTTCTTAGAAGGTGCATGCATTCTCTCCCTTTTTAGAAATGTGCTGCACTTAGCCTTATTGAGTCTCTTCTGTTTTTCACCTTTTTATCCTTCTCCTGAATCTTGTATTTGCAAGTCAGATTTTCTCTTCCCCTCCCATCTTTTCATCGGGAATGCCTAGAAGTCCTCTGTTTCCTTAAATTTCTGTTTTCCTCTTGAAAGCTGCTTTGCTGGGCAGGTGATTCTTGGTTGTAATCCAAGCTCTTTTTGCCGACTAGATTATTATACTGAACCTTCTAATACGGTAGCTGCTAAAGGTGACGTGATCCCAGCTTGTGGCTCTGTAGTATTCGAGTGGCTTCTTTCTGGTTGCTTCCGGTCTTTTCTCTTTGACCTTGGTGCTGTGGCTCGAATGGTCCCGGGACTTCTCATTGGGGATCTCTTTTGTGTGGTCATCTGTGCGTTCTTTGTGTTTCTGTTGTACTCTCGAGAGGAGATTTCTGTGATATTATCTTGGCTTTCAAGTAGTCTGATGATTCTTAAATTACCTTTTCTGGATCTGTTTTCCAAGTTAGTTGTTTTCCAGTGAAATATTTCACATTTTTCTGTCTATTTTTTTCATTCTTTTGATTTTGTTTTATTGTTTCTTGTCGTCTCATGTCATCATTAGCTTTCACTTGCCCAATTCTAATTGACGCCATCAATAATAGCATTTAGTGTTTATATATAAGGCAAACCTTTCTGTCTTCGTTTATGCGGACCATCCTGGGAGGTAGGTGCTATTATCCCCATTTTACAGGTGAAGAAGTTGAGACAGATAATGATTAAGTACCTTATTCAGAGTCTCAAAGCTAGCGATATATACTCATACTCTCTAGAGCATCAGTAGGCCACACTCTCAAATTTCTGTCTCTAGCTCTGGCTTTACTTCTGAGTTTTAAACTTACCTCCCTTACTCTATGTGAATGTCCCATTGGCATGTCAGACTCAGAATGTCCAAAGCCAAGCAAACAGATATTCAGAGTTCAAAGCTGTCTTTCCATTTTCTAAAAAGCCCTGCTCCTATTTATTGATAACCACCATTTGTACTCTGTCTTCCTTTCCTGGACTGTCTCTCCTCTGGCCATGACAGCCGCTTCTTCCTTTGAGAAAACTGGGCTTTATCCCCTGAGACCTCCCTGGGCGTGGCTAGAACGGCTCTGGCCTTATCCTTCTTGGCCATTTACCTCTAGGGCTTTCCCAGTGAGCCCTGCAATAGCCCATGATCCAGGCCTCTGGCCTCTGCTCCTGGGCTTTCTGCATGGCTTCAAGGACCCTCCCTAGACCAAGCCCATTCTTCCCTATAAGCTTTTGCCTCCTGACTAGACTCTCTTTGGTCATGGCTGTACCTGCTCTTGTCTCCTCTGAGATGGATTTCCTGAAGTTTTATGGGGTGTCAGCACCACCTACCACAAGGTTTTGCCTCACGAAAGGACTGAACAGTTTTATCTCCTGCCTCTCTCATTGACTATTGTGTCAATTAAGTAGTTAACATATTTGCTCAAAAAATATTTCCATCCCCTCCTATTCTCTGTCTCAGTGAGTTTGAACTACTGGCTGATAAAGTATAAACTTATACCCCCTTTCTAACCATTCCCCTCCCCTTCAGCCTTGCCCCTCCAAATGTCCGAGTCCTTTCCACCCTTTCTTCTGTGCTTGCTTCCCATTGGTAATGGGAATTTGAAGATCTTCCCCTGCCCCTTAATAAGCTTAAGGGAACGTGAAGACCTTCCCTGCTTTGAAAATGTACTCGGCCCCAATAGACTAAATGTAATCACATGGAGCCTGTGGGGGGAGGAATTTGCTGAAGGCTGGAGCAGAGCCCACAGGGAGCTGGGAGTCAGAGCCTGGTAGAGGGTTGGGAGGACAGGATGCTTCCAAGGGACACAGACAAACTTGGGAGTAAGTATTGGTCTTGTCTTGGTTTGTGGGAAGGCTAGAGGATGCTGCGGTTCTCTGTGCTGTTATGGTTTATTCACTTCTATGCTGCTGAGATGGAATCGGCTCACTGGTTTTGGGATTCAGTTTTCTGGTGTCTGAATAAATGTTTTGCTTCTGTCTTCTGTATGGAGAGTCTGATATATTTTGCCATCGAGCATTATTTATAGTGATTGTGGGTGCTGTGGATATTGCATCGGTGCTCCAGTGCTCTTTAGAATGCCTGCTCCATATTTAAGAAGGTGCTTGCCATTTCCAGTGCCTTTCTTTTAAGTGTATGTAATATAAGAATGTGAAGCTTTTTAATATAACCTGCAAGTCCTTTGTCTCTCATTTCCTTTTCCTGAACCATGCTTTTCCATGTATTTATTCACATCCTCACTTTTCTCACCTTCACACTGAAATAACCAAATATCAGGGCCCAGTCAGGTTCTTCATAGAATTTCTCTTCACATTGCTTTATAGAATTTATTGATTATGAGATGGTAGCAGATGTTTAAAAAAAGAGCTTGAACAAACTGTCAAGTATACAATCGTATTTTAATACCAGCGTCACCTTGTGTGCCCGTTCACACATAACTCCTGTGAAGAACAAGTGAAAGATGAGTGTGCACAGTCAGGCAGAGGCAGAAGACGTAGAGGATGGGGGTGCTGGGGAGGGGGAGAAGTGGGAGGTCCTAGAACTATTCCCCTTCCCTGAGTCTCTTCAGTATTTGTCCATATGTAAAAGTCTAGTCTGATATTTATGTCAAATTAGCTGCAGTGATAGCTTACAACTTCACACAGATGCTGACTAGCATCTTTGACATTGAACGTTTTGCTCACTTATAATTAGCCTAAACAGTCTAGTACTAAATAATCAAATCTCGTCTTCCATTCTAAGTGTGCCATTGCGCCCCCGCGTCTGTCCGTCTGTCTCTAGCCCTCTTCTGTGAAGATCATTACATAGCTGTACAATCGAGATTTCAGTCTGCTGGGCAGATTTTACGTCTAGTGTTTTTACTGGCACCCAAAGGAATAGGAAAATATTAATAATGGATTAAACTAAAATTAAACAGAAGTTGTTTGCTTTTTAAAACTCTACCCTCTTTCCCCCTCTATATTTTTAGGAGAAACATCCAAAAATTTGTATCACTATAGAATTTATCCCTTTCCCCATTTTTTTTTTTCATCTTTTAACCTCCTTTGCAGTAATTTGGTTGATAGTGGGCAAAAAAAAGGTTTAAATGGAAGGAGCGCCTGGCTGCTTGTTAGTGGGGTGGAACGGGCACTTTTCTCACTCTTTCTTTTTCTCTCTCCTCCACCCCTCCGTCCAAGCTGACTCCACAGTCTTCTCTGTTCTTTTGTGTTTCTCTAAGCTGATTCTTAGGCTGGGGGAAAGCACCAGACTTGAAATAATACCAGAGTTATGGTTTGGTTTGACTAAGAATTTTAGAAGTAATAAGAAAACAGCAATAAGTAATTTTAGTTTGCTTCTAGCTGCTCTGTAATTTGGAGGAAGTCCGTGCTTAATTAAAAGTAATGAAGTTCAAGATGCTTGCATGAGAAACCTCATCCTTCCCAGTCCCCCACTTTAAAGTGGTAGCAATATAAAGGAAGAAAAAATGTTGTAGTCATATCCAGAAATGGGCAGTTTGCCATGTTTTTGAGCTAAAATCAGTTCTGCCTTCTTTTTAAAATAGTTTTTTTTTGAGGGGGGAAGGCGGGGCAGTTGAGGTTAAGTGACTTGCCCAAGGTCACACGGCTAGTTGAGTTTTAAGTAGCTGAGACTGGATTTTAATCCAGATCCCCTTGACTCCGGGGGCGGTGCTCTATTCCCTGTGCCACCTAGCCGCCCCGAGTAGTGGGTTTTCTTAATTATAAGAATAGCATTTCTTATTGTCAATTTTTTTTTTTCCTTAAAGGGCTTACCCGTTGCTTTAGATAAGCATATCCTTGGTTTTGATACAGGAGGTAAGTGCTATCTTTTAAACAGCTTATCCTGATTAATCAAGTATAAATTTGTATGACCCTGAGTATAATACTTAACCTCTGGGCCTCAGTTTTGTCATCTGTAAAATGAGGACTGCTCTGTCGTCCCCTTCATGCTCTAGAGCGGCGGTTCTCAACCTTCCTAATGCTGCAGCCCTTTAATACTCGTATGTGGGCGGACCCGCCTGGAGGCGGGTAGGAGAGCCGCGTCTCGGTTCCTAAGACCATCGGAAATATGTTTTCTGACGGTCTTAGGCGACCCCTGTGACCCCTGTGAAAGGGTCATTTGACCCCCAAAGGGATTGTGGCCCACAAGTTGAGAACCACTGCCCTAGAGCTGCCGTCCTAAAAATGGTCAGATTTTGTAAAATGATTTCACGTGATCCACTGAACAGAAATAAACCGTTCTCTTTCTTTGCAGACATATTTAGAATGCTGACATAAAATCAGGCTTCAAATGTTAATGCTGCGTGATAACTTTAAAAACATTGATTGAAATTATGTTCAGAGATGATTTTAAGTGGTTGTAATTTTAAACATTATTTACTTGTTATTATATATATCAATGCAATCTCTTCTTATGATAAAATAGATGCTGTTCTTAATGAAGCTGCCCAGATTCTTCGATTGCTGCATATAGAAGAACTCAGAGAACTACAAACAAAAATTAACGAAGCCATAGTAGCTGTTCAAGCAATTATCGCTGATCCAAAGACGGACCACAGATTGGGAAAAGTTGGAAGATAAAGAAATTTAGGATTATAGCCTCTCATCTACTTAGGACGCCTAGGAACTCTGGCATAACTCTGGCAGTGTATTTTCAATCAGATGTCACTGGGAAGGGAAAATAACAGAAAATTTTGAATTCTTCCCATTGTTGTGTTTTCTGTTTAATAAAGTTGGAGAAAATGGAAGTGTTCTGATATGATTACAAATTAAGTACTGTTAATCATCAGTTTTATACTCAAAACTGCATGGTATTTAAAATGATATTATTTATTGTTTTCCCCAAGTTTGTATAAACAACACACTAAGTCTCACTTTTAATGATTTATTAAAGTAATCCAGATCCTTTGAATAGAAATATATCTTGTAAGTATACATGAATGTAATTTTTTCTACTATTGGGATAGACACTTAAGACCTATGAAATAAAAATTGAATTAATCTAGCACCTTCTAATATAAATACTAAAAGAAATTCACTGATGGTGAGGTAAAGAGATGGTATTTAGAACTTCCAAAAACTTCATTACGTTGGTTTTTCCCATTAATGTTACATAGCTTCTTCAAGGCTTATGATCAAGGTTTTTGATCTTTAGGACTATATTTTTGTTTCTAAATGTATGTTTTGGTTAAACAAAATAATCTTTTAGCCAAGAAGAACCTATAACTAGAATCAATCTATGAGTTCTTTACATTTAAAATTTAATTCATTTTTCTTTAATGAATTTTACTTAAAAGTGAAATATGGTAATTATTTTAAAAACATTTTATAAGCAACAATCATGTTCATAGCACTTAAGGAATATACTTTTTCCTTATAATATCAATATCAATTTTTTTCTTTTTAGAAAATACAGTAGTAAAGATTGAGGTATAAAACTTGCCCAGAATACACTTAGTAATCTTTGCCCTGTAAAAGGTCATTTTATGGCATGTCCAGAAACTGGCAGTGGCCTTTATTTATTCTCTTTTTTCATTTTCTTCACACTCCAGCTGTTGGTAGGAAATAATCTTCAGAGTTAAAATTCTGTTACTTTGAATTCTTTACTTTGTTCCTGTAGGCAGAAGGAAGAGGGAAAGGGAAAAAGTTATTTTCTTACCCTTTTAAAGAGAGGGATCCAGGGAAGCTGAGCCCTTTTCATGTAGTGTGCCAGGGAGGAGGATTCAGTGACTATTACAAAGTAATTGCATGGCCGCAGATTTTCATGGCAGTGGTATTTTGTACTCCTGTGTACTGTCCACTATTACGGCTGCCGGCGGCGCTTGCAGTGGTGGAGTGATGGGACTCCAGGAGCAGACAGCATATCTACCAAAGACCCTTAGCCCCTCCGCATCATCTTGGATGCAGGCTCTCTTCTATACAATGGGACCCTGGTGCTCACCTCTCGATTATTTACCTTTTGGACAGTAGGGGTAAATTGCGGTTATTCCATAAAGATGCGATCTTTGCTCTGGAAGGTACTCGTCCGTAAACTGGCCATTATCTTTATTTACTGCTATAACGCCATCCCTAGGAACAGAGAGGATAAATAAACAGGTCCATTTCTAAGTAACAGCATTGAAGCTTCTTATGTAGAAAAACTTAATTTTAGCTCATGGCAAGGAAGTTATAGGCAAAAGCATTGGTTTAAGTAAGTTTGCTCCTTATAAAGATCTGTTAGTTAATTCAGACCAATCTCATGGTTTTTATTTCTGAGCGACTCCAGATTTTTCTTGGACTTACACATGCATGTGCACACGCACACATTTCTATTTACAAACTAAAGTGAAAAGGAGTGTATATGCTACAATTCTATACCATGGATATCAGTCTCATGCTTTTAAAGAAAGATTTGAGATAATTATTCAAAGAAAATATTAATACTCCTTACTTAAAAATCTTAGGCTTCTCTTGGGTTTGTACTGGGGCAGTGATACAACATAAATACCCTAAAATCGCTATTTTAAAATTCCTCTTTCATAGTTACAGTTTTTATTGTGTACTTCTAAATCAGAAATCTTTTTGCAATTTTTTTTTTCATTTTGGAGCAGGGAAGGCAGGGCAATTGGGGTTGTGCGACATGCCCAAAGTCACACAGCTAGTGAGTGTTAAGTGTCTGAGGCCAGATTTGAACTCAGGACCTCCTAACTCCAGGGCGGATGCTTTATTCACTGCACCACCTAGCTGCCCCTACTATAGGCTTTTATAAAATAGAACCACATTGTACTTGTCTCTTCTGTGCTTTCTACAAGGTGGGCTGTTGTGCTTTTATGGACAGTTTCAAATGGTGTAAATTTTTAAGTCGAGCAATGACCACTAATTGCAGTTATCAGTAGAAAAAAGCTCAGTTTTCATAGATTAAAACTAGAGAATCTTGGAAGTTTTGAAAGTAAAAGTTGTTAGCTTAAATGTTACATGTAATGTCAACAAGAAAAACTTCAGAAAAATGTATTTTCTGTTGTGGCACCTTCTAAGATTTATGCTATGGTCTATATGCTCTTAAGATTGAAATTAGCATTGTTACCCCTCAAAAAATGAGTTTATCCTTTAAATTACAATGTAATGGGACATTAATCTAGCTGCAATACTCTTAACATTTAAGATGAGACAAACAGTACCTTTAAGCACTTAGAACACATTGTGAGCATATTAAAATGGGAGTGATTTTGAAGGGACGTGGAAGACTGGCTTTATGTGTAGGTAACTCACATTGTGAAAATTCTTTCCATCCAACTAGTTCTATCTGCAGCCAACATGAACAGTATTATAAATGCCTTTGACATTAAGAGTAAAAGTAGTTTATGGACATTGTCAAACTGTGTGTGTTATAGAAACAGAACTTAGATCCACTTTTCCTGACTCCAAAATCAGTACTCTACCGTCTCTCATTTTACAGATGATAAAACAGGTCTAGAGAAAGCAAGTTAATTGTACGGTCAGAACCTTGTTCTCCTGACTCCTAACCTTGTGCTCTTCCAGTTGTACCAGAGTACTTCATCTAGAGCAGGTGTACCACCGATGAGCAACTAACTAGTTGGCTGAATAAAAGAACTAAAGTACTTTCATTTTCCCCTTAAATTCCAGATTATTCATTATGGTCTTCACTTTACCTTCTCCAGTCTGTGTGATAAAAGTGATTGGCGTAGCTAACAATGCTGAAGGGATAATTGAGGTTATTCTGTATTATATGCCTTCCAGTTCCATTTGATAATGCACATTCCAGTTTTTTGGTTCCTTTGGGGAAACAATCAAACCATAATTAAAGAATATCATATACTTCATGCTTCAAGAAATTGAGGACCCCTCTTTTATCCTCTCTCCCCCCCAAAAAATTATATATAGAGTCTCGGTCAAGAAAAATATAGCATACAAACAGCAACTTTTGGTTCTATTTTATTAATCCAGAAAGAATACTTCATTAGCACTTCAGTTGCCATTTTTATATATAAACTATGACTCCTTATACAAGGATGATTCTGATTTGATTTGAAGAAATTACATAGGCAACTAAATCTGGGTTTATGTTCTCATAAACATAACATAAATAATGTTGAAAATGCTTTTTTTTCCATTTGATAATACACATATTTGTGAGCAATGGATGCCTTAACATATACATGCTTATATAACTGACATTAAGTAAAGACAAAACCTAAATTTTTAAACAGCTTTCTTTTTTTCCTAACTTGAAACAAAATGGAAGGGAAAGTATTCATCTTACTTTCAATATAGTTGTTGACAGTATAACACTGAATCTTGGAAAAGGGAAAGTGTTCAAAGATTAAACATTCGACAATCTCAATCACAATTTCATCTTCAACTACTTTGGAAGGCCTGAATTTATTTGTGGATAATCGAATCTTATAATGTCTCATTTGAGTTGTTTTTCAATTTAGATGATAAATTCTCCAGGGGTATAAACTCTCTACTGTCCAAAGCCCCAACCTGCTTAATAAAGATCCACATACATAGCAAAGGATAATCTTAGAATAAAGTAAAAATGGATTACGATCTGCAGTACTGAAACCAATTACCAATTTAGAGACTTCTAAACAAAGGAACACAAGGGTGTTCCTTTTTCAAAAGGATTTTCAGCTCAGCAGAAATACTTCTCTGTTCGGATACTGGGGTGGGCATGACTAAACAGGACCTTCTTTTTACGTGGTAGTAATATTGTTACAGAACAATAAAATCAATCTTTGCATCCAAATCTGCAAAGGACTTTCTCAACCATGATTGGAAGGAACTTTGGAAAAATGTCCTCTTTGTTGTACACCTACTTTAACCCTGCCTACTAGTTAAACACAAATCCATAACAAAGACAAAACTTAGATGTTTGCATGTTATTTGTAGTAAATAAAATTACCTGCATCTGCCCAGCAAATCAGTTTAGAGAAGGGGTCAAAGGTTAAACCATTAGGTAGTCCAATGTCTTTATTCACCAAAATTCTTCTATTTGTTCCATCTATAGAAGAGGTTTCAATTTTAGGTCCTTCTCTATTCCAGTCAGTCCAGTACAGGTTGCTGTGGATGATTTAATTTATGTTTAAAATATTATTCACATCACTCAAGTATGTTTCCCTGTAATGGTCCCTAAATGAACTGTAAGAACACAAGGAAGAATATGTCAAAGCTTCATTTCTCTGCCCCAAGCCTCCAATCAAATCTGCAATAGCTATAGAAGGACCAGAGGACCAGAACAGGGAAGAAGACATTTGTTGGTACCCTAAGTACTATCTGGTCTTTAATGCCTCAGACAAAAATTTCTATGTTTATTAAGTTGTTAATATGTTTGTTAAGTTTATAAAATCCCAGGCCTTTGGACCAGGGAAAGTTCACTAGAGAAGTTCTATTTGACCTTATTCATATAAGTAATGTTTCAAGTGGCAATTGTGCTTTAATTATGTTTTTTAAAAAAGCTTATGTTAAAATTGATTATTAAAAAATGAGTGACTGGAATAAAATCTGGTCCCTTGAATAGGAGGCATTAATTCAAGTTTATGTGTTAGTGGTATAGGGAAGGAAATATAATTAAGCACTGACAGCAAGATTAGTTACTCATCAAAATGGAAGGGGAAGAAGCTTAGAGTTAGTAAAGCAGATCTGATGGCTGATTAAGGAAGGAGAGAACCTTAGTCAAAGTAACTTATTCAGTGAACAGCTATGTAAAGGCACTGTGCTAATTGCTAGGGATGCAAAGAAAGGTAAGAGAGTCCCTGCTCTAAAGGAGCCCCCACAACTTAATAAAGGTGACAACACACAAGTGAGTGTGCATGATCCATCTACAGGAGAAGTGGGAGCTAAGCAATAGAGAAGGTGCTAGAATTGAGGGGGATCAGGTAAGGTTTCCTGTAGAAGGTAGGATGTTAACTGGAACTTAAAGGAAGCCAGAAGGAGGAGAGAGCATTCTAGCCAGGGCGCGTTGCCACTGACAGTGCCTGGACTTGTGAGACGGAGTGTCTTCTTCAAGAAACAGCAAGGAGGCTAGCGTTCCTGGATTGTACGGTGCACGCGGTAAGGAAATGCCAGGTATAAGAAGATTGGAAAGGACTAGGTCATGAAACACCCTGAATGCCAGAAGATGTTATATGTGTTACTTGAGGTGACAGGAGAGCTACTGGAATTTGTTTGGGGCAGGGGAGAGGGGATAACACATAGAGCTGGTCAGACTTTAGGAAAATCATCATGACAGCTGAGTCTCCACAGATGGACTAGAATGGGGGAAATTTTGTTGCAGACAGACTGAGAATCAAACTATTTCAGTAGTCTAGGCATGAGGAGACAAGAGCCTGGACTGGAGTGGTGGTGGTGTCAGAAGAAAGAAGGGGATATTCAAGAGAGGCATATTTGGAAAGAAAAAAATCAATGAGCCTTGGCAATAAATTGGATATTGGAAAAGGAAGAGTCAAGAATGGCCCCTAGCAAAGGACACTAAGAAGGAATGGGAAGGAAAGAAAGAAGGAGGGAAGGGAGGAGTGGAGAAAAAAGAAAAGAAGGAAGGAAAGAAGAGAGGGAGTTAGATTAAATAATTCCAGTAAAAACATATTTTACAAGTGACTGAGAGAAAAGCCTTAAAAAAAAAAAACCTAAATGTGAATAGCATATTGGGTACCCTATACCTAAGAGAAACTGGAGGGAAAGGAATAATTTATTCTGAAGAGCAAAGGAGTTCAGGACAATAGACCCTGTAAACTTTAACCTATTAATGAAAATGGTTGATGTTCAATTAAAAACCAGGCTTTTGAATCATTCCTCTACTGCAAACCAGACCTCAAAAAATCATTTGCTTTACAAACACCCTTGACAAGAGAAATACAGAAAAGTTAAATAAATATAGCAAACAAGGGAGATGTAAAGAACAAAACAAATTATCACCAGAAAAAGAATCTAAATGAGAATAATGTCTATGGGTTAACAACAAAGACACAACAATAGAGAGAACATCAAGAGTTCTTTCTAATCGACATGAAGAGACAAGGGTAAAAGTGGAAGTCAAATAGAAGTGGTGATAGAGAAGCACATTGTAGACCAAACGTCCCAAGATGCCTATTTCTTTGTGGGCCAATAGGAGGATACATAAAAAGAAAGGATAGAAAGGGACGTGTGATATTCCCCAAGTTAATCAAAGATTAGTGATGAAGGAAGAATAATCCTATATTCTCTCAAAAAGAAGAACAGGCAAATGGAGGGACTGAAACAGAGAAAGAGAGAAATCTTGTTTCAGAGATTTGAGGAGATCCCACTAAAAATGGATATGGGGCACGTCCTTCCCTTTGCAGTCTTCTGACATCTTACCACCAGCACATATGCCTGAATCCACTGACCCTGGCCTCCTTGCTGCGGCATAAACAAGACACCTCATCTTTCTGCTCCAGACATTTTCTCTCACTGCCCCTAAGCCTGGAAGGCTCTTCCCTACTCATTTCTGCTTCTTGACTTCTCTCAAGTCCCATCTTCCAAAAGGAAATTTTTCCCACCCCCTCTTCATTCCAGCATTTTCCCTCTCATAATTATTTCCTATCTATCCTGTATACAGCTTGTTTGTGCATATTTGTTTCCTTGCTGTCTCTTACGATTGTTCTGAGCTCCTTGAGAGGTGGACTTTGCACATAGTAGGTACTTAATGAAAAATCATTAAGGCAATAATATAGAGACGGTTTACAAAAGGGAACTCAAATAAAAAGATAAGAGGAAAAGGACCTGTATGTACAAAAATATTTCAGCAGCTATTTTTGTGGTGGCAAAGAACTGGAATTTGAAAGGCTGGCTAGCAATTGGAGAATGGCTGACCAAATTGTGATATGTGATTGTGATGCCATAAGACACGCTGAGTAGTCAGTATTCACACGTCTCCCCACCATTTGTTGATAGGTCACACATATTTCCTGCGAAGGTTTCCATCTCATCAATGAATGTATAATTATAATATTTGCAGGAAAGTGAGCCCAGGTTTATAGGGAAAATTTATTTACGTTGCTTTGTTTAAAAGAAAACCTTTGTTTTTCTTTTTAAAAAAGGATGAGCAGGATGCTCATTTTTACAAGAAAAACCTGTAAGGGCTTACATGAAATGATGCAAAGTAAAATGAGCAAAACTTCATTTCTGATGTAATTGTGGTAGCAGAAGCAATACTGTAACACCAGTTGTATATGATAGCAGATTGTACTGCAATGAACTCTGAATGAGTTAGGTATTCTCCACAATACAACTACCTAAGACAGTTCTGAAGGGCTTACAATGAGAAATGTTGTCATTCACCTTCCGAGAAAGAAGTGAGAGATTCTAAATAGAGAAACTTTTGAAAAACCGCTTTATTTTCCTTTCTTAAAACTATTTTTTGTCTGTTTTTTTCACAATGTGACTAATATAAAATGTTTTGCGTGACTGAACATGTATAACTTTTATCAAACTGCTTGCCTTCTCAATGAGGGGTAAGTGAGGAATGCAGAGGATCTGGAACTCAATTTTTTAAAAAAGAATGTTAAAAATTCTTTTTATATGTAATTGAAAAAATAAAATATTTTAAAGCAGAAACTCAAAATAAATACCTTAGTAGCTTTAAGTTCTGTGAAGAATATAGAGATTAAGGAATGAATAAATAAATATAAAGGCCATGAATCAAGAAATAAAGACTGAGATTAGATAGAAAAGGAAGTGGAAAAAAAAAGAGTGAAGGAGGAAATGAAATGCTTTTTGGAAAAAGCTATAGAGGAAGCCAAGATGGCAGTGTAAAGGCAGGGAGTCGCCTGAGCTCCCCCCCCCCCAAATCCCTCCGAAACTCTTTTAAAATTATTCTAAACAAATTCTAGAGCAGCAGAACCCACAAAAAATGATGCAGAGAAACAAATGTCTAGCCCAAGACAACTATGTTCATGATTCAAGTGTTTATATAAATATTCAAGTGTTATATATAAATTATCCTTTAGCAATAGAGCTGACCCTCTGATTGGATCCACAGTGATGGCTCGGGGATTCACCAGATCAGTGTCAAAAAGAACCCTGCGCTCTGACCCATCCAACCTGGCACTCTCTATTTTATCAAGGCCACTATCTGTCCAGAACATGGTTCTGTGATAATAGTCAATGGCAAGTCCTTCTGGGCTCATCAGTCCTAGAAAGGAAGCAAAGGCACATATTAAACACTAGGATAGTTAATGAACTTGAAGCCTAGACAGTCCCTTCTATGTTTCAACTACAAATAAGAATCTTAAGATGATTAAAATCATGACATCCAAACTAATTGTGAAGAAATCTGGAGGAGTACAGAGGGAGAGATAATTGACAGAATAAATGGTCAGTATGCATAATGAATGTCTCGAGTGCGGGTCTTGGTGTCAGAAAGACTGTTAGAATCCTTCCTCAGATACTACTTAGTAGACCAATGCTCTTGGAGAGTGGCTACCTTCCTGAGCTTTAGGTTTTCCTATCCAGACAATGGTGATACAAGATTGTTGTGAGGGTCAAATGAAACAATGCATAAATTAAAATAAACCTGAAAATGTCAGGAAAATATCACCTTTTATTATTTGATTTTTGCCTTCATATCAGAACCCAGCATACAGTCTGGTTTACAGTACTAGTACTTAATAAATTCTTATAGATTATTAACTGATTGATTATTGAAGAAATGCTGAACATGTTTAAATAAGTTGAATTGTCGCAATTTTCCTGATGATCTGATAAAATTGTTAAAAATTTAAAAATTAAAAGGATCAAGGCCAATTATATTCTTTTTAGTGGCAAAATTGTATTTTTGTGGCAATTTTTTCCTCAGTGCTTTATCCTGTGATGCTCCTCATAATGTTTCTCTTTTACATTAGAAGACAGAATCACAGGCGCAATAAGGAGGCATTAAGGATTCTGGTGTAAACAAGTATTAACAATCACCACCAACATCTGGATTAACATTGTTATTCCTTTCTTTGGTGATACTCAAAGGACCTTCTTTACCCTATAGGATGTACCACATGTAAGACAGATCACGATTATTACATAGAAAAGGGGTTACATTTTGGGCAACTCTGTAGACATGTGCAATTCAACCATTGTTTGATGACAGTGGGGACAGGGGATGGTGAGTCAGAGAGAGGAAACCAGAGGACAGCCTATAGCACAAAATAGGCAAATGACCTAAAAATAATGGAAAATCAAATTTGAAATGCTGTTTTGAGCTAATTGCCGCCTAGTGGCCTTTTACCTGAACTGATGACAATTTCGGGCTCATTGCCTAATTCCAGACTGGCCCGACTGATTACACGGCCAGCAACATCTGTCCAGTATACCATCTTCTCCTGGCAGTCATAATCTATCCCTACCACAATGGAACCCTATGAGAAACAAAGCAGAAGAGAAATAATTAGGAATTAGGTGGTTACTTTGATTTATTTTTAGCTGTTTTACTCAAACGGTGCTGTTCTATATAGCGGTCATAAACTCACAGAGTCTTAATTCTAGAAAGGCTCCTCTACCATTACAACATCCCCAACAATCTAGTCTTTGTTTGAAAACTTCCAGTGAAAGGGACTACTTCATGAGGTTGCCCATTATACTTTTGGATGACATTAAATGTATTAATTGCCCTTCATTTTGTCTTCTAGGACCAGCAGCACAACAGTATTTTATTACCTGAAAAATAGCCCAAGTTGACTTTGCCTGATGGATGCTAAATTGTATATAACCCTTTACTTACTAACCTTTACATAAAGCCCTCTGGGCTTTATGATATACCTATAAAACGCTACTTCATGTTGCTTGAGCTGTGACCTGTCTTAGATTTAGGTCTAGATAATTTTGAACCAGCTTCTATACTGCTTGCAAACATTTTCATGTCCTGTCTATCCTCAAAAATCCTCCACTTGATGCATCCATCCACATAAATATTGTCCCATATCTTTCCTCTTTTTTTCTGGCTAAAACTTTGAGAAGGGCTCAGTAGAATCAATGGAATATTACTATGCTATAAGAAACGATGAGCTCAATGACTGTAGAAAAGCATGGAGAGACCTCCAAGACAATGAAAAGTAAAATAAGTTGAACCAAGAGAACATTGTACACAGCAACAGCAGTATTGTTTTAAGAACAATTTTGAGCAACCAAGTCATTTCATGATAAATAAATTAACCTCAAAAAGTCTATGAAAGAAAACGTGTGAATCCAGAAAGGAATATTGCTATGGTGTAGGAAATGATGAGCTGGTTGATATAGAAAAAATATGGAAAGACTTGGACTTGTGAAGGAGGATGCTATCCATCTTCAGAGAAAAAGATGTTAGGAGGAAATAAACACAGTTTGATCTTACACACATGCGTATGAGTATACACTCATGTGTATGTTTACAGAAATATCCATGCTTAATTGTAGCCTTCTTTAGGGCAGGGCGGGTGTAGGGAGGGAAAGAATATAATAAAAAGTGCACAGCAGAGAACAAAAGAAAACCAACAAGGAAGAAAAGAAAAGCTGGACAGTTTTGAAAACAATGTATAGCATTTATTAAATAGGTTTTATTGAAATGGACATTTACTGTGTTATATTGAGTCCTCTCTTATGGTCTGCTGTGTACATGGCGTTGTTTTTTCCTTCTCTTATTTTGTATTTAAATATAAAATTAAAAAATTACTAAAACCACAAATACACAGAAAACAATGCCTTCACATAATTTCTTCTCAATCTCTTTTTAATTGCATGCAGTTGGACTTCCAACCTCATTATTCAATTGAAATTTCTCTCTCTTAAGTTCCCAGTGATCTCTTACATGACAAATCTGACGGCCTTTTCTCGTATGTAATGCATCTTTTGACCTCCGTGCTGCTTTTATCACTGTTGATCACTCTTTTTTTCTCATTGTGTTCTTATCTCTGGTTTTTTGTGACACTGATTTATCCTGGTTCTCCTGCTTATCTGATGCTTCTCAGCTTTGTTTTGTTTTATTTTTTGCTTGTTTGTTTGGTTTTTTGCTTGTTTGTTTGTTTTTGCTGGATCTCCATCCAGATCATACCCGCTAACCATGGGTGTTCCTTAAAATTCTGTCCTGGGTCCTCTTCTCTTCTCCCTCTATACCAGTGGTACTCAACCTTCCTAATGTTGTGACCCTTTACTACTCATATGTGGGCATATCTGCAGGTGGGCAGACCCACCTGGAGACAGATAGAGGAGCAGTATCTTGGTTCCTAAGACCACTGGAAATATGTGTTTTCTGATAGTCTTAGGCAACCCCTGAAACTCTTGTGAAGGGGTCGTTCGACCCCCAAAGGGGTGGTGAACCACAGGTTGAGAACCACTGCTCTATACTATTTCTCTTGCTGATCTTCCATGGGTTAACTTACCATCTCTATGCAGATGGTTATCAGGTCTATTTATCCAGTCCTGACATCTAGTCCTGTATCTCTAATTGCCTATTGAATATCTCAAACTGTACGTCCCATAAACATTTTAAACTCAAGAGGAAACTGAAGTTATTACCTTTCTCCCCAAATCCTCCCTTCTTTTGAATTTCCCTATTATTATTATTGAGGGCATCATAAATCCTTCCAGTCACCCAGGTTTGAAACCTAGGTATCCCCATCTCTCTCCCTCTCATCCCCCTCCTTCATTCAATAATGTGCCAAGGCCTTTTGATTCTACCTTTATAACATTTCTTGTAACTACATCCTCTCCTATGATACTGCCACTGCTCTGGTTCAGGATTTTATCTGTTCACATTTGGATTATTGCAACAGCCTTCCTTGTTGGCCTCCCTACCTCCAGTCTCTCCCATTCTATATTCAGTTATCAAAGTGATTTTCTTAAAGCTATGTCTTGATAATATCATACCACCCCCTTACTAAATAAACTCCAGTCATTCCCTATTACATCCAAGATTAAATATAGGATCCTCTTTTTGGCTTGTAAAGTCCTTCATGACCTAGCCCCTTCCTGCCTTTCCAGTCTTCTTACGCTTATTCCTTCCTCTCTATTATACCATCCTGTTACAATAGCGTACTTGTTTCTGGAATACGACACTCCATCTCCTGAGAGTGCACTCTTCACCGGCTATCTCTCTCTCATACCTGAAATTCTATCCCATCTCCTCTCTCTATCCTGGCTTCCCTGAAATTCCTTCAAGTCCCAGCAACCTTCTGCAAGAAAACTTTTGTGATTCCCCTTTAGTGCTATTGACTTCCCTCTTTGGATGATCTCTGATTTATTCTGTATATATCTTTATTGTACAGTTATTTAGATGTTTTCTTTCCCATTATATTGTGAGCTCTTTGAGAGCCAGAGTTAATTTAAAAAAATATCTTTTACTCCCAGTGCTTAGCACAACTGGGTGGTACTTGTAAATGCTTTTTGACTTGATTTGAACGTGGAGCTAGGAATTAGGGAATTTAATATCTAGTTCTAGGGCTTCTGATACTGAATAACCATGTTGTCCTGGGTTCACAGAATCATATGCCACCCACCCTCCTTATATCAATATTCTTTCTATCATAAATATAATATACAGCCCTTAGAGACAACTGACATTTGAAGGAGAGTGGGGGAAATGACTGGAAAGCTTCTAGATGAAAGCAAGATTCTTATTTGAATTTCAGATCCATGCCTTTATTTGGCTCTTATGTAAATGCCTGAAAAATGAAGAAGGCATAATGCCCCCATCTTGAGAAAAAGTGATTGTCACTGTTTGCCACTCTATCTCTAAACACTCACGCCCTCAACTGAATGAGAGAAGTGAACTTCATTCCCTCATGTGGAGAAAAAATTCAGGAGGAGGAATGGCTAAGTATTTGACTTTGAGAGGATATGCAGATGATATCACTTTGACTGCAGAAAGTTGTAGTGGGAAAGGGAATCTGAAGACTTTCCCTGCTTTGAAAGAAAAGTCTGCCCTCCTGACTGTAATCACATGGAGCCTGTGGTGGGAAGAGTTTGCTGAAGGGAAGCAGAGCCCAAAGGAAGCTGGGAATTAGAGCCAGAGAGATGGTAGGAGAGAGAGGAGGTTGAGGCAAGGAGATAGAGAGGTTTGTGAGTAAATATTGATTTTGTATTGGTTTCTGGGAAGGCTAAAGGATGCTGTGGCTCTCAGTGTTATTATGGCTTCTGAATATCTTTGGTACTACGATGGAATCAGCTTACTGGTTTTGGGAGTGGGTTTTCTGGTGTCTAAATAAATGCTTCAGTTCTATCTTCTATATGGAGAGTTTGGTATATTTTTGATTGAACATCGTGCAATATTTACAGTCATGGTCTTTATTGTGATCATGGGTGCTGTAAATATTGCACTGGCAATACAAAAGTGAAGAGGAATTAAGAAGCCTCTTGAAGAGAGTGAAAGGGGAGATTATAAAAGCTGGACTAAAGCTTAATGTACACACACAAAAACAAACCAACTGGTCCCATCACTTCCTGGCAAATAGAGGGAGAAGGAATGGAAGCAGTGTTAGATTTTACATTCTTGGGCTCAAAGATCATTACAGATGGCAACTGCAGTCATGAAATCAACTGATATTTGCTCCTGGGAAGGTCTGTGGCAAATCTGGATAGCATATTTAAAAGCAGAGACATTGCTCTAAACAACCATAAAATAGCAACCCCAAACAAATCCTCAAACAGCTGAACCAGCAAAAAGACGGGATGAAACAATCTTTGAGCCCAAGAAACTTGGAAGATCATCAGGAAAGATCTGCCTCACTTGGATAAAAGAATAAAAAGGGAGTGTAGTACAGGACAGGAAGTGTTCTAGCAAGCCAGCAGCAAACCCCACCTCAGGTAACCAGTGAAGAGAAAAGAAAACATTACAGATTCACTAATGCTAAACTGTTTACATCCCTATATGGGAAGATAATACTTGTAATTCTTAAAAATTTTATCACTAATAGTACACAGAGAAGGTGAATATGTACATAGAGAATGTAGAAGATAAATTTGAGGGAATGACATAAAAAGGGACGAGAAAGAGGAGTACAATGGATGCAGAAAGGATGGGACATGTGGAATGGGGTAAATTACTTCACACGAAGAGGTGAGAAAGACCTATTACAGTGGAGGGGAAGGTGAGAGGATGGATGGTGGGCATCACAAGAACCTTGCTCTAATCAATATTGACTCAAAGAAGGAATTCTATACACAATCATTTTAATACTGAAATATATCTTCCCTGACAGGGAAGTAGGAGGGGAGGAGATCAAGTAAAGGGATGGACTGATTGAAGGATGGAAGACAGGGGGAGACAGCAGACAGAAGACAAACATTGATGAGAAGGTGTAATGGAAATGGGAATTTGAAGATATTCCCTTCCCCTTGTACTGGCAAGCAAACAGGTACTTAGCCCTTAGTTCCAAGTTCATGATTGTGTTAAGTATTAAGAACCAAAACTTGTGAATCCCACAGTGGGATGGACTAACTGATGTAACAGGAAGGGGTGGGGCATGGAGAAGCTAATACCATATATGAGAGGGAGCAAGCATCTGGAGTCTGGGTTGCTACCTGGAAAGAGAGAAGAGAACTGAGAACTCAGAAGAACTGAGAAGAGAACTGAGAACTGAGGATTGAACAGAGAATTGAGAAGAACTCAGAATGAGAAGGAAGGAGAACTAGGAGGAGGCATGACTGTGGTGTTGGTACTTTGACTGTCTGTTTTGATGTTACATTATCAGACTCATTTAGAGGACAGTGCTGTTGTTACAGAAGCCCCGGGACCTTGCTGCTGGTTCAGAATCCCTGAAAGAAGATTTTTCTAGTTGTATATTTACAGAAATCCAGGAGGAGGATCTTGCTGATGATTTCAGAGGTCCAGAGACTATACTGATGATTTGTGTTGATTCCTCAGACCTTGTTGGGTCTATGTTGATTTCACTGGCAGAAAGTAAATTGATGAGGGTGCTGGCAACATGAATGAATGTTATTGTGGCTTTGTTAACCTTTGTCTTCCCAGGAACAGAAACTGTGAAGGACTTGAGGTGGACTAGACCCTGTGAGCTTCAGTATGGAACAGGAAGTGGACAAGGAGCTGGATAACAAGGATCTGGAAGGAGCTTGAAGGAGCTGGGACCATGGAAGGGGAGAGACAGCCTCCAGTCAAGATGAAAAGACCTCTTCTTGGGTATTTAATAAAAACTGAGAAGATCAAGATTTACTAGGGGTGGAGAACCTTTGCATTTAGATGACTGAGTTAAGGATTTACTAATTAAGGATGATTGGAAACTAATCTCCAATCAAGAAGAAAGAAGACTTTTTGATTGAAGAGATTAAAACAATGTGACCTAGGGGTGAAGAATTTTTTACCTCTGTACTTTGTGTCAGTTAAGCAGGCTTGCCTCTTTAAGAATGATTGAGTTACTAAATGATTGTACTTTGTTTAAAAACTATATGACCACTTTGGTGAAAACTATGTGGCCATTTTCGTGAGAAGTTGTTATGCCATAACATGGTGA
Source organism: Pseudocheirus occidentalis (assembly GCA_028646575.1). NCBI lineage: Eukaryota > Metazoa > Chordata > Mammalia > Diprotodontia > Pseudocheiridae > Pseudocheirus > Pseudocheirus occidentalis. The sequence goes on from CM053598.1 coordinate 208,168,341, forward strand.
ATGATGTATTTTGATTTTCTGTGAATGTTTTGTCTTAGTTTGTTATTGAATAAACTATACTGTGTCATCAGAACCTTGAAAACTGTTCACAGCAGCAGTCCTGTGGAAAGCTTGGCTTTACATAAGGAAAAAGGTGAAAGGAGAGAGGGCCAAACAGAAGGAAGAATAGAATGGAGGGAATTACACAGTTAGTGTTCATAATTGTGAAATGTGAATGGGATGAACTCTTCTATAAAACGGAAGTGGAGAGCAGAACAGATAAAAAATGAGAATCCTACAATATGTTGTTTATAAAAAAAATACACACACACAGAGCAATGGTAAGGAGATGGAGCTGAATCTATTATGATTCAGCTGAAGTTAAAAAAAAAGCAGGATTAGCAATCCTGCTCACAGACAAAGTAAAAAGCAAAACTAGAATTAATTAAAAGAGATAAAGAAGGAAAGTACATCTTGTATCATAGACAATGAAGCAACAATACTAAACACATATACACCTAGTGGTATAGCACCCAAAGTCTTAAAGAAGAAGTTAAGTGAGTTACAGGAAGAAAAAGACACCAAAACTATACTGGGGGACCTCAACTCTCCCCTCTCAGAACTAGATAAATCCAACCAAAAAATAAACAAAAAAGAAACTAAGAAAGTAGACAGAATATTAGAAAATTTAGATATGCCAGATCTTTGGGGAAAACTGAATGAGAACAGATATCAGTATAGTAGCAACACAAGACACCTACACAAAAATTGACCATGTGTTAGGGCATAAAAACCCAAAATCAAATGCAGAAAAAGAGACATATTAAATGTGCTCTTTTCAGGTCATAATACAATAACCATTACATTCAACAAAGGGCAGTGGAAAGACAAATTAAAAATTAATTGGAAACTAATTAATCTCATCCTAAAGAATAAGTGGGTCAAAGAAAAAAATCATAGAAACAATCAAAGAGAATAAAAACAATAAGACAACACACCAAAATTTATGGAATGAAGTGAAAGCAGTACTTATGGCGGAAATTAATTGATCTAAATTCTTACATAAAAAAATAGAACAGATCAATGAATTGGACAGGAAACCAAAAAAAGAATAAATAAATAAATTTATTTATTTATTAAAATATATTTTAAAAATAAAAATAAATGAAAAATTCCCAGTGGAGCACCAAATTGGAAATACTGAAAAATCAAAGGTGAGATTAATAAGATTGAAATAAAAAAACTATTGTACTAATAAATAAATGTAGGAGTTGGTTTTGTAAAAAAACCATTAAGAAAAGTAAGCCATAGGTTAATTTTATTAAAAAAAAAAGAAATAAGAAAACCAAATATCTAATATTAAAAAGGAAAAGGGTGAAATCATCACCAATGAAGAAGAAATTAATGCATCATTATGAAATATTTTGTCCATTTATATTCCAATAAATCTGACAAAAATGAATATAAATTACCCTAATTAATAGATCAGGAAATAAATTCTCTAAATAACCACATTTTAGAAAAAGAAATTGAAAAAGCCGATAATGAACTCCCTAAGAAAAAATTCCCAGGATCAGAGGGGTTCACAAGTAAATTCTACAGAATATTTTGAAACAACTAATTCCAATACTATATAAACTATGTGGAAAAATAGGCAAAAAGGAGTCTTATCAAACTCCTTTTAATGAGACAAATATGGTACCTAATCCAGAAAAAAGCTAAAATAGAGAAAAAAAATTATAGACCAATATACTTAATGAATATTGATTGATGCAAAAATTTTGAAAAAAATACTAGCAAGGTGTTTATAGCAATATATCACAAGGATTATACACTATGGACAGGTGGGATTTATACCAGGAATTCAGGGTTGGTCAAATATTAGGAAAACTATCAACATAATTGACTATATCCATAACAAAACCAATAGAAATTATATAATTATATCAATATATGCTAAAATACCTTTTGACAAAATACAGTACCATTCCTATTAGAAACATTAGAGAGCATAGGGAGTGTTCCTTACAATCATAAGCAGTCTGTATCTAAAACCATCAGCAAGCATTATCTGTAATGGGGATAAGCTAGAAGCCTTCTCAGTAAGATCACGGGTGAAGTAAGGATGCCCATTATCACCACTATTATTCAAGATGGTCCTAGAAATATTAGCTATGGAAATAAAAGAAGAAGAAGGAATCAAAGGAACTCTAATAGTCAATAGGGAAACAAAGCTATCGCTCTTTGCAGATGATATGATAGTGTAATGATGCTTTGAGAACCCTAGAGAATCAACTAAAGAACTATTTGAAATAATTAACAACTTTAGCAAAATTGCAGGATATAAGATAAACCCACATAAATCATCAATATTTCTTTATACCACCAACAAAGCCCAAGAGCAAGAGAAAGGGAAATTCCATTTAAAATAACTATAGACAATATCAAATACTTGGGAGTCTACCTACCAAGATAAACCCAGGAACTAAATGAACACAATTACAAAGTATTTTTACATAAATAAAGTCAGGTTTAAACAACTGGAACAATATCAGGTGCTCACAGGGAGACTGAGCCAAAATAATAAAAATGACATTTCTGTCTAAACTAATTTACTTATTCAGTGCCATATCAATCCAACCACCAAAAATTATTTGATAGAATTTGATAAAATAACAACAAAATTAATCTGGAATAACAAAAAGTCAAGAATATCCGGGGAATTAATTAAAACAAAACAGAGGAAGGTGGTCTAGCAACAGCAGCTCTCATACTAATCATCAAAACTGTTTGGTCCTGGCTAAGAAATAAAGTGGTGGATCAGTGGAATAGATTAGGTACACAAGACACAGCAGTCAATGACCATAGTAAAATAGTGTTTAAATAAACTCAAAGACTCCAGCCTTTGGCATAAGAACTCACTATCTGATGAAAACTGCTGGGAAAACTGGAAAATAACAGGACCCAAAGTAGGTATTGATCAAGATCTCACACTGTTTAGCAAGATAAGGTCAAAATGTGTGTATTATTTAAACATAAGGGGTGACATCAAAAGCAAATTAGAAGAGCAAGGAATAGTTTACCCATCAGATTTATGGAGAATGGAAGAATTCATGACCAAACAAGAGACAGAGAGCACTGTAAAATGTAAAACAGATCATTTTTGATTATTTAAAAATAAAAAGGTTTTGGATAAAGAAAACCAATGCAACTCAGGTTAGTTAGAAGGAAAGCAAAAAGCCAGAAAACAATCTTTATAGCAAGAGACTCTAATAAAGTTTTCATTTCTCAAATGTAGAAAACTGAGTTAAATTTGGAAGAATACAAGCCATTCTTCAATTGATAAATGGTCAAAGGATATGAACAGGAAGCTTTCATACGAAGAAATCAAAGCATATAGGCACATGAAGAAGTGCTCTAAATAATTTTTGATTACCAAAGTACAAATTAAAGCAACTCTGAAATACCACCTTACACCTACCTATCAGATTGGCTAATATGACAAAAAAGGGAAAACGATAATATTGGAGAGGATCTGGAAAAATTGGGACACTGATGCACTACTGGTGGAGTTGTGAACCAATACAATCATTCTGGTGATCAGTTTGAAACTATGTATAAAGGGCAACCAAACTGTGCCTACGCTTTGATCCAGAAATACCACTACTAGGTCTGTATCCTGAAGAGATCATAAAAAATGGAAAAGATCTACATATGCAAAAATATTTTAGCAGCCCTTTTCCTGGCATCAAAATATTAGAAATTGATGGGGTGCCCATCAACTGAGGACTGACTGAACAAGCTGTGGGACAAATGGAATGGAATACTACTGTGAAATAAGATATGAGGAAGAAGCAGATTTCAGAAAAACCTCAAAAGACTTGTACAAACTGGTGAAAATGAAATGAGCAGAACCAGGAAAACAACGTACACAGTATCAGCAACATTGTGTGATGATCAGTTATGAATGACTCAGCTCTTCTCAGCAGTGCAATCATCCAATAAAGTACAAATGACTCACAAAGGAAAATGCTTTCCACATCCAGATAAAGAACTGATGGACTCTGAATGTAGATTGAAGTTTATTTTTTCCACTTACTTTATTATTTTTTTGTGTTTTTTCCTTTTGGTCTGTTTCTTCTCTTACAACTGTGACTAATGTTGAAATATGTTTCATGTAACAGCACATGTATGATCTGCATCAAACTACCTACCATTTTTGGAATAGGGGAGGGGAGGAAAGTAGAAGAAAATTTGCAACTCAAAATCTTGTAAAAATGAATGCTAAAAATTGTCTTGATATGTAGTTGGGAAAAAATGAAATACAAAAAAATAGCAGTGACATCACCTCACTAACAAAGGTCTGTATAGTCAAAGCTATGCTTTTTCTAGGAGGAATGTATGAATGTGAGAGTTGGAGTATCAGGAAAGCTGAGCACCACAGAATCAACATTTTTAGATTGTGGTGCTGGGGAAGACTTTTAAGGGTCCCTGAGATAGCAAGGAGATCAAATTAATTGGTACTTAAAGAAATTAATTCATGCTATTCACTGGAAGGTCAAATACTGAAGCTGAAACTTAAATACTTTGTCCACATAATAAGAAGATGGGAATCACTGGAAAAGTCCCTGATGTTTGGAAAGATTGAAAACAAAGAGAAAAGGAGACAGCAGAGGATGAGAAGAATAGAGGGCATCACGTCACAATGAATATGAACTTGGACAGACTTCAACTTATAGGAGAGGATACAAGTGCCTGGCATCTATGTAGATGTGAAGAGTTGGACATAACTGAATGCCTGGACAACAAATACAAGTTCTGTGTAAGTAAAACTCATACAAGAAAAATGAAGTTTGACTTATTGACTTTCCCTGAAACATAATTATAGGATATAATTGCGCAGCTAGATGGTTCAGTGGATAGAACACTGGATCTGGAGTCAAGAAAACCTGAGTTCAAATCCAGCCTTAGATACTTACTAGCTGTGTGACTTTGGGCAAGTGTTTGCCTAGGAGGCAGTGAGGTGGTTAAGTGGATAGAGTGTTGGGCTTGGAGTCAAGGAGACCTGAGTCCAAATCTGGCTTCAGACTTACTAGCTGTGTGTCCTGGGCAAATCACTAAATCTGTTTGCCTTAATTCTCTGGAGAAGGAAATGGCAAACCACTCCAATATCTTTACCAAGAAAACCCTAATGGATAGTATGGTCCATGAGGTCACAAAGTGTCAGATATGACTGAATCGAGTTAAAAAAACAACAAAAAAATTGTTCAGGCTTTATTAGTTGTAGGACTGACTGAATTTGTATTGAGACCTTGGAAACTGTAGCTTTACATAAAAATAAAATCTCTAAAATGCCAATTACCCAAGTAATCTAAATACAGATAGTCATCAGGAGAATGATTTCCAAGATTGAAGCCATAATAATTTCAATATTTCTAAGGAAAGAATGCTTCAAGTACATATTTCTCAAGATGTTCTTACAAATCCCATGTTACATTTTTTTCCCTAATTTTCTCATCCTGTCAGAGATATTCCCAGAAGTTCAGTCAACTAAATGTAGTTTACTAAAATAAGTGGAATTTTTCCGTATGTAAAAATAATTTCTTGGTTTTCAACCTTTTTTCTTTAGAGAAATCTTATGATGCTAGAATTTGCACTAGTAATAACAATTATTTCCTAATCTTAAATCCCTGCTCTCCTGACCCTAAACTAAAGTTCAGCCAAACAGAACCAGAATCAGAAAACATTGCCAGCAAAGAAATTTCCTTCCCAGAAATAAGAGGTTTAACACAAACTCCTTGTCCTTGGACCTGGAACAGGTACTAGAGATGGGGAGAAGATGATCATACAAAGCAGCAGATCCCATAGATCTTGGGTTGGGGTTTTGAAAAATAAGTTGCAAAAATAAATGGGTGGTAAGTCTGTCATGTAAATTTGCAAGATTTCTTCACAGTGAGATTCCTTAGTGGAAAGTGGAAAGCATCCCACTTTTACTTCGATGGCTTTAGTACATATTTGCAATTTTCCTATTTGGATCTCTGCATATTGAGTGGGACACACCTAATAACCACAAAGCCCCTCTTTCCACACTTGCAAACTCTGAAAAATTATCTTTGGTAAAACTAGGCTGAGATCATGTCAGGAAGAGTTTGCCATATGTGGATGAGAGGAGACCTATACTTCCTTGCCATCTGCAAGGCCATGACAGAATAAACTGTGCAATGCAGAGAAGCTATACAGCTAGTAGAAAAGTCCCTCCTGAGGAATATACTTTACATGCAGTGACAGTAGAGTCTTGGCTGTTTCTTTCTGTAGCCTGGTTCCATTGAGAGGTAGATAGCCAATCTTCTGGCCCTGGGCATACAGAAGGAATGTGCCCACAGACGGTGGGATTACATCAGGACGGGGGGATGGCAGAATGGTAGGAGGAGCAATGCTTGGTATACCTGCCACAGGAGGAAGAAAAAAGACACAAGACAAGAAAAAGAAAGATGAGCTAAATTAGGTTTCCCCTAGATCACAGTTTCTTAAACCTAAGACTCTCCACCCAACAGATGTGTTCCAGATGTTCTTTTAAATGTAATTTGAATTTCTAGGAGATTTTTTAAAAATTTAAGTTTTGGAAATCTGCCCATTATTCATACTAAGGAAAACAAAGATGGGAGATATTTTACAATTAAGAAAAACCCCAAGCTTTGGGTTAGTGCCCAGTTTGACAGGCAAATTTCTTTCATACTGAGCTACTTGGGAGGACAAAGCGAAGAGGAAGAAAGTAATGGTAATGGAAAGGAACATATGGTTTCATAAATCCCAGATGCTCTCATCACAAAAACTAAAAATGAGGCCAAACATTAAATCTTGGCAGGGGGGATGAGGGGGCTGCGTAGTAGGGTCTCGACTTGTGATTTCATTGGTATAGGGAATCCCCAGTGAGGAAATTCCTGCTGCCAATTCATATCAGAATTGTGTTTCATCTTATAACCTTAGAGAGCTGCCTGGAAAACTGAAAATTTAAGGGACTTATATATGCTCAGTCACACAATCAGTGTCTACTAGAGGCAGGTGTTCCTAACTCTGAGGATGGTTCCCTATTCACTGTCAACATGCCTCTCAAATGTTTCCCTGAATGTACTGTGGACCAGACTATAAATCATTATACCAAATTTCTATCCCTCAATCTTAGGCACTTTCCCCGGAGAACAAATGGCCTAGGATTTGGTGTAACGTTTAATCGATATCATGGCTTTTTCTCATGTTTCCAAGTATTTGTCTGCCATACAACGAATCCTTAGGTGGTTCTTACATGCAGGAGTGATTCCTGGTTGTGATCTAGTTCCTTCAACCTCTCTGCCATCCTTATCCACACACCAACAATAGTTACTGTTTCCGTGACACTGCAAAGGGTTAAAATGGCCAAACTCATCACACTGAGGAATATACTGATCTTCCCGAGGTCTGCTACCATAGTGCTCCAGAAGACTTTCCCTCCAGTGCTCACAAACTGTCTTTGGTACCTGCGTAGATTCTAAAAAAAGAAAGAAAACTCTTTTATTAAGGGTCAGTTATAGAAATCAGGGCACATGCTGCTGACCCTGAGCTCTACTTCTTATATCTTCCAAATGCTCAATTAACAAAGAAAAGCAGGTTCCAAATCCCCATTCCTGGGCCAGGGTTCACTATAAGATCTTCCAAAGTTACCACGGAAAGTAGCACATCAACGTGAAGCAAAAGAGAACCATTTTCCCTTAAGTATTTTTTTTATCAAGTTTCTTAAACCAGGATGAAGGAGCTTAGCCTAGAAGAACTGACCATGCCCTAAAGCTGAAAGACACACAGAAATTCTTATTCCTTTCCCCAAAATCTCTCCACTGAGGCACAATACAGCCATTCTTCCCCTTCAGATTTATCCACTGTTCCCTCTGATGAAGCATCAGTATGGATTTTCATTCAGGAAATGGATTCAGTCTCTATGGTTCCAGAGAACCACCAAATTAATTATTGTCCTATTCAAGTTCTAGTATCTGAAAGGGCAGAGGGAATAAGCACTTGTTATAGGATAGCACTTGTGCTAAGCGCTTTGCAAGTATTACCTCATTGGATTCACAAGGCTGATTTATGTATATATATATGTATGTGTGTGTGTGTGTGTGCGTGTGTATAATTAAATTCAATAACATGGTTAAATCATTGAAATATACACATTTTTCTGTGTGCTGGGATAATAAAAAGATTAAATAAGGCATGGTTTTTGCCTTCATGGACATTACCATCTACAATTTACAGAAATAACTATAATATCAAATATGCCATTCATATATGAAAATATTATATGTAAATACACACATATTATATTTATATAATATGTTATATACCTAGATATAGGGTTGCCTATATATCTATCTATATTTTGTAATAAAACTATATACTTACATATGTAAGTCAATCAATAAATATTCATTAAGTGCCCAGTATGTGCCCAGCATTATGCTAAGTACTGGACATATAAAAATAGGTAAAAGATAGCCCCTCCCCTCAAGGAGCTTCCAATCTAATGGGGGAGACAACATACAAACTAATATATATGATGTAATATACAGGATAAATAAGAAATAATTAAGAGAAGTAATTAAATGGGGCTGGGAAAGGCTTAGTTTAGAAGGTAGAATTTTAGCTGGGATTTAAAAGAAGGCAGGCAAGTCAGTAATTGGAGTGGAAGAGCAAGCACATTCCAGGCTTGGGCGATAGCCAGAGAGAATGCCTGGAGCCAAGAACTAGTGTCTTGTTCATAGAACAGCCAGGAGACCAGGGGCGCTGGATCAAAGAACACTTGTCAGGGAGTAATGTGTAAGAATACTGGAAAGGCAGGAAGACGTTAAGTTAGGAAGGGCTTCAAGTGTCAAACAAAGCATTTTGTATTTGATCCTGGAGGCAACAGGAAACTACTAGAGTTTTTTGGGTGGGGGTATGAAATGATTAGACTTGCCTTTTGGGAAAATCAGTTTAATGGCTGAATAGAGGATGGAGAGACACGAGGAGACACTTGAGAAAGGCAGACCCACCAGCAAGCTAATTAAGGTGTGATGTGTTGAGGGCCTGAACTAACACGGTAGCAAGGTCAGAGAAGAGAAGGAAGTGGGGGCAAAGGTGAAATCAACAGCCTTTGGTAACAGCTTGGATATGGGGGTGGAGATGAAAGAGAGTGAGGAATCTAGGAAGATTCCTAGGTTGTGAGCCTGAGGGATTGCGAGGTTGGCGTTACCCTCTACCAAAATAGGGAATGTAGATGAGTTCTGTCTGAGTTTAAGATGTCTACTGAGAATCCAGTGCGAGATGTCTGAAAGGCATTTGGAGAATTAAGATTGGAGTTCATCAGCAGAGAGATTGGGAGAGGAAGGGCAGATCTGAGAATCATCAGTATAGAGACGTTAAATCCATGAGAGCTGATGAAATCACTAAGTGAAGGAGTATAAAGGGAAAAGAGAAGGTCCAGGTAAGAACTGTGAGAGACACTTACAGAGAGAGGGTGGATCTGGGGGAGCATTTAGCAAAGGAAACAGAAGAGTGATCCAGTGGGTAGGAAGAAAACCAAGAAATAGTGGCATCCTAAAAATCCAGAGAGAAGAAAGTATCAAGAAGGGGTGATCAACAGGGTCAAAACTGCAGAGAAGTCATGGAGAAAAGATCATTGGATCTGGCAACTAAGAGATCCTTAGTAACTTTGAAGAAGGCAGTTTCAGTAGAATGAAAATGAGGGACGCTAGATTATAAAGGGTTAGGAAGAAAGCGAGAGGAGGTAAATTGGAGGCATCTCTTGTAGACAGTCTGAGTTTAGCTACAATGAGCAGAAAAGATATAGAACAACGGTTAGCGGGGATGGAAGGATCGACTGAGAGTTTTTCAGGATAAGGGAGACAGATGAGCATTTTGTAGGCAGGAGGAAATAAGCCACCAGAGAGGGAGAGGTTGAAAATAAATGAAAGAGGTGGGGTGACAGAGGAGGCAATCTGTTGGAAGAGATGGAAGGGATTAGAATCACTTGAACGGATAGAGGAATCAGTCTTGGCAGAGCCTACGGCCACTTCATCATGTGAAACAGGAGTGAAGCAGAAGGCACTTGAGTAATAGGAAATAAGGAAAAGGGGAGAAAGGGAGTTCAAGGTCAATGGACTCTTTTTTTTTTAACTGTAAAATATGAGGCGAGGTTCTGAGCCAAGAGAGTGGGAAAGGGAGGAGGTTTAAAGAGGCATGAAAAGGTTTGCAAGAGCCACTGTAAGGAACGTGATAGGTGATAAGGAAGTTATAGTAGAATTGCTTTGCAGCTGTGAGGACCCAGTTAAGATTGTGTAACATAAATCTGTAGTATACCAAAGAACAGCTGTGTTTTTCTCTATCTTTATTCAGTAGCATGTGTGTAGAACCAAAGGTAACATTGTTAGGGTGATCCAATTCTGAACTTGGTTGGGCATCATCGATAATGTGAGGGGGTGAGGGATTCAAGAGAGTAAGTCAGCTGTACTGAGTAGAGTTGTACTGATTCACCAAGGAGTCAAGATGGGAAGAAAAGGACAGGGAGATATACTGGGAGAGAACTGAGGGGTCAAGGGACTGGAGGTCATGGTGTGGATGAAAAGGGACTATGTAAAGGAAAGCAGGACGGATGAAAATGCTCAGATAAGGGTATTTCAGAATTCTTGAACACTTGTGGGTAATGACAAGGTCAAGGGTATAACAATCTTTGTTTGTGGTTGGGGTGCTTTGCTTATTGCTGATGAGGAAGTTGAGGAACTGAGCAGTTAGGATTATATTTGTTGAAGTCCCCTAGCTGGAGGGAAGAAGTAGGGGAGGAGAGAAAAATTGCAGGCCATTTATCAAACTCATTGAGGAAGGAAGGGAAAATGGTTGCCAGTACTTTTGATTGGGTGGTAGATATTAATAGCATGAACCTTGAAGGAAAAGAGGTTACTTAGTAATAGAGGAATGGGAAGAATCTGAAAGTGGCAGTGGGGAGGAAAGAATATTTGAGCTCCCTTGTCTTGGCCAATGAGCCAAGGAAGAATGGTTGAAGGTGCAGTCAGTACTAGAAAGAACAGCCAGGGATGCTGTTTCCTCAGGGGAAAGGCAGCTTTCAGTAAGAACTAGTAGATGGAGGGAGTAGAGAAGGAATATATTTAAAGATGAAGAGAAGTCTGCTGCCTATGAAACAGGTATTTTAAAGAGGGCACAGTGGAAGGGCTGGTTAGACTGGAAGGATTGACAGGAATGGGAATGAGGAATTGGGTAATAGGATGAGGAATGGGCATTATATATCATGCATATTATATACACATACATAATATACATTCTACATATGCAAGTGTTTTATATATATGGATGTATATTATATATGTTTACATACATAAGTGTGTTGGTTCAGCTTTTTTCCCCCAGTTTTTCAGACTCTTCATGACCCATTTGGGGTTTTCTTGGTAAAGATACTAGAATGGTTTTGCCATTTCCTTCTCCAACTCATTTTATAGATGAGGAAACTGAGGCAAACAGGGTTGTTCAAGTGACTTGCTCAGGGTCACACAGCTAGCGTCCGAGGCCTGATTTGAATTCAGGGAAATGAGTCAAGGATGCCTCTAGGCCGAGCCCTTTATCTACTGTGCCACCCAGCTCCCCCTGCATACGTGAGTATGTATGTCTTATTCTGCCCATTGAATCCATCACCTCTCTGTAATAGATAACATGGTTCTTCATTGGGACTCATGGCAATCATGGATGGTCATTGTATTAATTGTAGTTTTTACAGCTTTCAAAGTTGTTTCATTTTCATGGCATTGTGTCTGGGGTTCTGCTAACTGCATTACTCGTCAGTTTATTAAAAATCCTCTAAATTGTTCATTTATACTCTGAATTATTCTTTCCCTCTTTATCAGTTCATACAAGTTTTTCTACTTCTTCCTGAAATTTTCCATTTCCTCATTTCTCATTGCATAATAATATTTCGTCATATTCATATGGCAAGAATAAAGGACTTTTTTTCTTCGATCTCTTTTCATTATAGGACTAGCAGTGTTAGAACTGAGAAAAACACATGTACTGTTCAGTAAGTTTTACTCTTACTTAATTTGTTACTTTATACAACAAAGGCAATGAAATATGTAGGAAAAATGTCAAAAATTTGAAAAATTATAATGAAAAGGAAGGAAAAAGAAACATGCGCATAATATACATATGACACAAAACACATATGATAAATGTATTCTATATTATGATATATATTTGTACTTACATATTTATAAAAGCTGTTAAGGGAACTTTTTGAAGATGCATATTTTTAAAAATAAATTTGTTTTTCTTTTTTTCCCAGTGGCATGGGGAGTGAGGAGAAGAAACAGATTTCTGCTAATTATTTAAAAAAGAGAGATGGGTGGGCGCTACAGATGTAAAATATTGCATGCAACTCAGATGGGATTGTTATATTATTACTTTGACAGGCAAATGTTTACTTATTACAAGAGACCTCCCATGAAGAGGGTAAACCAAAACATATCAGAGAACAACAAAAGGAACAATGTTTGGAACGTAAATAAATAATAAATGTTTGTTGCCTAAAAGTATGATACAGAAATCTGAGTTCAGTGTGTAATTTTCATGGTTTCCTTTTCTGGATCATAATTCACATATTTCTTCTTTCTAACCCTGGCCTTTATCTTTTCTTCTCTATCAACACTTCATCTTGCTAATTGCATCAGCTTCCATGGATTCAATTATCATTATTGTGAAGATGAATCTTACATCTATCCACCAACTTATTGTTGGACATTTCCAACTGGGTGTTCTTAACTCAGGCATCTTAACTCAACATGTCCAAAACAGAACACACGAGCTTTTCCCCAGAACCTGACCCTTTTCCTAATTCCCCTATTTCTTTTAAGGGTTACACAATTCTTGTAGTCATGGTTTACAATCCTGGAGTTATACTGAACTCAGCTTCATTGACCACAAATATCCAATCAGCTACTGAGTATTTTTGGTTCTACTACAATAACATCTCTCATATCTGTACCCTTCTCTCCACTCACACAGCCATCCCCCTAGTTCAGACCATCACAACCTCTTATCTGAACTGAAGCGGTCCTTTCGTGTAAGTCAGGCAACAAGCATTTATTCAACTCCACCTTATTCTCTCCTTTTGAATTCTTAGGCCCCTTATAATTTCACCAATTATGCCCTGTTAAACCTCAGACTTGGATTACTCCCAATATTTATGACCTTCATTTATATATATATACATATATATATATATTTATATCTCCACACATACATATACACGCATATATATATACATATACATATACACATGCATACATGCACCCACATATATGTGTATGTGTATATATAAGTGTATATATGTGTATATATGTATGTATGTATGTGTATAGGAATGAAGGTGGTAAATGTTGGGTATATGCTGCTGAATGATGGTGATGAAAATCACCCAATAATTCTGACTGGGCTCATTACAAATTTATGTTACACAGCCTCTATTGGGGACTCACTTCTGCTAAGCAATCCCACCATATATGCCTTCTCAATTCACCATCTCACTTTCTATAACTGCTGTTCAAAACACTGTTATCCCTCTTCAAATCTCCTGCACCTCCCCCTCATGCCACCTTCTCTGATAAGAAACTTGCTTCTGATTTAACAGAAAAAAAAACCAAAACAAAAAATTGAGGCCGTTTTGCTGTGAATCCCCTTTTTTCCCTATTCTTCATCTCATATTCATATTGCCATCTGCCACTATTTCCTGCTTCACCTCTGGGTCATATGATAAGGTGGCTTTATTCCTTACTAAGTCAAACCTCTTTACCTGCTTTGTCAATCCTTTCCCATCTCTTCTCCTCCAAAAGACTGCCTCCTCTGCTATCCCAGTTTTATCACTCCTTTTCTTTTTTTAAACTTAATTTTAATGATTAGTTTTCAACATTTATTCTTATAATATTTTGAATTCTAAAATCTCCCCCTCCCCAAGATGGCATTAAATCTGATACAGGCTATCCATATATAATCATATTATAAACATATTTCCTACATTAGTCATGTTGTGAAAAAAGAATCAGAACAAAAGGTAAAAAGCAGAAGAAAGACAAAAACAAACAAAAACCCAACAGTATAATATGCTTGAATCTGCATTCAGACTCTTTAGTTCTTTCTCTGGATGTGGATGACATTTTCCATCAGGAGTCTTTTGGAATTGTCATAGATCATTATATTGCTGAGAAGAGCTAAGTCTAAGACAAGTGATCATCGCACAATGTTGCTGTTACTGTGTACAATGCTCTTCTGGTTCTGTTCACTTCACTCAGTATCAGTTCATGAACATCAGTTCATGAAAAATCTTTCCAGGTTTTTCTGGTATCTGCCTGCTCACCATTTCTTAAAGAACAATAGTATTCCATTACATTTATATACTGCAACTTGTTCAGTCATTTCCCAATTGATAGGAATCCGCTCAATTTCCAATTCTTGGCCACCACAAAAAGTTGCTATAAAGATTTTTGTACATGTGAGTCCTTTTCCCTTTTTCAATGATCTTTTTGGGATACAGCCCTAGTAGTGGTATTGCTGGTCTAACACTTTTTTCAGTCTCTCTTTGTCTGTTGGCTCACTCCCTACTACATACAAGCATGTGATACTCATTCGATCCTTCCATTCTCACTTACAATCATCCTATATCTCTTGTACCCTTTGTGGCTAACCTCTTTGAAATGGCCGTCTATAATATGTGTGTCTAGTTTCTTTCCTCCCACTTTCTTCTGAACCTCTTATAACCCAGTTTCTGACCTTATCATTCCATTGAAAACTGCTCTCTTCAAAGTTACAAATGATCTCTTAGTTACCAATATGATGACAATTTGCCAATATGCTACCTATCTTCTCTACTGATCTTGCATCTCCAACTACCTCTCAAACTGGATGTCCAATAAACATCTTAAAGCAGTGGTCCTCAACCTTCCTAATGCAGCAACCCTTTAATACAGTTCCTCATGCTCTGATGACCCCCCCCATCATAAAATTATTTTCATTGCTACTTCATAACTGTAATTTTGCTACTGTTATGAATTGTAGTGTAAATATCTGATATGCAGGATGTATTTTCATTGTTACAAATTGAACATAACCGACAGGGTGAGAACCGCTGTCTTAAAGTCAGCATGTTCAAAACTAAACCCATCTTTTTCCATAAACCTTAATTTCCTTCTAAATTCTCTAATCCCTAACTTGTTGTCTAGGACAGGACCATCCTCCCAGTCCATCAGGCTCTCAACCTACATGTTATCTTTGACCCTCCCTGTCTCTCCACTCCATCCCCATCCCCATCCCCTTCCAAATCCAATCTGTTGATTTCACCTTTGCGACTACTCTAGAATATGCCCCTTTCTCTCTTCTCATGGTGTCACTGCTCTGGGGCAAGTCCTCATCATCCCACACCTGAACTATTGAATTAACCTGCATCACGTCTTCCTCTGCTCTAATCCATCCTCCGTTCAGCTATCAAAAATCATTCTTCTTCAGCACGTCTGACCGTATCACTCTCCCCACTCATTAAACTCTAGTGGCTCTCTGTCTCCTCCAGGACCAAATACAAAATCTTTTATTGGGAATTCAAAGTTCTTCACAACCTAACCCCTCTGAGCTTTGCTGTCCTTTACACCTCCCACCTCTCCAGGTACTCTTTGATCCGGTGACAGGAGCTTCCTGGTTGTTTCATGATTAAGACATATTGTCTCTTTGTTGTTGCTTTCAGTCATGTCCAACTCCTTACAATTCCTTTGGTGATTTCCTTGGCAAAGACACTGGAGTAGCTGCCATTTCCTTACTCAGCTCATTAAACAGATGAAGAAACTCAGGGAAAAAGAGTTAATTGACTTGTCCAGGGTCACACAGCTAGTAAGAGTCCGAGGCCATATTTGAACCCAGATCTTCCTGACTCCAGGTCTAGAACTCTATACAATGCACCATCTAGCTGCCTTCCATCTCCGTCTACTACTTATGCTATATATTCTTTGTTTACACATGCCTATTTGCTTATTGTTTCTCATTAGATTGTGAGCTTCTTGAGGGTAACATCTGTCTTTTGTCCCTTTTTGTATTCTTACAACTTAGCACAGTGTCTGGCACATAAAGTGCTTTAAAAAAATTTATTGACTGATTTCTTACTGTTCCTCACACACTCGCTATGTCCTTTCCTAGAATGCTGTCCTTCTTCAGTTAGGCCTCTCAGAATCCCTAATTTCCTGTTAAACTCAGCACTTACACAAAGCCCATCCTGTTGAATCCAGGTGCCAATGTCTCATCTTCCAAATTAGCTTGTATTTTTTTATATAGACATGTGTACATGTAGTTTACCCCGATAGAATATAAGCTCCTTGAGGGCAGAGATAGTTTCATTTTTCCTTGTATCCTCAGACAGTATATGGAACATAGATGACACACAGTAAACACTTGTTGGTGACAAGTTGTTTGCTTACATGATATGTAATATGGTATATTAAATGTTATGTCACTAAAGATTATTTGATAGTGTAGCTAAATTACAGGTTAATCTGAGGAGGATAAAGGAAGCAGTCTATAAAATCACAGAATTATAGTAATAGAATATATATATTATATGTTACATATATAAATATAATATAGTAATAGAATATATAGCATTTCAATTCAATAAAACAAACATTGTAAAGAATCTAAGGATTTATATACTCTCTGATGTAAAGCATCAGGTCTTTATTAATTAAAATGTCTGTAACATCATAAAAGAAACTGTAAGCTCAATACTCCAAAGCTCCTCCAGTCCCTGATGTCTTACCAGGAGAACAATGAAATCCATCTCCATGATAGCCAGGTTGGCAGTGACAAGAGAAGGAGCCGGGGGTATTATGGCAGATGGCAGCAGGGTGACATCTTTCTTCTATACATTCATTGACATCTATAGACATCAGGAATGAGAAGGAGCGAAGAGAAAAGGAAAAGAAAACCATGAATTCATTGTACATTGTTTGCACGATCATTCTAATACTGGGAAGGACCTTAGAGACCATTGTCAACTACTTTATTGTATAGTTGGGGAAAGTGTGGCCCAGTTTTCTGCCCAATAAGTAGCAAACTGATTTGCGTGACCCCGATGTATATGGACCTGGTTTGGAAGGGAAGCAAAGAAGCTTTTATACAGCACCTCCTATGTGCCAGGCACTCTGTGTGCTAAGTGCTTTCAAATACTATTTTATTTGATCCTTACAACAAGCCTCCAAGATAGGTGCTGTAATTATCCTCATTTTACAATTGAGGAAACTGAGGCAGACAGAGGTTAAATGACTTGCCTGGGGTCCCATAGTTTGAAATGTCTGCAGCTGGATTTTTTCAGGTCTTCCTGACTACAGGACCTTACTCTATTCACTGTACCTCATGGAACCATTAATTTCAGAGTTCCTTAAGAAATAGTATTTGTAAAGATTCTAAAGTAACTGGCAGGAGCTATTTTAAGGTAGACTTACTACTGTTCCTAGAGCCAGAAAAGCTGTAACATGCTACATAAGAAATTTTACCTCATAAGAAATCAGAGGTTAGAATTATGAGGACACTGTAGTTATGAGGACCAGATTGTACTGTTGGCGGAGTTGTGAACTGCTCCAACCTTTCTTTGATCCAGCAATACCACTGCTAGGTCTATATCCCACAGATATCTCCAAAAGGGAAAAGGACATAATTACATAAAAATATTTATAGCAGTTATTTTTGTGGCTAAGAACTGGAAATTCAGGGGAATTGGAGAATGACTAATCAAGCTGTGGTATATGATTGTAAGGGAATATTATCATGCTATGAAAATGACAAACAAGCTGATTTCAGAAAAACCTGGATTAAAACTTACATGAACTGAGGGGTAACAAATCCAGAAGAATGTTGTAAAAAACAACAACAATATTATCCAAGGAAGAACTCTGAATGCTTCTAACTATTCTCAGCAATTCAATGATCCGATACAATTCCTAAGGCCTAATGATGAAGCATGCTATCCACTTCCAGAGAAAGAGCCGATATTGTTTGAAAACAGAACAACGCCATTTTTCACATTTCTTTCATTTTTTCTTTTATTCCAGTCTTCTTGTACAAAATTACTAATATGGGAATGTTTTACACAATTTCACATGCATACCCTATACTTGATTGCTTACCATGTCAGGGAAATAGGGGAGGCAGGGAGGGAAGGTTAGAATTTGGAACTCAGAATGTTTAATAAAAATGTTAAAAATGGAAAACAATATTCATTAGAGACACTGGACAATTGTTTTCTTTCTACTTTTTGGTCTCACTGGTTTACGTATTAAAGGCATATTTGTTTCATAAAGGAAATTTGGTATATTTTGCCTATTTTTCAAAAGAGTTTATAAAGTATTGGGATTAATTGTTCCTGAAATGCTTGACAGAGGAACACAGTTCACTGCACAGCCCCAGTCCCAGCCAACTGGGAGCAGACCTTTGCAGTGACCGAATCACTTGTAAATCCTTCTGGTCCTGGGAATTTTTTCTTCAGGATCCCATTTATTCCTGTTCAATTTCTTTTTCTAAGACAGGTTTATTTAAGTTTTCTATTTTTCTCTTCTCTTATTTTGGGCAATTTATAATTTTGTAAATATCCCTTTCACTTACATTGTCAGACTTATTTGCATACAATTGGGTAAACTACTTATAATAAGCTTTAATTTTATCTTCATTGGTGATGCATTCACCCTTTTCATATTTGATATTGGTAACAGTTTTCTTTCTTTTTCAAAACTGAAATTAACCAATGGTTTATTTACTTTGTTATTTTTTTCATAGAACCAGATCTCATATTTTTATTAGTTTGATTTTTTAACTTTCAATTTTATTAATCTCTCTTTTGATTTTTAGGATTTCCATTTTGTTCTTTAATTGGGGATTTTAAATTGGTTCTTTTTCCAATTTGTTTTACTTGCATGCCCAATTCATTGATCTGCCCCTTCTTTCTTTTATTCTGTATCTCATAAATTTTAGTATATTCTCTCATTGTCACTATCTTTGTTTTTTGTTATTTTGTTTTATGTTATTATATTTTGTTTCTATGATTTGTTTTTTGATTCATTCATTCTTCAGGATTAGTTTACCAATTAGCAATTACTTTTTAACCTGTGATTCCACAGTCCTTTAATGAATACAATTTTTATTGTTTTATTGTCTAAAAAGGGTACATTTAAGGTATCTGTTTTTCTGCATTTTATTGTCAGGCTTTTATGCCCTAATATGATCAATTTTTATGAAGGTGGGATGCATAGCTGAGAAAAAGGTATAGTCTTTTCAATTTCCATTAAATTTTCGTCAGAGGTATATCATGTCTAACTTTAAAAAAAATCTTTCCATTAGGAACAGAGTGAAGATGGTGGAGTAAAGGCAGGGACTCACTGGAGCTCACCTCTGAACTGCTCCAAATACATTTTTAAAATTACTCTAAATAAATTCTAAAGCAGCAGAACCCAGAAAATGATGTAGTTGAAACAAATTCCTGACCCAAAACAACTTGGAAGGTTGGCACGAAATGTTTATTGCAACAGGGTGATAGAGGAGCACAGTCCAGTGCATAGCCCCTGTCCCAACAAACGAGGAGCAAGCCTTGGGAGTCACTGAATCAGTGGCGGCAGTGGCAGCAGCCATAACTGGCCACAAACTGGTAAGGGGAAAAACAACTGGTTAGAAGGAAATAATAGGAGTCTTTTTGCTAGCACTAAGGCAGGACTCTGTTGCTTTGGCCATACTCAGATCTGGGTGGCAGTCCTGGGCAGAAGTCCTGGGATGTGGATGAAAGCTGGTACACCAGAGCTTGTGGCTGTAGGGCAGCAGAGACCATTGTCACAGTTCCAGGGTAGAAAAGAGTGCTTGTGGTTGCTCAAATATCAGAGCAAAGGCCAAGGGAGTAGGAAACACCACTCCTTAGATCATAACACCTTTGAAGAACTGAAAATTGACAGGTCTCTTGAAGTATCTCTGAAAACAACTGCACAAAACCCTTGAAGCTTGAGACACTGCACCCTTCATCCTCAAAGCAGAGTCCTAATTTAACAAAATAGTTAAAAGTCAAGTAACAGGCTGAAAAATGAACAAAAAATAGAAAAACTCTAATTACAGAGAGTAACTATTGTGACAAGTAAGATAAAAATATGCACTCAGAAAAAGATAACAAAATAAAAACTCCTACATCTAAAGCCTCCAAGAAAAATATGAATTTGTCTGAGACCATGGATGAGCTCTAAAAGGATTCTGAAGATCAAGTAAGAGAGGTAGAGGAAAAATTTGGAGGAGAAATGAGAATGATACAATAATGAAAAATGAGAAGAGTTTGGTAAAGAAGATATAAAAATACTGAAGAAAATATAAACAAGGCCAAATGGCAAAAGAGGTCCAAAAAGTGAATGAGGAGAAGAATGCTTTAAGAAGCCAAATTTTCCAAATGGAAAAGGATGTCCAGAAATGCAGTGAAGAAAATAATTCCTTAAAAATTAGAATGGAAAAAATGGAAGCCAATCACTTTATGAGAAATAAAGAAATAATCAAACAAAAACAACAGAATGAAAAAAAAATAAAAGAAAATGTGAAATATCTCACTGGAAAAACAATTGACATGGAAAAAAACCCCAGGATCATTTAAAAATTACTGGACTACCTGAAAGTCATGATCAAAAAAAGAGTCTAGACATCATCTTTCAAGAAATTATCAAGGAAAACTGTCATGATATTACAGAATCAGTGGGTATAATAGAAATTGAAAGAATACACTGACTGCCTCCTGAAAGAGATCCCAAAATGAAAACTTCCAGCAATATTATAGCCAAATTCGAAAGCACCCGGTCAAAGAAAAAATATTGCAAACAGTCAGAAAGAAACAGTTCAAGTATGGTGGAGTCACAGTTAAGTATAACACAAGATTTAGCAGCTTCTACCTTAAAGGATCAGAGAGCTTGGAACATGATATTATGGAGGGCAAAGGAGCTAAGATTACAACCAAGAATCACCTACCCAGTAAAATTGAGTATAATCCTTCAGGGGGCAAAAGTGGATATTCATTGAGACAGAGCACTTTCAAGCATTCTTGACAAAAAGACCAGAGTTGAATAGTAAATTTGGCTTTGAAATAAGAGTAAACAAAAGCATAAAAAGGGAAACAGAAAAGGGAAATCATAAGGTTAAACTGTGTACATTCTTACAAGGGAAGATGATGTTTGTGACTCATAAGATGTTTCTCATTATTAGGACAGTTAGAAGGAGTAGAGAAAGAGAGAGAGAGAGAGAGAGAGAGAGAGAGAGAGAGAGAGAGAGAGAGAGAGAGAGAAAGAGAGAGAGATGGAGGGTACAGGTGTGATTTGAATATGAAGGGATAATATCTAAAAAAATAAAATTAAGGAATGAGAGAGGAATATACTGGGAGAAAGAGAAAGTGGGAGGTAGAATGGGGTAAATTATCTTACATAAAAGAGGTAAGAAAAAGCTTGTACAGTGGAGGGCAAAAGTGTCAGGGGGAGGTGAGGGAGCGTGAACGAACCTTACTCTCATCAGAATTGGCTCAAAGAGGGAATGACATACACACTCAGCTGGGTATAGAAATCCATCTTACCCTCCATGAAAGCAAGAGGGGAAGGACATAAGAAAAGGAAGGGGTGATAGAAGGGAGGGAAAATTGAGGGAGGGGGTAGTCAGAAGCAAAAAATCTTAAGGAGGGACAGGGTTAAAGGAGAGAGAGCATAGAATGAACTGGGGGGGGTGTAAGAGAATAGGATGAAGATAAATCAGTTAGCAAATAGATGTGTAAAAATTTTGAAGCAGATTTCTCTGATGAAGGCATCATTTCTCAAACGTATAGAGAACTGAGTCAAATTTATGAAAGTAAGAGCCATCATGCAACTGGTAAATGATCAAAAGATATGTTTTGAGATGTAGTAATTGAAGCTATCTATAGCCATATGAAACACCCTAACTCACTATTGATCGGAGAAATGCATATTGAAACAATTCTGAGGTAGTACCTCATACCTATCAGATTGACTAATAGCACAGAAAAGGTAAATGACAAATGTTGGAAGGCATTTGGAAAAAATTAAACATTAATGCACTGTTTGTGGAGTTGTGAACTGATTCAACCATTCTGTAGAGCAATTTGGAACTGTGCCCAAAGGGCTATAAAATCATGCATCCCTTTTGACCTAACAATGCCACTACTAGGTCTGTATCCTAAAAGAGATAACAAAAAAACAAAACAAAAGGAAAGGGACATATATGTACAAAAAATTTTAATAGCAGCTCTTTTCTGGGGGCAAGGAATTAGAAACTGAGGTGATGTCCATCAATTGGTGAATGGTTGAATAAACTGTGATATGTAATTATGGTGGAATACAGTAGTATTCCTTCAATACAATACTGTGATATAAGAAATGATTTGCAGGATACTCTCAGAAAAACCAGGAAAGACTTGCATAGGTTGATGCAAAGTGAGATGTTTTGTTTACAAAGTGACAGCAATATTGTAAGATGATTAGTCAGGAATGACTTAGTTATTCTCAGCAATACAATTATCCAATACAACTGGGCAGGACTTATGATGAAAAATAGTATGTATCCCCAGAGAAAGAACTGATGGTGTCTGAATACAGACTGAAACATACTTTGTATAAACTTCATTTTTCTTGAGTTTTTGGTCTGTCTACTTTCACAACATGACTATTATGGTTATGTTTTGCAAGACCACACATACATAACCTATACTGAATTTTTTGCCTTCTCAATGAGGGAAGAATTACGAGGGAGGAAGGGGGAGAATTTGGAACTCAAGGTTTTAAAAAATGAACGTTAAAAATGGTTTTTACATGGAACTGGGGAACAATAAAGTACTAAAAATGAATTTATTTTCATCTCCTTAATGTCTTTCTTACTTGTTTTATGGTTCAATTTATCTAGCTCTTGCAGGGGGTAGATTGAGGTCCCTATTAGTAGAGTTTTACTACCTGTTTTGAGCTGCAACACATTTAAATTTTCCTTTAAAAATTTGGTTGTGTGCCATTTGCTCATTTTTTTTCCAGACTGTTTCTTGGCTTTGTGCTTTATATTAACTTTCTGCTCTGTTACCAAGGTCTTCAGGCTTTTTTCACACTGCTGTTTTCAGAGCTAGTCTAGAGATTTCCAAGTTTTTGGTGCTTCTAAGGGGGTGTAATTCAGGGAGAGGTTTGGTCACTACTTCCTCAGAACCATACTGCTCTACGGGGCCCCTGCTCCTTTGCTACCAAAGTTAAAGCTGCTCTTCTGGGTTCCTACTCTCTTGAAACAGCAAGTAATCTTTTCTGCCCCAGAAATGTGACCCAGAAATAGAGACAGGTCATGGAGCTGCCAACTCCAGACATCCAGTAGTAGCACAGGGGTCCTCTGTAGTCTATTTCTAACCAGCTGCCTAGCCCCCTTACCATCTCTGATTTGAGAGTTCCCAGAGCTGCTGCTGCTGCCACTTCCAAGACCCATAGCTTCTCTTGCTTCTGCTGCTATATGTGCTCTAAGCCAGCCCCCACCCCAGTGTCACCTTCTGACTTCTTAAGTTCTCTTAGGGGAGAAAAATGTCTCTTTCTGATGTTTTGTTGGCTTTTTCAATTTGAGGCATTATCTTAAAATTGCTTGTATGGGAATGTTGGGTAAGTTCAACATGAGGTGCTATTGTCCAATCTAGAGAAACCTTCCATCTTTGATTTTTTTTCCCATGGTCTGGTAATGAGGAATGGGCAGAACTGAATTCTGCTGCAAGCCCTGGGGTTGGTTTCTGCAGACCTACCAGAGTGTGGTAGCAGATGGGTCAGGGGCTGCTGAGTGAGAAGCCTTCTCTGTGTTTAGTTCATTAGGGATATTGGTGTTTTAGACTGTGAAGATACCTGAAATTTCTTTATCTCTTTTACATAGTTCCTATTTTAGAGAAGCTTAAGAAGTTAGGAAAATATGAGAAAACATTTAGTCCTAAATTCATGTGAAATGACTCCAATAGTTTTTCAAAAAATCTTTTTTTTAACCTTCTTATTGCTTATAGGATAAAGACCAAAATCCTCTCCTGGCATTTAACACCTTTTACAATCTTACATCTCCCTAATTTTCCAACCCTATTTCATATTATTCATTTTAAGGAACTCTAGGTTTCAAGCAAACTGGGTCATTCTCCGTCTTCCTCCCCAACACACCTTCTCTTCTTCTGCTCACACTGTTCAACAAGAAGTTGAAATGTCAACTTCTCTCACCCCCTTGTTTTGTCTGTTCATCCTTCAAAGTTCATCTCAAATTCTACTTCCTTCTTCCCTGATTCTCTCTGTGTCTCATAACCTTTCCTCTTAAGATATCACATAGCATTTTATCTCATACCTCTCTAATGCATTTATCTTATAATACTGTAAATGTGTTAGTTCCAGTTCTCTATATCTAATATATATGTATATATATGTATACACACATATACACATACATATACATACATGCATGCATATACATATGTGTATATATGTATATATATATAAGTTCTATGAGGAAAAGGGCCATGTTTTATCTAAACTTTGCTTCATCATTCAGTGCTTAACAATGCTTTGCATACAGTCGGAGTTTAACAAATACATGTTGAATTAAATTGTTGAATCAAATAGGGGAGAAAGAGACAAAAAACAAGGGAGTTCCCATTGGATTTTTCATACAACAGCATTAACAAAATATCTTTCGGCTACTAGTATGAACCAGCTTCCTACACCTTCTAAATCAATTATGTTCATAATGCTGATTATGATGAGCCACAGGGTCTAAGATGCACAGTACCATATTTCAGAAAAATCTTAGAACAAGAATTGAAAGAAAATATTCTTCTGACATCTCACAAATCTTAATTATTAACCCAGAATTATAGAATTATGAGAGCTATAAGGAACGTGAGATGCCATCCCTAGTCTAATTCAGTATTTTAATAAGAATATCAACACTAAAAGCAAAGAGTCATCTATTCTTTACTTTAATATCTCCAGATGATAGGGAACGCATTACCCCCTAAGCCAGTGGTTCTCAACCTTCCTAATGCTGCGACCCTTTAATACTCATATGTGGGCATATCTGCATGTGGGCAGACCCATCTGGAGGAGCGGTGTCTCATGTCTTGGTTCCTAAGACCATCGGAAATATATGTTTTCCAGTGGTCTTAGGCAACCCCTGTGAAAGGGTCATTCAACCCCCAAAGGGGTTGTGATCCACAGGTTGAGAACCGCTGCCCTAAGGCAATACATTACCATTTCTTAGAGCATTTTAAATAATAAAAATTATACAATAACTACTGGTAATTAATGAAAATGGGATACTACTTGAATGGGAGGAAACCCCTGGAATTGAGCTTTCTCAAAAAACATTCCAAGATGGTTGTGTTGGGTTGTTCTGTGGAACTGCTTGTTTCTCATTCTCTCCCTCTCCTCTTCCCTCTCCCCAATCCTTCTCTCTCTCATTTTCATTGTAAGAGAAGGCTCTTTAGGTAAGAGAGATAGATACATTTGGAAATGAAGTTGACATAAAAACAATATATAAATAAAAATTTTAAAACAAAATGAAATAAGAAAGCTCTCAAACCTTCATTAACTAGTTACATGCTTTTTACCACAGTCATTCTCCATCATCTCCCCCAAACCCTGGAAATAATTATTTCTAGACCTAAAAAGCTGAGATAATAAAATCCAGATTTCGGTTGAGAAGGAAATTAAAGGTATTCCCCATACAGTTGCTGGTAGCAAGGCAAAGACAGGAAGTAAGATGTTCTGTGAAAAGAGATACGTTCATTTTGCTTCTGAAAAGCATTTTTTTGTAGCTTATTTTTAGCCATGTAGGCCCCTACAGCTCACAGTATGAAGGATTCTGATACCAGTGAACTGTGTTCCTCTTAGGGGTTGCTATACTCAAAGCCTGAAGGGAATTATGTCATGGGTCATGGGAAAAGTGGATAAAAGGTTGTGGAGAGGCAGATTTGTGCTTTCCAGCACTTTGTTCTTACTGGAAGACTTCATGCAAAGATTAAATGAACAGTTGTCTGGAATGTGTTGAGGAAATTATTGACCAGGTGCTTGGTTTTTTTTCTTGGTTACTGAAATTACTTCTAACTCTGAGATTCTGTACTAAACAGCAATTTTTAAAAAATATGATTTAGGAACAGAAATTCTCCCAGAGAAGCAATTGAGGACACTACAGATATGTTCTAGTATACACATTCAGTGAATAAGAAAAATCACAGTCCTGATTCATTAGATAGATTGCTAAGTCTATTCTTATAGGATGGACTAGAGCAAAGCTTTTTAACTCTTTCCTCTCCTTATGAATTTTTTCCAATTTCTATTGACCCTGTCTTCTAAATTTCTCCCCTCTGTTCCACTGTCATTGCCACAATTTGGCAAATTTTACAATCAATTTTACGATCAATCATCCAACATTTATTAAGCATCTTCCTTTCCTGTCTAACTGCCTAATATGACAGGTGTGGGGTGGTATCTTTTAGTTGTTTTAATTTGCATTTCATCTAATCAATAATTATTTAATAATGATTTTTTTCTTTTTGGAGGGGGGAAGGTAGGACAATTGGGGTTAAGTGACTTGCCCATGGTCACACGGCTAGTTTTTTGTGTTAAGTGTCTGAGGGCAAATTTGAACTCAGGTCCTCCTGACTGTAGGGACAGTGCTCTATTCACTGCTCCACCTAGCTGCCCCCAAAACAACACATTTCTGAACACTTATTGAGTCTGTGTTTTATTTATCTCTTGCCAATTGTAACAAAAAAATGAAGCCTATGCAAAATGTAAAAACACAACTTTTAAACATCATGCACCAAGAACTTTTAAGCTCTACAAACAGTTGAATTAAAAAAAAACCTCAAGTCTGTGCCAACTAACCTTATTTTCATTTCTGTTCTGCTTATGGCAATTATGGTTGTTGTTGTTTTTTAAACCGTAGTAAAATGGGATCCCTGTCTATGGCAAAAATTTGTACCAGCAAAAATAATCATCTAGACATTACAAATATGGTTTGTATAGAAAAAGGCAGAAAATCAAAACACCACTTTCTTACAGTGGTTTTGCTTACCAGTACACTCATGCCCATTGCCAACATAACCAGAAAGGCAAATACAGCTGTAAGAACTGTCTCCATGGTAAATACACTGGGCTCTTTCCACAGGAGCACAATTGTGACTGCCTTCTTCACAAGGATTAGATGGTGGAGCAATTACTGAGAAAAGAAAAGGAAAGGATATCAAATTACTTTAGGTAGTTATAGTCTAATTCTGAAGATTAGTTTTTCTTGATTCAATTTTATTAGTCTATAAAGCACTTCTGACTCCAAGAGAGAAAGTGTGATGCATAATCCTATTATTAGTGTATCAGATATGGTATGCCGTATTTTGATTTTGAATCCTTATATGCTCCTTTCTCATGCCTGTGAAAGTTCATTTTCAGGGGAAGAAGAGGAAAGGAAATAATAATTTATTAAGTACTTATCACATGCCAAGCACTGTGCACCTTATGAATATTTTTTCATGTGATTTTCACAAAACTCTGAGAAATAGGTGGTGGCGTTATTCTTATTTTAGCGATAGAGAAACTGAGGCAGATAGAAATTAAATTATTTGCCCCAGGGTCACACAGCCAACAACTGTTTAAGGCCTGATTTGAATTCATGTCTTCCTCATTCCAAGCCTAGTGCTCTATCTGCTTCACCACCTGGATACTTCAGCTAACATCTTTAGACATAATTACAGTCTAATTAAGACATAATTAATTCATAAAAATAAGAATATTTTGTGCCTGTGCCATAAAACTCTGCTAACATTAATATTGCCCCACAAACTCACTAGATCAAAATGTTTCTCTTCTTATTTTCTCTAATGTTTTCACTTCATAAACAAGTTTTGAACTTTAGAAATGAGCTTGTTTCTCTTTTAATGCTATTCTTCCTCAATGGAACTTCTCTCTTGGAAATACAGCAAGGGTATATCTACAACAAACTGAAATCCTTAGACAGATAAATGGGATGATATTTTTAAGTTATGGCCTCAACTTCATTTTCATTTGAGGAAATTTTAATGTTGGTCTATTGAGGAGGCTGTCTATTACAAAGAAGTTACTACAGATTCGGGTAATATGGTCATGTCAGATGACCAGAATACTGAGACTTCTAGGTAGATAAATGGTCTTTCTTCAATAATCCAGTTAGAAAATATAGTTGGAAAATGATACCATTGGAACATAATCACAATTTTCAATAATTTCAATGTAAACTGCACAAGTGTATTTCAGAGGATTCAGCAGAGCTGTATAGAGTTAACTTCTAGAGAAAAAAATAAAAAACCGAGGTCAATCATTATTTTTGGGCGAAAATAAGCAAAATTTAAAAAGCATTGTGCACTTACAAATACAAGTGTGTTTATCTTCTGCAAAACCATAACCACTCTGGCACTCACACTTGTAGCTCCCAGGCAAGTTGACACACACAGCATTGTGGCCACATAGGTGGGAACCTGTTGCACATTCATTTACATCTAAATAAAAGGAAGTGAGAAAATTTTCAATTAAATTAAAAAAACTGTTTTAAACCTTAATGTGATTTTATCAAGAGGATTCCTAGCATTTAATGAATATTTTTTATTGAGCTGAATAATCTCAGGAAAGATAAATTATATATAAAAGTTAGAAAGGGTGAATTTTCCAAGAATAATATAATTAGAAAGAAATTTATTTTAAAATAAATTAAATATCTGAATTTATTTTATGAAGAATTTTTCTCTCTTGTTCTCCTTTACTTTCTCAACTATCATTATACTGGAAATTCTTTTATAGCTTTTACATTTTTCAAAAAGCGTGCTGCATATCAGAAATACATGGCACATATGTAAATATTTTAATTTTTAAAATGAATAGGACTTCGACTATAGCTTGTTGGAATATAACAGGTGGACATGAAAGTATGTGAATGTTAAGAGACACTGAAAACTCTTTTTTGTTGATCAGTCTAAAAGGTCCATAAAATAGTTTTAAAAATACAGCACTTTAAACTCAAATAACTTAAGAATCTCAATGAATAGCAGATGTTCCATTTTCATAATAGCCAGCCAAAAATAATCTCCCCAAACTTTTCACTTAAATGCTCTCCGCAGAATATTTTGTCCTTAAAAGAATAGTTCTTGGCATCAACAACACAGGACCACACAGCATTGTTGCTTTTGTTGAACAAAGGTAAATACAAAGAAAATACAAAGAAAAAATCATGTTTGTGCATCTACAAAACACAAAGCCAAATGAATAAAGAATCCCTCACCAAGGGGAAGCACAGTGAAGAGAGCACTGGCTCTGGAGTCTGGAACACCCAAGTTCAAATCCAGCCTCAGACATTTACCACTTACTAGCTGTGTGATCTTGGACAAGTCACTTAATCCCAATTTCCCTGCCATTCCCCATCCAAAAAGACAAAAATTAAATGAAATTTTAAGAAGAATCCCTCACCAAAACAATTTCTTCCATCTCCTTGGTAGCCAGTTGCACATTCACATGAATAGGCTAGTCCTGTTCCCACCAGACACTGAGCTTTGGTATCACATCCATGGCTTCCATCATAGCAAGGATTTATCACCAAGGGATCTATAGCCTCTGAATGTAGATGGAGAAAAAAGAACAACCAGCTTGACTATAATCCCAGCTCACTGACTGCATTCATCATGAAGCCGTTTTTTGCTCTTCCTCATTCAGTGCCTTATTTTTTCCCACCTCCATATAATAATTTGTTTCCTTGGTACTTTCAATAAAGGTGCTATTTTGTAATACTGCTATGTTTATTGTGCAGTTAGGACAAATGAATAGTAGATGAATGACCTAAATGTTACTCGTAAAATGTTCAAAAAAATCTAGGGCAAGTCTTTATGGCACATCAATGATCAGTTGACAACAATATGGGAGAGAATCATAGACGATGAAAATTTATGTATAGTTTGTAATCTGGATTCTCATTAAATGAGATCATGGATTCGTTGAAGTATCCAAACAAGTGTTATGTTTATCTCCACTAGACTGTAAGCTCCATGAATGAAGGTACCATATCTTATTAAATGTGTTTATCTTTTTTCAGTGTCTAGAACACTGATCTACACATAATAGTACGTTAAGTAAATGTTTCTTAAGTAGATTATAATGCATATTAAAAGGCTAAAAGAGGTAAGGATGGAGTTGAAGGAATGAAATCTACACATCTTTAGAAAGGAAAGCTGCTAATTCCAAGTTCCAGAGTATACCAGGGACACTATTAGCACATATCTATAATGTGACATTAACTCCATGTGAGTCTTACTCATTTAATCTTTTTTTT
>CM053598.1:208199263-208226368 GCA_028646575.1 Pseudocheirus occidentalis
TTCCTTATGATTTCTTTCCCATGATTACCCTCTCATGCTTCTTGTGTTTGCCTGTCAAATTTTCTGTTCAGCTCTGGTTTTTTCAGCAAGAATGTTTGAAAGTCCTCCACCTCACTGAATGACCATATTTTCCCCTGGATTACTCATTTAATCTTAATACCACACAACTTACCTCCTCCTCCCCACCTCCCATGAATGGTCTTTCTCTTCTATCAGGTGTATATTTAGGGAACATGAACTCACTTTAGTGTTCAGAACAATCAAAGAATATCTACTCCAAAGTCAAACATCAGTGACTTTGGAGATATTTATAACTAAGAGGGATGTTTTCTTAAGAAAACCTTATTTCTAGATACAACATCATCAGCTACAAGAAAAACCCCCACTATTTTAAAGTTAAATTTGATTTTTTTTAAACAATGAAAATCTGTCTTCTATCTCTCCCACTTCCCATACTAAGAAAGAACAAAAAGTCAAATCCTTTATCCCATGAATGGTCAAGCAAAGCAAATTCCTTCATTGACTGTATTAAAAAATACTTCTCCATATGCACTCTGAGTCCACTGCTTCTCTATCAAGATATGGGTAATACGTTCTATTGTGAGTCATCTGAAATTGTAGTTGGTTATTGCACTAATCAAGGGTCTAAGTCTTTCAAAGTTGTCTGCCTTCACAATATTGTTCTCATAAAAATCATTCTCTTGGTTCTGCTTATTTCATTTTGCATTAGTTCATGTAAGTCTCCCTAGTTTTTTTGGGAACCAGTAATATCACATTACATTTATAGGCTACATCTTTTTCATTCATTCCCAAACAAGGGGTTTCACTCAGTTTCCAGTTCCCTGTCACTGCAAAAAAGAGCAACAAAAATTTACTTTATTCCAAATTTGAGGGTTTTTTTTGCTTAGAACTAATTGCTCCCTTAATCTACTCTGCCCCTTATCATCCCTTTCCCCCCTTTTCCTTCTTTCTTACTGAATGAAATATGTTCCTACACCAAACCATGTCTCCCCCCGCCCCCTGACCAGTCTAAATGAGACTGAGGTTCAAGTGTTAGCCCCTCCTCCCACTCATTCCTCCTTGTTTGTACTTGAACAAGTCATGTACTTGCATACTGCAGTTATGTACAATAATTTTCTCTACCCTTCCTCTCTCTGCCCACTATCCATGTATTCCTTTTCATTCCCTTCCCATTCTCTTAAGATCATCAAAACATAACAGAACCACTCTTAGTTGCTCTACCTAATTACTCTGTCCAGGATCCTTGAGGATGATGATAGGCTTCTAAAGGGACACGTGTCTTACTTTCCCATACTAAAATATAAACAGTTTATTCTTGCTTAGTCCCTTATGATTGTTCATTCATATTTACCTTTTTTATGTTTCCCTCGATTCCTTTGTTAGGACTTCAAAGTTGTTTTGCAGCTCTGCTCTTTTCATCACAGAAATACAGAAATCCTTTGTCTCATTAAATATCCATAACTCTCTCTTCCTCCATCCCCCTAGAGCAGTGGTTCTGAACCTTCCTAATGCCAAGACCCTTTAATACTTGCATGTAAGCATATCTGCATGTGGGCGGACCTGCCTGGAGATGGATAGAGGCGTGGTATTTCGGTTCCTAAGACCATTGGAAATACATGTTTTCCAGTGGTCTTAGGTGACCCCTGTGAAAGGGTCATTCAACTCCCAAAGGGCTTGTGACCCACAGGTTGAGAATTGCTGCCCTAGAGGGGCAGTATTCCAATAATTAAAATAATTGCATTCCAAGCTCTCTATTCCTGTCATGGGATTGCTGCTAAATTTTGTGTGAGCCTGACTGTGGCCCCTCAGAATTTTAATTTTTTCTTTCTGGCTCCTTACAGTCTTTCTTTGATCTAAAAGATGAGCAGTTGTGGCTATAATGTTCCTGCAAGTTTTCATTTTGAAATCTCAGGAAGTGACTGCTGGATTCTTCCTATTTTCACTTTGGTCCTCTGGTTCTAAGAGATCTAGGTGATTTTCTTTTTATCTCTTAAAAATGTCTAGGTTATTATTATTATTATTATTATTATTATTATTATTATTATTGCTTTCATGTGGCCAAATCATTTTAAAATTGTCTTTCTTCAATCTATTTTCCATGTTTGTTGTTTTGCTCTGATAACTTACATTTTCTTCTATTTTATCAGTCTTTTGACTTTGTTTTAAATATTTTTTTATTGCATCATGGAACCATTATGGTCTATTTTGTTACACTCTAATTTTCAGGGAATGATTTCGAAAGAACAAAAAAATCCAACATGGTGAAAAAGAGATATGTATTGGAAGAAGGGTGAAGGGAGGAGCAGAATGGGGGAAATTTTCTCATGTAAAAGAGATACTCAAGAAAGAGATTTTATGATACAGGGGAAAATGAGAGTGGTAGGGGGCAGTGCTTGAACCCTTCTCTTATTGGAATTGGTTCAAAGAGGAAAGAATATATATACACTCACTTTTGTACAGAAATATAACATGGCCAATAGGGAAGTGAGAGGGCATGTAGATAAGAGAAAGGGGAGAATTTAAAGGCAAGAACAGATTGAAGGAGGTAGTGGGTGGAAACAAAATAGACTTTTGTGGGAGGACAGGATAAAAAAAGAGAAGAAACAAGAAAATGGGATGGAAGGAAATACACAGTAATCATAACCGTGAATGTGAATTGGTTGAACCTACCCATAAAACAGAAGCAGAGAGCAGAATGGATTAGAAGCTAGAATCTAAAAATATGTTGTTTAACAAGAGACACATTTGAAACTGAAAGACTCACAGAGTTAAAATAAAATGCTGGAATAGAATCTAATGTATTTTAAATGAACAAGAGCAACAAAAACGGCAGGGTAGCAATCATGATGTTAAACAAAGCAAAAACAAAATCCCTAATTAAAAGGGATAATCAGGGAAACTATTTTGACAATGATGTCATGTCAAAAATTTCATGGCAAATTTCTTGGATAAAGGCCTCATTTCTCAAATATATACTGAGTAAGGAACTGATTCAAATTTATAAAAATAACAGTCATTCCCCAATTAATAAATGGTCAAAGGATATAAACAGGCAGTTTTCAGAAGAAGAAATCAAAGCAATCTGTAGTTATATAAAAAAATCTTCTAAATCACTATTAATTAGAGAAAGGCAAAGTAAAATAACTCTGAGGTTCCACCTTACACTTATGAGAAGTGACTAATGCTGGGAGAGATGAGGAAAAACAAATACACTAATGAATTTTTGCAACAGTGAACTGGTCCGACCATTTTGGAACTAAACCAAAAAGGCTATAAACTGTGTGTATACTTGGACCTAGCAACACCACTACGAGGTTTGTATCCTAAAGAGATCAAAGGAAAGGGAAAGAAGTTATGTAGCAGCTCTTCTCGTGATGGCAAAGAATTGGAAATTAAGAGGATGCTCGTCAATTGGGGAATGGTTGAATAAGTTGTAGCATATAATTGTAATGGAGTACTATGGTGCCACAGGAAATGATGGGGTGGGGTTAGAAAGACATGGCAAGACTTATGTGAATGGATGGAATGTGAAATGAGAAGACCCAGGAGATCATTTTGCATAGTAATGGTAACGTTGTAATGATTATCAACTGTGAAAGAAGTGGCTATTCTGATCAATACAATGGTCCAAGTCAATTCCAAAGGACTCATGAGGAAAAAATGCTATCTCCAGAGAGATAACAAGTGAACTTAGACTGCAAACTGATGTATACTTTTGTCAGTTTATTTTGTTGCTTTTTAAAAAAAAAATATGGCTCAGGGTGGCTAGGTAGCACAGTGACTAGAGTGCTGGCCCTGGGGCCAGGAGGACCTGAGTTTAATTCTGGCTTCAGACAATTAACAGTTACTAGCCATGTGACCTTGGGCAAGTCACTTAACCCCAGTCGCCTTGCCTTCCTACCTCCAAAAAGCAAAAAAAATTGTGGCCACTATGGAAATGTTTTGCATGATTTCACATATATAATTGATATCAATTTGTTTGCTTTCTCAGTGGGCAGGGAAAGCAGCAGAAGGGAGAGAGAGAATTTGGAACTCAAAATTTAAAAAGAAAAGAATGTCAAAAATAAATAACTATATTAAAAAAAGTTTTAAATGGACATTTTCTATTTCTTACATTACCATAATTATTCCAAGTATTATTCCCTCTACTCCTTCCAGAGAGCTATTCCCATATGACATAAATAATTATTTTTTAGAGAAGATAAAAATTTGTAGAACTGATCAATACAAAGAAAAAAGTCTGAAAACATGTGCAATGTGTAACACTTGTGAACCTCCATAAAGGGGTTAGAGGTATCTTCTCATATCTCTTAATTTTAGTTCTACTTAATCTTTATAATTTTGGTATATTACTTTTGATTTTTAGTGAGTAGTTGTGCTTTCCACTTTTCATGACTGTAGGTACTATGTCTATCTATCTATCTATCCATCCATTCATCCATCCATCATCTATCTATCTATCTATCTATCTATCTATCTATCTATCTGTCTGTCTGTCTGTCTGTCTGTCTGTCTGTCTGTCTGTCTATCTATCTATCTGTCCATCCATCCATCCATCCATCTAGTTTCCTTGGCTCTACTTACTCACTTTCCATCAATTCATATGAATTGTTTTGTGTTTCTTTGTATTCATCACATACATTTCTTACAATATAGCACATTAATATTTCATTACATTTATATTCCACAATTTGTTTAACCATTACTTAATCTAAAAACATCTACTTTGTTTCCAATTCTTAGCTGTCACAAAAAGTTCTGCTCTAAATATTTTGGCGCATATGGAAACTTCCTTTTTATCGATAGCTTCCTTGGGGTATAAGCACAGTAATAAAGTCTCTGGTTCAAAGGATAGGGGCAGCTTAGTTTATTTGCATAATTCCAAATTGCTTTCCAAAATGGTCCTACCATTTCAGAGTTCCTCCAGCAATGAATTAGTGTGCTTATTCTTCCACAGTTCCACCAAAAGTGTATTTTGTCATTTTTGATCACTTCTGCCAGTTTTTGCAGTGTGAGGTAAAAGCTAAGGGTTGTTTTGATTTGTTTTTAGTTATTGGGGCATTTTTTTTCTTGTGGTTATGAATACCTTGTTCTTCTTTGAGAAGTTTGCTCATTTACTCTGACCACTTATTGGAGAACGGATATTAGTCACACACATATACACATACATGTGTGTATACGTGTGTATATGTACACACATATGACTAATAGATATGCATATATATTACTAATATGTTTGTATTGTCCAATATAAAATATATGTCTATATATGTATGACATATAAATGTGTCATATATAGCTAATATGCATTGGTTGTTAGATACCAAACCCTTACAAAAGAAATTTGATATAAAGGCTATTTTCCATTCAATAACTTCCCTTCTTATATTAGACACATTAATGCTGTTTGTGCAGAAGCTTTGTAGTTTCAAGTAATCAAAAGTTAACTATTTTATCTCTTGTAATTGCCTCTTTGGTTAAGAATACTTTTTATATCTGTATGAAAGGCATATGATCTGTTACTTTTCTATTTTTTTATAGCATGATCTTTAATGTTAAGGTCATGTACCTATTTAGAACTATTATAGAAAATGGTGGAAGGCTATTAGTCTAAGCTTACTTTCTCCCATACTGCTCTTTAGTTTTCCTAGCAATTTTAAAAATAAAAAAACAAGCTTTTCCTTACATAATTTATGTTTTTTACTTACTAAATGCTGGGCTACTGAGTTCTATTGTTTCTGAATCCCCCTCGTCTAGTTTGTTCCACTGATCTATCTCTATTCTATAAACCAATATGAAATGATTTTTCGTTAACTACTCCATTATAATACAGTCTGAAATCTGGAAGTGCTATTCCCTCTTCATTTCTATGTTTTCTCATCATTTCTCTTAATATTCCAAATGTTTTGTTTTTCCATATAAAATTTGATATTATTTTATTAAGTTCTATAAAGTATCCTCTTGGCAATTTGATTTGGATAACATTAAAATTGTAAATTAATTTTAGTAATATTGTCATTTTAATTATATTGGCACAGACTAGCCGTGAGCATTGCTATTCCTCCAGCTTTTAAAGCATGTCTTTATTTCTTTAAGAGTACTTTGTAAGAGAATCTATATGAATTTTTGTGTACTGTAGGTGGTTGATCTCTGTGGTTGATCTCTAGATATTTTATATATTCTGTAAGTAAAAGGATTTCCTTTTCTACTATTACTATTTGTGTTTCATTGTTTTTTTTAGAAATGTTATTGATTTTTGAAAATTTATTTTGTAGCCTGTAACTTTGTAAAAGCTATTGTCTCAATTAGTATCTTTGCTGATGCACTAGGATTTCCTAAGTAAACTGTCAGCAAAGTGGGATATGTTCTTTATGCTTTTAATTTCTTTCTCTTTTACTACTCATGTTGCTAGCATGCCCAGAACCATATCACATAATAAGGTAAAGAGTGGACACCCTTGCTTCACTCCTGTCTTTATTAGAAATTTTAAGAGTATACCCTCACATATAATACTTTTAGATTTACAGAGATGCTTTTATGATATTAAAAAGGACCCTCTATGCCTATACTTCATAGGTTTTTAAATTTTTTAATTTTTTTAACCACAAAAGTGCTGTGCCTTCTCCGAGGCTTTTTTTTCTACATCTGTTGAGATAATCATGTGCTTTTAGATGTTTGTTTTTAACATAATTAATTCTGTTGATTGTTTTCCTAAAGTTCAACCATCCTTGTATCATAAGAATAAATCCCATTTGATCATAATGAATGTTTCTTGGATAAATCACTTTAGTTTGACTGGATTTTGTTTAAAATATTTGAGTCAGTGTTCATTAATTATACTGATCTATAGCTTTTTTCCCTATGCTTTATATATCCCTGGTTTGGATACTAGAACTACATTTGTTTTATAAAAAGATTCTAGGAGGGTGCTTTCTTTCTCAGTTCTAAAAAACAACTTGTGAAGAATGGGTATTAACTATTTTGTTTTTGTTTTTTTGCCTTTTGGAGGGCAGTTGGGATTAAGTGACTTGCCTAACATCACACAGATAGTAAGTGTTAAGTGTCTGAGGCTGGATTTGAACACATGTCCTTCTGACTCCAAGGCCAGTGCTCTATTCACTGCACCACCTAGCCACCCCTATAAACTGTTCTTTAAAAGTTTTATAGGAGCCTATGAATCTATTGGAACCAGGAGGATTTTTTTCCCTCTATTTTTTTTCCCTTTTTAGCTCTGTTTGCTTTTCTGAGATTGGGTTTTTTAAGCTTTCTCTATATTTTTAAAGTATATATTTCTTTTGTATTTTCAGTTTTGCTGGAATATAACTACATGTAATACATTTTAATTTTTATTATTTAATTTCAACTAGTATTGCTGTGATTTTAGTTTGATGATTTGTTATTTTATTGATTTTAATTTTTGCTCTTCTTTTTAAGCAGATTAGCTAATGGTTTATTCATTTTATTAATATTTTCAAAGAAAAGTTTTGTCTGTCTTTTTCATTTCTAACTTATCTATTTCCCCTCTACATTTTAATATCTCCTCTTTTGTGCTTATTTTTAGTTTTGTTTGTTTTCTTTTTTTAATGCATATTCAGTTCATTAATCATCTTTTTTCTATTTTGGTAATGTATGTTTATAAGGAAATAATTTTCCCCCTGAGAACTGCTTTAGCAACATCCCAGAAATTTTAGTAAGTTGTTTCATCATTATTATTTCTTTAAACATAATAATTAATTATTTGTGTGGTTTCTTCTTTGACTCACTCATTATTTAGGATTTGATTAAATCTCCATTCGGGTTTGTTACTCTTGTTCGCTAGAACGATTGCAACTCCTTCTTTTTGGATTCACTTGATGCATAATCTTTTTTTTTCCATTTCCAAAATTTTATTTTGTATTTATCTGTTTTGTGAATGTGTTT
Source organism: Pseudocheirus occidentalis (assembly GCA_028646575.1). Taxonomy (NCBI): domain Eukaryota; kingdom Metazoa; phylum Chordata; class Mammalia; order Diprotodontia; family Pseudocheiridae; genus Pseudocheirus; species Pseudocheirus occidentalis. The sequence goes on from CM053598.1 coordinate 208,207,205, forward strand.
ATTGCAAGCTACTGATTTTGGGGTTCCGCTACACAATATATTACTCTTTTTCATTTTATTGGATCATTTAATCTCTTGACATCTTTTAGATTTTTTTTTGCTTCCCTTTTCCTAGGTTGTATTTCACTTTTATGTATTACATTCCCATTCTATTGTTCTCTCATTTATGTCTTTGATGAGGTTGCCCTTGTATATTCAGGTTTTTCTATTTTCCTCATTATTTTTGCTGTGTAAACCATAATTTATGCCCTCATAATTCTCATTTGTCTTTTAAACTACTTAGGAACAGCACGTTGCGGTTCTGTGTTCTCAAATTTCACAGATTCCTAAAATGTTGAATTCTTTTCCAATTGTGTTACAGTATTTATTCACAGATGTCCAAATTCCTTGGTCATATCTGAAGGCCTTCAGTTTGTTTTCCCTTTTCATTTATCCATGTTTACAGTCTTTGAGTATTCTCCTTCCTGAAATCATTGATGTTTTTGGTCTTTTTTCACCCTTTAATTGTTCTCTTATCCGTAAGTCTGATAGATAATATATTTCATGTTCTTATTTTCCTTATCATTTTCTGACTCCTCTCCTTTTACCATGGTTTCCTTGGGAGAGGAAGCTCAAAATGTCTCAGCTTCCTCTCTCATTGGGTAATTCATGGTTCACCATCCTAGGTCTTGGCCCAAGTGACTTTTGGGTAGTATGAACTAGTCTCAGCTGGATGCTGTGCTCTTTCCCCCAGGTCTAGTGTGCTGCACAGCTTCCCACATACTTGATGTCCTGTTCTGGAGACCGGTCCCACTTCCTCTGTTCTCCGGTCCAGAGATGACAGTTTCGTGCTTGTTTTCCCTGGTATTACAAGGACGTTGCTTTACATCAGAGGAGCTTCAGGTTGTAGCTCCTGGTAGATTTTTGCTTTTGGAGCTGAGCTGTATGTTGACTCCTGAGCAAACTTCTACAGCCCAGAGCCAGTCTTCACTGCACTGGAAAGAGGGAGTGGGGGGCCAGGGTATGGGGGTGCTCTTTTCTTCAACCGTGGTTGAAGGGATCCCCATCCCCTCAATATATCACTTAGAGTGTCTTGTACTGTTGCCCTGTCCTACTCCCTTTCTTCCTTAGTTCTTTTATTTGGTATCAGTAGTTTGGGGCTTTGTAGTGCCGATGCTATAGATTTGTATTCCCTAAAAGGATTTTGCTTCGGAGAGGCTAAAGTTACCTGCCAGTGCTAGCCAGGGCAAATTTCCATAGCCTAGGGCTGAGGTATCCATGGGGTATTTATCCCTTTAAAAGGGGAGGGGAAACTGTTATAAGACTGTGTCATATTCTTCAGTCTACTAGCATAGACCAGCACACTGTCAGTAGCATGAAAGGAGGGTTGCTGAGTGAGCTCAGGGTCGGTGAGAATCAGTTCATGAGTTTTGGAGGGCTTTTTTTTTTACCGTCTTTTGAATTCTGGGTGTCCTAAACCATGGAGGCAGCTGATCTTGCTTATCTTTTGTGAACAGTAAATTGAGGGCATGCCCATAAATGATTTTAAGTTCTGAATCCTATGACCCAGAGTTTTCCATGATCACAAAACTAGTCATTGTCAGAGGATGTTAATTTAGGTCTCTTGACTCTAAGTTTAATGCTTAAAATGATGGAAATAGTCTCATGTTCCTTATCTCCTACCTATGTTTAAAAAAACAACTAAGATTATCTATTGTATTTTAGAATATTCTATCTTGGTTCAATAATGCATTAAACAGCTATATTAGTGGATAAAATAAATCGTAATCAGCTAACTGTTAAATTATCCAAGGAATCCAGAAGAGAGTAATGCATATGAAAGTAGAAATTACATTTTTCATTACGTTTCAAAACTTTAGATGATTTCTTAGAAATTGAGTATGATTAGGAACCATTCACCTTCCTGCCCATCTTTATTTTTCTGAAAGAATTAACTTCTTGAGATCAGGTAAAAGGTAAAGAATACAAATTAAATTCAACCATTGCCAATAAATTTTTTCTTACCTTCCACTGGGCCAATCTGATTGGTCATAGCATATCTAAGCACTTTTTCTTCCTCATCATATAAAGCAAAAACACGATCCACATTTAGCTGCTGAGTTCTAGGAACAATCCTGGGGTTAGTAGCATGATTGCAGTCCTGGTAAGTAATGTTCTGGTGTAGATTATAAGATAATGTTTTGTTGGTTTCACCAAGTGAAAGATAATATTCTCTGGAGGTTGTAGAAGTTACAGCTGCAAAGTAAATGTTAAAACTATTAAAGAAAAAACATTCTTTTAGAAGTAGCTGTTTCAATCTGGTACAAGTTTTTCTAATTTTTAAAATGTGGTTACTTAGGAGACCTGCAACCCAGCATAAAGGATACAGGAATTACATCTAATCAGCATACTGAACATTTTAAGTTGTAAAAAAACCAAAAAGCAAAGGCACTGCAGAGAATACAGTGTTTTGAAACCAACACTTCTCCCAGCATTATAGAGATTTAAGCAAGTCTGAATAAGTAATGAAGAGAAGAACAATTAATTCTTTTTTGGTTTAGTCAGCGGTATTTTTTTTTTTTAGCAAGAACCTATCTCTGAAGAGACAATTCATAGTTATTTTGCCTTTTAATTAGCATAAGGATTAACCAGTTAGTGACTGATTCATACCCTCTCCTTCTCATTCTCTTCTCTCAGGGTGATGCTAGTCTTCTCTACATACCAGGAGTAAGGGTAAAAAGAGAAGGTAAAATGTAAGCAGAGTTATCTAGTACAGCTCTGGTCAAAACTTCCTGTAATCATTAGCTTAAAGCAAAATTTTAGCATTAGCTGTGAACTTCAATTATCCTTATATTCCAAAGCCTAAAGTAATATAAAATTAAGTGATTATATTTTCTATTTAAAATCGGAGGCTATCATACAGGGACCACTGCTGTTCTTAAATCATAGCATCTAAGATTTTTTCTGACATGCAAGGTATGTATAATTATAGCAAAAATTCCTGAAGTTACATATACCCAAATCAGAGTAGTGGTAAAGCTCCTTGTATGGTTCAACATGAACTGTAAAATTTGCTGGGATGAAAGGCACTTGGCCTTGAATATTTGTCTTAACACTCAGGTAGTTTTCTGGATCAAGTCCTTCGGCAATGTGAGTAATATGAACTCTCTCTTCTCCTGGGTAGAAGGTGATATCCATGTGATGAGTGAAAGCGGCACCTTTTAAGAGATAGAAGAAAAAAAGAGGCAGCAAAAGAGAGAAAAAGAACTCTTGTTCAGTTCTTTCTTCTTTTCATTTCTTTTACATTTCACAAATAACTAAGATTATCAGAGAGTTAATATCAAAAAAACAACAGTTGTTAGAGAAAGTGTCAACATGATGAAGTGGTAAGCAGTATAGAGAGCTCCCCTCCATATAACGTCTCTAAACAGATCAAGAAAATGTGCTGGATCAAATTCTGATAGAGACATCTAGAAAAAGTCACAATTACCTATTTGTTTAGCCAAGCTGAGCATAGGGAGACAGACACTGGGAATGTAAAAAAAAAATAGGCTTCTGCCATCAAGGAGCTTTCTTTTTCTAGGGGGAAACAACACATACATATACAAGAAAATCATTAAGACAGCGGTTCTCAACCTTCCTAACACTGCAACCTTTTAATACTCATATGTGGGCATATGTGCATGTGGGCGGACCTGCCTGGAGACGGATAGAGGAGCCGTGTCTCATTTCCTAAGACCATGGGAAATATGTGTTTTCTAGTGGTCTCAGGTGACTCCTGTGAAAGGGTCATTTGACTCCCAAAGGGGTCACGACCCACAGGTTGAGAACCACTGATTTAGAAGGTAAGAGTGAGAATTAGCATCTGCCTCATGGAAAACTTTTGGGTTACATGATCCAAAGATGGAAGACTAGATGTTCTCCCTGATCTCCATGATCACTCACTAAAATAATAATTGTGCTTAAGAGAAAAACCTGTTGCAACTGTCTCTACATATTAAGACACCAAGAACTTTTATGAGTAACAAACTGATGAATGAACAGAAGAGAAGATTATCCCTATTTTCCAGTGTACTCATTCAACCTTTCTCAACAGTCCACTGTCAGGGCAACACAACAGGACCCATTGGGCTTGTGCTTTGTTAACCACTTGGTAATTCCATTCTTGCTTCTGTAGTTTCTGCCAGTGAATACACTTCCCTGCCTGCTGCTCTCATCCCTCTACTCTGTAGTGGTAAGCAACAAAAATCAAATTTCCCCCCATTTTCCACCTGTGCTAAAGATGGGGAGGCATAGGAAAGCTTTTGTGCTCCATCTGTTTTGTCAGTTGGCTATACCAAGCCAATATTCAACAACAACAAGGACAAAAACCCTAAAGAACAGAACTAATTGGGACAGGGTAGCACCTCCACCAGGTCCAAAGGAAATGAAAGTGGCATCCAGCCTAGGCCACGTCTATACTTTACTGCCTCCAACAAAAAAGTTAATTACCCAATGTGGAATCTGAAACAGTTTTGAGGTCCAGATTCCCAGAAACTACCGTCAAAGGGGAAGGGGAAGAAAAGACTGAAAATACAAAAGATTACAGGAATAATAGCAAGCACAAGCAAATGAGCCAACATGGAAGATATTAATAATAGAAGGGAAAGTGGCATGACTTCCATGAAGTGAAATAACAGGTGAATGTGGTGAAATCCATGGTGGTAAATCTTTCCAAAGAAACAAAAGCAAAAACAGCCTATTAGCAATAGAAATATATTATATTTGTATATAATATATAATAATATAATATATATTATATGCATATAATATATAAATATTATATTAAAATATATAAGTATAAATATAAATAACAAGTCGAGGACAATATGGAAGAAGAGGAACAAAAAAGAATAATGTTAAAAGAAATTTGGGAGGTAGAGGTATGGTGAGCAACCCTCCTCACACCCCCCCCCCCCCAATCATCCAAAGAGATCTAGAAAATGCTTTAGACCAAATCCTGATTAGGACTTTCAAGGAAAAGTCACAGTGAGTCATTTTTACAGCCCAGGTCATTATAGATAGAAAGATAAAGGTTTTTAAACACTGAAGATGGGGCCTGGCCTGAAATATGGCATGCAGTCATTCCAATGCCCAGGAATTGAGGCTGTGCATCAAGGCAAGCCTAGGTCTTACACCAGTGGTTCTCAACCTTCCTAATGCCGCGACCCTTTAATACTTGTATGTGGGCATATCTGCATGTGGATGGACCCACCTAGAGACAGATAGAGGAGCGGTTTCTTGGTTCCTAAGACCACTGGAAAAATGTGTTTTCCAATGGTCTTAGGTGATCCCTGTGACTCCTGTGAAAGGGTCGTCAGACCCCCAAAGGGGTCACAACCCACAAGTTGAGAACCGCTATCTTAGACCCATATCAAGACAATGTGTGATATTATACAGGAAGAACAGTGCCACTTAGCCGTTTTTCCACTTGTCACCCAGTGGTGGTGTTCCAGGTAAAGAGTGACCAAAGGCCCTAGCTAATATACTGAGCAAAGAACAAGTTCAGAAGCAAGCGGCAGCTATGTGGCTATGACCCCAGGGGTGGCAGAGTCTCAGTTTTAGCTCCTAGACTAGGTTACTAAAGCCTACAGAGAAATAACCAGGGAAGGAATCCCAGACCAAAAGGCAACGTGGAGTTCTGGAATAGTAGACTTTTCCAGCTGATAGTTGAGCAGATATTCCACTGCAACTCTAAATGCGACCAGCCCCAAATGCACATCTGGAACTTGCAGAGCTTAGACAAGGAGGAAAGCAATGAAACTTTGCCTTTTATTGCACCACTTTGGGAAAAATGAAAACTTTCAGTTCTCTAGCCTGAGCTATCCTCAATACCACAAGAAAGCAATGGCAGGACCAGTCCATTCATTTCACACAGAAATGTTACAAGCCTGTCTCTAACATACAGTCGAATTAGAAAGTAGGCTTGGAATATGATATTCCAGAAAACAGAGGCTATAGACAACCCCAAGAATAACTTACCCATCAAGACTACGTATAAATCCTACAGAGCAGACAAAAACCCATGTATCTAATGAAATAAAAGACTTCCAAGCATTCCTGATGAAAGCTGTAGAAAATCTCCGAAGTTCAAACATAGGAATTTACAAATAAGAAGGTAAACATGAAGGAACTATGATAAGGGACCAAACAAAGATAAATGACTTATATTCAAAATAAGGAGATGTGATATGTTTCCTCCCAGAACTCTATCATCATCTGGGGTGACAAAATGAATCTAATTAGACAGAAAGGTGTAAGGTATGTTCAGGGAAGACTAGTATCTCTGGTGTGAGGGCTGCTTTTCACCTGATTCCAAATTCCACCTGTAGCTCCAAGAAACTAGAGCATATGCAGCAGCCGTACCCCATTTCAGCAGACAGGTTAAACCAGACTGGGGGGTAACAAAGGGGTCTCAAACCCTCTGGTGCATTAGGGAAGCAGCTACCATAAAGTATGTAAAGACTTCCCCCAGCAAAATGGGAGGATGAGAATAATTTGTTCCAATGGCAATGAAGTCAACTGAAATAAGAGCTATGGAGCATTTAGAGCTTGGTTAGACATCAGATACCAAAGTCATCCATTGCATTCCAAGCTATCACCAGTCATCTTGACTTTGTCAAGGAACTGCCCCCTTAAAAAGTCAAGGGGGACCATCTCCAGTATCTTCAGTGGGGAATTTCTCAGATGGAAGAATCCAAAAGGCAGGTACCTTGGGAATCCAGACCAATTCTCTCAGAAGTTCCTCTAAGGCAATGATTCTCAACCTTCCTAATGCCATGACCTGACCCTTTAATACTCGTAAGTGGGCGTATCTGCATGTGGGGGGACCTGCCTGGAGATGGATAGAGGAGCGGTGTCTTCATTCCTAAGACCACTGGAAATATGTGTTTTCCAATTGTCTTAGGCAACGCCTGTGAAAGGGTTTGACCCCCATAGGGTTTGTAACCCACAGGTTGAGAACCGCTGCTCTAAGGAGTGCCACTTCTGGTTGTGGATACTGCCCCCCTCAGAGGAGAAGGGGTCACATGTAAGAGGATATTGTATATCCTACAGCATCCTTATTGGGGCAAGGGTAGACTCTTTGTCCAGGGAAGACTGAAAAAGGAGCTATTAAGCTGTGTAGAGGTTAGTTTGAGAATACGAAGAGTTTAGGAGATTGTTCTGGCAAAAACATGTAATGTTTGATTACTTAGAAAGCTCTGGAATTTTATTGAACAATCTTCCAAAACCAGTTTAGAAAAGATGAACTATTGAGATCATCAAATCCTTCATCAGTCTCAATTTTTCTTCCTGTGATTTTGGTAAAAAGTCTAGAGAAATGGAACTTTAACTAGATCTTCTCTCCATTAGGGACTTGTTCTAAATGGATGAACCCAATTGGCAAATTAGACTAAAGCAAGTCTGTATTGTTAGTAAGTTACATTTTTAATTGATCAGATTCTAAAAATATTAATATAATTGGGAAAGAAAAGTTATCTTAGACTGACAAGAGGACCCCAGAGACAAGATGGTCTGAAATTCTCTACTTAATAGAAGAGACAGGTAGGATCTTGCCTTCAAAATCTCCTAGAGAAAAACCTAAGAGAAGTTCAGGCCTCATTTAATGTTGTTCTATATGTGTTCATCTTTTTTGGTCTTTTTGGAGAGGGAAAGGCAGGGCAATTGGGATTAAGTGACTTGCCCAAGTTCACAGAGTTATTAAGTGTCTGTGGCTGGATTTGAACTCAGGTCCTTCTGACTCCAGGGCCTGTTCTCTGTTCTCACTGAACCACCCAACTGCCCCTATATATGTCCATTTTGTAAATGACAAAACTAAATTTAAGAATGATGGGTTCTGGGTGGGTAGGTGGTGCAGTGAATAGAGCACTGGCCCTGGAGTCAGGAGGACTTGAGTTCAAACCTGGGCTCAGACACTTAACACAAAAACTAGCCGTGTGACCTTGGGCAAGTCACTAACCCCAACTGCCCTCCAAAAAGCAAAAAAAAAAAAAAAGAATGATGGGTTCCTTACTTCAGATAGAAAAGGATCTTATGTAGTTAGGAAAATCTTTAACAGAATGGGAAACGAGTGTCTGTTTTTTCTGTTATGCTGTTCTTGCTTTGTGCTAACCTATAGCTAACAGGTGTTTTATGTATGCCTATTTTTTTTGGCATGATCAACCAAAAGAAAGAGTCTGTAAAAAAGTAAACTTTCATAAAAGCCCAAAGAGGACAAACCTCTCTTTTTTCTGTTTCCAACATTGGTCATGTTGGATGCTGGTGAGTTGAAAGATACAAAAATTAATTGAAAATTAAGATACAAAAAAATGACTGGAAACCAAACTTGAGAAAAAGCAATAATCAAATTTCTTTCATTTCCAAATTATAATTTAAATATCTTTATAGAGTATTTTGATGAACTTATGAGCAAACTCTGTAGACTTTAATGAAAACAACAACAAAAAAAGAACAAACTCACAGATCAGTCATTCATTCCTTAAAAGGGACCGATTGAAAACTATTGTTTGAATTTTAAGAATTGTCATGAGATATGTTCAGAGGAGATTCAGTGAAATAAGAATTCAAGGAAATGTTAAAATGAGAAAAACTTAGGAAATATTAAGGGAGAAATTACAACAAGACTCTTCTGAGCTTAAATATTTCCACAGTTCAGAATTTTGAAAGCCTGAAGAAGTTTCAGTTAGCCAATCTCTAAGTCTGAAGGTATCAATCTGGGGAATTGGTTTTAATTTTAGTGTGGAATAAAAGTGTACTTAAAAACTGTATTTAAAGTTGGGATAAGGTTATTATGGAAAGGAATTTTTGTTATTAGAAGACAGAAAAAGGAAATTTTAAACCATCTTCAGAAAAGAATAAAAGTGGGCAGAATTGGAGCTCATTTACCCGTCTAATGTTTATTGCTTTTAAACAGCCAATCTGAGGGCATCAAACAAGTCCTAATTGGGACTCCAAATTGAAGGTGGATCCCAAAGTGCAAAAACAAAACAAAACAAAACAAAAAACCTAAATTTTGTTTTGAAATCAGAAAGCATTTGAAGGTAAGTGAAATTTAATGATATTGTAGTTTAAGTCAATTATTTAGGTAAATTGTAACACAGTAAAGCTTGTGTTGAAATCAGTTGTTTAGTGAAAATAAGTTCAAATTGTATAAATAAAGCTATAGTAAGTTAGGGAAAGAATTATTGAAATAGTATTAAATGAGAATAAAAAAGACAGGTATAGGAATGTAGGCGTATCTAATAGTAGGCACTCAGATTATAAAAAATCAAATGAAAATGAGCACTAACTTATGAAGATATAAAATACTAAAATTTTGTGAGGGCAAAGCAGAACTTGCAAATTATTTTAGAACAAACAAACATTTCATGGGATGAAATAAGGAAGCTTAAAATATAAAAAAATTCTTATCAGTTGGAAGCTTGCAAACAATGATTTGGAATCTCTTCTAAATGATACCTTATGATAGGGTAGGTTAAGAAAAAAAATGAACTTAATTGTTGAGTAATTTAGAAGGAAATAAAGATTTACACCCTGAGCCCTTCCAACGGTTAACTCTAGATTTGGTGAAAAATGTGTTTTAATAAAAATAGAAACTTTTAATCAAGAAATTATTCTAATTCAAATAAAAAGAGTTTTCTATTTCAAATCATTGTCAAAACACATAATGAGCATATTGATGATATTGGGCCTTAAAATTTGAAATCTTGGCAATTAATGGCCATTGCAGAAGTTAAGATTATTAAATTATTGAATTACACTTCATTTAGGTGAATTCAAAGTCAAATCAGAGTAATAAGGATTGTGTTAATTTATAACTATTAGGAAATTAGTTCCTTTTGTGATGAGGCAAATATAAAATTCCTAACATGGTAACCTTTGATAGTTTTGGAAACTATCAAAACTTTATAAAAGAAAGAAGCAATTAGGAATTAAGATCATTCACAGTCATCAAGCATAAAACTGGAAGTTGCCTTTGAGAAAACCATTAAGTGTTTCATTAAAAGTAAATAATAAAGAAGAGAGTAATAATATTAATTTACTATTGTGAGAAGACTATCAGAGACCCTTTTAGGGTACCAATATCTGATATTCCTGTGCCACAACTGGGCTTTGGCCAATCCCTTTGGGCATTGCCAAAATAGCCGGATAAATGCTTTTCCAGAATAAAAGATGTTAACTTTGAGAAGGAAATAGATGATTGCTTCCCCAAAGTCATCCTGCTTACTAAAATCTCTGAAACCCTACAGTGAGGAACTTATCATGCTGAGTGAGTTGCTTTTGGGTCACTTCAAAACAAACAAAAAGTATGTGATTGTAACAAATTCTAATTGCCCCCCAAATCTTAAAGAAATACATATGAACTGTGCATTTGTAACCACCAAAGAAACAAAAAAGGCTTTACTTGAGGAATTAAGCAAGTAGAACAGTGGTTCTCAACATTCCTAATGCTGCGACCCTTTAATACTTGTATGTGGGTGTATCTGCACGTGGGCAGACCCTCCTGGAGACAGATGGAGAAGCTGTGTCTTGGTGTCTCAGTTCCTAAGACCATTGGAAATATGTTTCCCGATGGTCTTAGGTGACCCCTGTCACCCCTGTGAAAGGGTCGTTTCAACCCCCAAAGGGGTTGTGATCCACAGGTTGAGAACCACTGAAGTAGAAGAAAGGAGTTATGTTGCATAAGGAAATAAGAAAAATTAAGAATGAGTAGAAGGGCAAAGAAAGTTGGAGTATATTTGCACTGACAAAGCATAAATTCAGGATCTGAAAGTAAAGGGTTTTGGACTTTTGTAAAAAAGTTTCAGAGAGTCTTAATCCCACTGAAATGAAGATGTAGGAATTTTTAAAAACAATGCCCTTCTGAAAGTTACTGCGGTCTTCTTTCCCCAATAAATATAAGATCACAAAACAAGTAGAAATTTAACAGATACATTTAACAAATATTAAATGATTGATAGGGAAAGGATTTCTGGTTTCAACAGTTATGCTAAAGGATTAGTAACTTAGAAAATTTAAAGGAATTGTTTTGGCTCTTTGAGTGATTCAAAGACATAAAGAAGCAGGCCGGGAGTGTCACCTAGAATTTTTTTGGATATAAGACAATGAAAAACAATAGACTCTTGTGAAAAACATGCTGCCAATAATAATTATGAATTATTATGAATAATATTGAATAATAGGAATAATATTGTGAATGTTATAAATAATATTAATCATAAATCTATAATTGAAAATTTTGTTGTAGCAAATTAAAAGAATTTAATCAGCCCTTGTATGTACAAAGGGGATAACATTTACATCAATCTCCCAGGGTTCTTGGGAGAAATACATAGTTGTGAATAGATGAAATTTGTGAATGATAATTTTGAACCGATGACATTTATTAACAGTTGAAAAATTCTAGATAAGATTTTTAGTCTAATATATGAGAAAAATAACAATTATCTAGCCATAAGCTATAATTACTGAAATTTTGCTGCATGACTAAGAGTTTCAAGGGACTTTAACTTGTTGCTATTCAAAAGTCTTAAATCCAGATATAAATGTCTGACCCTTCATAAAGCTAGTGGTTGATTATTCAAGGGAAATGTCATGTGCCCCTGCAGTCTGAGGACTCCCACAGGTGGATGTCTATCCCTAGCAAAGTCAAGAAAATGATCATATGAAAGTGAAGGTCGGATTCTCTTAAGCTTTTGCCTTTTTGATAAATAAGACATTTTCCCACCTGGTTAAATCTAAGCCTGATCATGTCCTCCTGTCATGCAATTGACTATCTATGACTCCTACCTGAAATCAAACAGAACTAATTCTGCTATGTCCCTGCCTTTCTCCTCACATAACAAATTCCCTTGATATAGGTAAGTGCAAAGAAAGATAAACCTACTGGTGATTTCTGATGAAGTACAGTACTATTATAGCAAAGGATCATTTTGAATTTTCATTTGAACCACAAATAATAGAAACTATAATATACTTTCAGTATGTTAACATGATAATATCCTCAGAAGGGTAAATTGGTAAGAAATGTGACACAATTTACAAAACCGTATAAGAATTTTATATGTAAAAATTGTTTGAAACATCTGTCTAATAATAGTGAGAGACAAAGACTCATTTTCTAATTCAGACCCTCATGATGTAACAACTGAAATTCTCTGAAGTTCTTAATGTGTTCTTAATGTAATGGATTCTTCTTATAGTTCTATTTTATATTGAATTTCTGTTAAGGTGACCTAAGAAATGGTTTATTCCAACAATATACAATTATAAAACAGTTTAGGAGAACTCTACAGGGTGGAGTTTCAGTACACAATATAGAACCTTGAACTTTTTTCATCTGCCTCAAGGATATGTGACCTTTAATAACTGAATCCACCTAATAATATAAAGCTATGATTACTGGAAATTGACCTCATGAGACAGTAATTATTATTGTGATTCTGATTCAAGGTATAATTACACAATGGTCCATGATACCAGTAACTCTATGAGGTTGACATTTATGAACTACAGATGGAGTTCTCTTGGGTAAAGTGGGAAGAAAAACTCTTAGGATGGGCTAAAGTAGGGTTCTCCTGCCTCAATTTCCCTAGTATAACATTTCCTCTTGAATGAAAAATATCCCACCTTTTAAGGCTAGTTCTGAAAAATAGGCTATCTGTATGACTCTGGCCTGGAACTGACATGAAGTTAGGGAATCATTTTTCCCTTACTGTGTAACATCCCTATTGTCTCTCTATGGCAAATTTCTATAATCATGGAAGGTCATCAGTATAAATACAGTATTAAATCCTTATTTCATAGATTAATCCTGGAACACATCTGATGAGATTTGAGCTATTTAGTCTAAAATTTTACTTCTCCCTAAAATTAATGTGAGAATAATTGGGTACTGATGGAACACTTTATGGTACTAAACTTGTTCTATTAATTTATTTTTATTTTTATTATTAAAAATTTTTTTAATTTTAGATATACAAGGGTCACAACACAAATGGAGAAAGGAAACAAAAAAGTGTCAAAACTTAAACATTGGAACTTAAATACAAAGAAAACAAGCACGTTGTGTGCATCGCAGAACATAAGAGAAGACTCAAAATATATAACAATAAATTTTCATTTCAAAGAAGTCTGTATGATAAATAATACACATTGGGTTAAGAATGATATCTTTTCTGTGCTTCCTTGTAAGTTTTTTTTGTTCTCTGCTGTTCACTTTTTTACTTTGTTCTTTTTCCCCTCCCCCACCAAGGGTACAAAAAAGTTTAGATGTTTCTCTATAGCTATAGATATATACATACACATATACATACATACATACATATGTAGACAACTATTTTCCCAAACATACTCTATTCTTGATCTTTGTTTTTATGTTTCTGCATATCCCTTGTTTCCTATCCCTCCTGCCTTCTCTACTTTACCTCTACCCACTACCTTGCACTTTTCCTTACTTCCCTACCCCCTCCCTTGTCCTCTCCCCCTCCCTATGCAGCTACTGTTTTATTTCTTCTGAATTTAGAAGACTTCTATACTCTTCTAAATATATATATATATATATATTGTTCCCTCTTAAACCCATTTCCGCTGAAAGTAGGTTACCAGAACTACCAGTTCTCTTCCCCCATCTAATTCTTCTGTATTGATTCTTTCTCTTGTGCTTCATTTGTATAAAATAATTCCTCTTTTTAGTTGTTCCTAGATGGTCTTACTTTTTAAATTTATATCATACTCAGATTTATACCAATATTTTTTATGAGCTACCCAATTATTAATAAGAATCTTCAACTTATTATCAGTCTTTGTTATGCGCCTTATAATTCTCTTAGTTCTTGTAGTTTGACTCTTCTATTTAGCTCAGGATTTTTTTAGTCTTGAAAGTCTGAGAGTTTATCAAATGACCATTTTTTTTCATTCAAGATAATGCTTAACTTTGCAGGGTATGATATTTTTGGGTGAAGCCCCAATTCTTTTGCTTTTTGATATGTTGCATTCCAAGACCTGATGTCCTTTAATGCCTCTGCTGTATGTAATTACATATGTGATTTTATGTAATTTATGTTTTATGTAATTTTAATTGTGGCACCATGATATTCAAATTGTTTTAATTTGGATGCTTTTAATATTTTGTCCTTGAGGTGGGGGGTTTCAAAATTTGACTATGATATTCTTATGAGTTTTCCTTATAGGATCTCTTTTAAGTGGTGATCGATGATTGTTTTTCTATTTCTACTTTCACCCCTTGTTCTAAAGCTTCAGGAAAATGTTCTTTAATTATTTCTTGTATTATTGCATGAAGATTCTTTTTCTATTATAACTTTCAGTTAGTTCAATTATTTTATATTTTCTCTTCTTGATCTATTCTACAAATCTGTTGTTTTTCTTATAAGATTCTTCATTTTCTTTCCTATTTTTTGTTATTCATATTTTGTTTAATTATTTCTTGATATCCTATAATTTCAGTGGCTTCACTTTGCCCAATTCTAGTTTTCAAGGTATCATTTTCTTCCTTGAGATTCTGGATCTCCTTTCCTAATTGACTGACTTTCCTTTCATACCCTTCTTGTTTTTCTTGGATTATTCTTATTTTCTTTTTTAGTTTTTCCTCCATCTCTGTCATTTGACTTTTAAAGTCTTTTTAAAGATCTTGTACAAATTCTTTTGGGGCAGGTGACCATTTGACACCACTCTTTACTTCAATATCCTCATCTGAAGAGGAACCCCGGTCTTCTCTATTCCCATAATAGCTTTCTATGATTGGATTCTTTCTTCTTTGCCTGTGCATTTTTTGTGGTAATAATTTAATTTTTGTAATCACCTCTAGCCCTGGGGTATGGGAAATGGTGCCTCTTGCTCTAGATGTTCAGTTCTCCCCCTCTAGCCTGGAACCAAAACCAAACCTCCAACCTCCTGTAAATGCCCAGAGTCAGGGGCTTTCTGCCCCACTACTTCTGCACTTACTGGTCATGTGCTGGTTCCTTCCCACCCCCGTGGTTTTTGCAGCACAGCTCTGGCTGGTGTCTCTGGTCAGCAGACATTCCCTCTCTATCTTTCCAGGCTCAGATACCTGACTCCCCTTACTATAACCAGGGCAAAAGTTCCTGTGGCTAGGGCCAAGGCAACCTCTCAAACCAACTAACTCCAGGACTTGCTGCTTGTTGAAATGGAACCTAGCCTGGAGACATTTAAGCTTCACAGGAACCAAATCTAATTTTAGGATTTTTCTTCTGATCTTCTCAAATTGTCTCAGGAAGACCCAAGTTGTGCTCCTATTCTTATTTATCTTCACCCACACTTTGTGCCTCCCCCAAGGTGCTATTTTAACTCTTTTGTGGGGGAAAATCTTGAGAGCTTGGAATTTTCTGACCTACTCTGCCATCTTCCCAGGATCCCCTTGTTCTATTAATTATTACTTAACTATTAAGCATTTTCAGTTTTGTTTTGAAGAAAAGAACGTTAGTATAGCTTGTATTACCTAAATAGGAAAAGGCAATTTTATTTGGGTTTATTATTACCATGTGGCTACTGAACATGTCTTGAAAGGCAAACATGTTTTATTTTGAATAACTTATCTGATCTATACTGTCTTGAAATTGACTACTCAGTACATTCTATCCCAGTACTTTTGATCACAATTGAAATTATTTTGGAAACTTTTAAATGAATTTAGTTTATATCAGGGGTCATCAAGTCATTTTTAAAAAGTGTTCTGTTAATAGCTCTCTAGCAGAACCTCATCTACCTAAGGGGGGGATGAGTAGCTAAAAGGAAATAACTAGAGTGAAAATTTTTCAGGCGGTTTTAATAAATAGTTGTAAGAAGATTGGGTTCAAATAGAAAATTTGGCTTTAGAATTTTTTAATTTTTCAGTTGTTGTTTGAAGTTGCCAACCTAAAAATGTCGATGCTCTGGTCCAGTGATGTTTGTATTAGTGCTATGAAGGTTTGGGCTAGCTCTGATCTTGTTATTGTCATAGCAAACTAGAATTGTAGTAAGACCTATTCTGTCAGAAAATTTTAACAGAGAAAGGGATCTCTGCAAGTGACCTGAACTGGAGAAGCAAATTCACTAGAAATTGCTCTGAAGCTCCTCTCATTCTAGTGTGCCCAAGAAAGCGTTCTCTGGAGGACTACAGGATTACATCAGAGGAAGTTTCAGAGACTGAACAACTGCATGAAATGGGACTCTGAACCTTATGATATGATGAACTGATGAAAAGGACATGAAAATGAAATTAAGAAATAGATTGCACCATTATTTTCCATTAGGTCTACTTACCAAAGGCCTAGTGCTCCCAAATGGCTTCTCTCAATGTGTTCCCCATAGAGGACTGCCCTCTATGCATTTAGATTGTAACAATCCAAAGAAAGATTGGAGTCTTTCTGCAGATCAAAGGTGGGGAATATGAGAAATGATTCATTTGGATCCCTGCCCTATTCCAGTCAGTATTAATCTGTTTCATATGATTCCATAGGGGGAGTGACTATAAGTTCTATTTATTAGGTCCCAGAGTTGTAAATTGAAGACTGTAAATTCACTTGCTTAATCATAGGAAGTTAACTAGAGGTACTCCACCCTTATTTCAACTTGTTATGGTGACCACACTTAATGTGATGGAGGTGACTCAACTACATGGAAAGTCTTCTGACTTATTTTTGTACCTCCAGACCACTTTCTCTTGTCCAACATGAGCAAGTGACCATCTTATGACAACTTAGTCACTGGAGATGCTCCTTGTTTTACTCAAGCCAAGACTCCCTTGTTGACATAACATTTTTTGACTGATACATCATTGTTAGCCCTCAAAGCGAGTTCAACCAATGGGATCTTGTATTTTGTGTGGCCCCTCTAGAGTCTTCAAGTATCAAATTTACCATCAAACCTTATAAATAATCAGGCCAAAGAAGAAAGGGGCATATCAGATCATGAGGAAGATCTGAGGTCCACTTCACTAGATGGGACTGTGGACCCTTAATAAAGTGCCATTGTCTCAGAGCTCTGCCTCAGTGGTTTTTCTTGGATATTGGACAATTATAACCCCCACAATTATTTAACTTGAAAAAGCAACAAGTCAAAACTAAAGAAGAGGGGGAGTTGTTGCATGACTTTTTGTTCAATGGAGTTTCTAAAGCTAAGATGCAACAAACTATGAATCAATTCACTAATACTTGTGCTAATTTTAGCCTAACAACAAGAAAACAGAGGTTCTCCACCAGCCAGCACCACACCATTTATATGTGGAATCATCATTATAGCAAATGGAGAAGATTTGAAAATGGTGGATAAATTAACTTCTGTTGGCAGTATACCTTCCAGGGATGTATACATAGATGATGAGGTTGACACATGCATTGCCAGAGCTAGCTCAGTGATGGTGAGACTCTGAAACAAAGTGTGGAGGAGAAGAAGAATTAGACTGCTTATCAAATTGAAGATCTTAGGAAGATTCTGAAACTCACTTGGCAAGATAAGATATTGAACACTGAAGTTCTTTCTCTAGCTAAACTGACAAGCTTTCAAATGTTATTGCAGAGAGTACAATTCCAATGGGCTGGCCACATTGTAGGAATCCCGAACATACATTTACCTAAATGGCTATTTTGCAGAGAACTCACACAAAGCAAGCCCTTAAGATAGAGGTCAGAAGAAATGACACAAGGAGACACTCAAGGTCTCTATGAAGAATTCTGGAATAGATAGAGGGACATGGGAGACACTGGCAAAAGACCACCCAGCATGGCATGCCTGTATCAAAGAAAATGCTGTGTGTGCTCTGTAAGTGAAGCAGAATCTCAGTAGATGCACAAATTTAGAGACATCACTCCAAATGTTCTCGTGCACTATTGGTGCCTAACCTCTGGTAGAGACTTCTAAGCTCCTGTTGATCTGATCAGTCACAGTAAAACACACTGTACCTTGACTCCAACATCGTGATGTTATTTTGGTCCTCTTCAAGAAAGAAGGACAACAACCAATTGGACAGAAGGCCTAGAAGTGGCCGGGTTATGTTGTAATGATTTCAAAGAAAAATGGAAAGGGAGGAAAAAATGGAAGATTAGGAACAACATTCCCATCATACCATCATATGGTACATATAATAAATGTGTATACAGATAAGGAAGAAGGGGTGAGAAGAGCAAATGAGACTTAAACTTTACTCTTAGTTGAACTGGTCAAAGAAAGGAAGAATACACATGCACAGTTGGGTACAGAAATACATTTCACTCAACAGGGAAATAAAAGAGAGAAGGGGAGAAGAATTAGATGGAGGGCACATTATGAGAGGGATTAGTCCTAAGCAAATCAAATTCTAACAATATATAAGGTTGCTTGTAGCAACTCTTTTTTTTTTTTTAACAGCGGCAGGTAATTAAAAACTGAAGAGTGGCAATAAACTGAGGAATCGCTGAATTGGTTATGGTTTTGCACTGCTGTGCTGAAGGAAATGGTGAACAGGATGATTTCAGAAAAATCTGGGAAGATTTTTATGAATTGGTAAGGAGCAGGGTAGACAGAACTATACAAGGACAAACATATTGTAAAGTCAAAGAACTTTGAAATTCTTAGGAACACTCATCAGCATAATGACCAACCAAGATTCTGGAAGGATTAATAGGAAACATGCTAACCACCTTTTTAAAAATTTGTTTTCTTGTTTACATCATTCATTTTCATTACATTTTTGAATTACAAATTTTCTCCTCGTCTTGCCCCTGCCCCAACCCTAAAGCAGCAATCCCATTGTAAAGCCCCTCCCCCCTGGTCTTCTCTCTTACTTTCTGGTAGGGCAGGGAGGGTCTCCCTATCCTAGCCCCTGTATATCTTAATTCCTAGTTGCAGGTATTGCAGAACTTTAAATTCTAGATTCTTTAGATTATTCCCTTGTCACCCACCCCCACTGGAAGGACAATCAATTCAATACAGGCTATGGATGTGTGAATATACAAGACATCTTCATAGTGGACATATTGTGACAGTGATCATCTGTCTCTCCTTCCTATCCCTACCCCCTCTTCTTCTGTTCTCTACCCTGTCCCTGTCCCTTTCCTGAAGTCCCCCAGACCCTGCCCTCCTCTCCGTCATACCCCCTGTCATCCCCATGCCCCCTACTCTCCTGTGTGGCATGATGCCCAATTTAGAGTT
>CM053598.1:208226868-208250930 GCA_028646575.1 Pseudocheirus occidentalis
ATCCTTTTTGTCCACAAAAAAGGATTCTAGAGTTTTATTGCTGTTATTATTTTGCTTCCTTTCACTCATGTTGGCCAGTCAATTAATTGGTTGGTTTTTTTTAGCTCTGTGAAACTCTGCTTCCAGGGGGAAAGCTCTGTTCCAAATTGCTGGGGTTTTCCCAGCTGCCGGAGCTATTAGGGGAGTGTTGCAAGTACCCCCAGCTTTGGCTTGCTGAAAGCACAACCCAGGACTGCCACCCAAGACCACAATCTGGATCCAGGCTGCTCAAGGCAAGAGCACTTGGCCCTGATCAAGTGATTCAGCCCCCCTGCGGAGTCCGCAGGCCAGGGGCTCTGAAGTAGCCTGGTGGGGGCCACCGCTGGTTCCAGCAGTTCCCTTCCCCCACTGCTTCCTTGCCCCAGGGGCAAACTGGCTGAACTGCTTTTCCTCCCCAAATTAACTTTCAAAGATTCCCTTTCACTAACCGTCTCTGACCCTTGTTTGCGGGATTTAAAGATCCCCTCAGGCAGGTGCTTTAGATCTTCTCTGAAACTGAAGCTACGGCTTGGGAGGCTCAGCTCCTCCTGGCCACCCTGGGGCCTGGGCTGGCCGTGGCTGCGGTTTTGGGCTGGGCTGGTCTCTGCTCCGGTGTGAGCTGCCCCTCTCCCATCCCAGTTCCTCACGCCTTGGCAGATGTGGAGGTGCTGGAGGCTATAGCTCCTCTCCTCTGAAGACTGGCTGCTGTGCAGTTCGGCTCAGCTCAGACCAGCTCCTTCCCAGCGCCCTGGGCCTGGCCGAGGTGTCAGCTTTAGCCTGGGCCAGCCTCCGCTCCCGGCAGTGGCAATGAGCCCCTGCTGCCGAGCTGCCTTCAGTGAGATGTGTTTTCTGTATTTTTATGAGTCAGAGAGTCCTAGACTTTGTCTGGGCTCATAATTTTATGGGTGTTTAGGGTGGCGGTGTGGGAGCTGCGGGACCTTGCTGCTTCTACGCCACCATCTTGGCTCCGCCCCCCCCCAACCATCTTCTGATAGAGAAGTGAAAGAACTGGAGGGCAAAATGAAACATATATTTTTGGGCACAGTCAGGGTAGACGTTTGTTTTGCTTTACTCATGTTTTTAATAAGGTTTCCTTTTTCCTTTCATTCATAACTGGCAGGGTGGAGAAGGTGAGGGAGGGAGTTGGAGAAAAAGAAGGTAGATTTTTGCTTATTAAAAAAATAATTTTCAAAATAAAGAATACATGATTTGTATATAACTAAAAGAAATTGATTTCAAAAACAGGATAAACAGAGACAACTTAAGGACCGTAAGCCTCCCAGGTGAATGTGATGAGTAAAGAAAATCTGAACACAAAAATGCAGGAAATAATACAAGAAAACTGCCCAGAACTTCTGAATTTAGCAAAGAGACTGACAGTTAAAGGAATCATCAGAGGGCAAACTGCATGATACATTATGCTTAAATTTAACAAATTCCACTGACAGACAACAAAATATTCAAGTGACCAGGAGAAAGTCCTTCAAATACAAAGGAAAGGAAATTAAAATAACCCAGTGTCATTCTGCACCAACTAGAAATCACAGGTGAGAATGGAATAATATGTTCCAAAGAACACAGCAGTTTGAAATGCAAACAAAATGGATACTCCCAAGTGTAGGCCTAATTATCAATGGGAAAAGATGGATATTAAAGAAAAGAGAGGCATTTGAAGCATTCCTTCAAAACCACCACCACAAAATATGTGAGCAGATTATCTGCTTTAGAAAAAAACCTTAAGAAACAGAAATACAAGAAAGGTAAACAAACACAACAATAAGCAGGTACAAAATAATTTACAAAATAAATACACATGGACATAAAGGTGAAAATGGATATTAAAATCAAAGAAGCTGAACTAAAGGAACAGACCTGAAACACCATGCGTTAAACCTTAAAATATCTGCCTACAGATAAATGAATGCTTTTTAGTCACTTCCTTAAGTGTTATGAGCCACTTCTCTATCCCACTTTAGCTTACACACATGGCCATACTCGATCTTGATTTGTAATCACAAATGGACTATCCCTACGTTTGACGATTCTGGTCCCTTTATCTGATGGCAATCTATTGCCTTTTCATGTCTACTTATTTCCCCTCACAAAGTCCTACTTTTCGTGGCCTTCAGCTTCTCAACTCCTCAGTTCTTCCTATGCCCTCTCCCTTGTACTAGTCAGAGTCTTCTCTTTTTGCCATCATGACAAACTTGGTCAAGAACCAATTCAACCCTACACTGTCCCCTCTTCACCTTTCTGAGCTTTTGTTCAACATCTCTTTCATTGGTGCCTCTTTCAGATCAACTCTCCGTTCATCGTTGTCCCTTGGGGCTCTCTCCTGGGACCACTTCTCCTCTCCCTCTATGCAGCTTCACTTGGTGATCTCATCAGTACCATTTCTGTACTGATTATTTTCAAGTCTACCTAACCCACTCCAAAATCTCTGCTGACCTCCAATCTCACCTCTCCAAATGCCTTTCAGATCTTGAACTGGACAACCAGAAGACAACCAATCTTAAAATCAATATATCAAAAACAGAAGTAATTTGCTTTCCCCTTATACCTCCTTTCCTCCACCTTCCCTATTACTGTAGAGGGCAAAACCATCGTCCTAGTCTCTGAGGCTCACAACCAGGAGTCTTCCTCAGTTCCTCACTATCTCTCACCCTACATATCCAATCTGTTTCCATGGCTATCAATTTCACCTTTGCAACATTTCTTGAATATGCCCCCTAACAATGCCAATCACTTTATGCACTGATTATGGCAATAGTCTACTGATGGGTCTGCTTGTCTCAAGCCTCTTACCACTCCACTCCATCTTCCATTTATCCACAAAAGTGATTCTCCTAAAGTGCAGTTATGATCATGTCAACCCTTTTGCTACTGAATAAACTACAATGGCTCCCTATTGCCTCTGGTATCAAATACAAGAGAATATCAAGTATGGCCTCCACAAAATCATTCCAAATAAAGTCGAGAAGATATTTAACAAGCATTGATTATGCGTCAGACATTGTGTTTAAGTGCTTGGGATACAAAGAAGTGCAAAATGCATTCCTTTTTCTCAAACTTTTCACAGTCTAATGGGGAATATATGTAAAAACAATATACAAAAAAAGGCATAGGATAAATTGGAGATAATCTTAGAGAGGAGTCACTAACATCAAGGAGAATCAGGAAAAGTTTCTTTCAGAAGGTTGAGTTTTACCTTGGACTTGAAGAAAGCCAGAGTCCCTCAGGAGAGATATAACTAATGTAACATCTAGAAGGGATCTAATGCTAAGTTGAGGGGTTTTGAGCACAGAAGAGACACGCATGTGCTTGTAAGCTGTTGAGAAGCATTCAGAAGACAGGAACTGAAAATGAATGACAATGGGCAACCTTCTGGAGAAGACAAGATGAAATGAGCTAACTTCTGCATGAAGAGGGGCGTGCCTTGGTAAGGAAAAGGATCACATTCCATTTCACAGTGAGGGTCCAGCTGAGACTACGTAACATAAATTTGTAGCGGATTCAGCATAGTTCTATGACTTTCTCCAGTTTCCGTCCCTATATGAAGGTGAGGCAGCAGCGAAGGAGAAAATTGTTGTGGAAGGCATGTAAGTGACATAAGAGAAGAGGGGGGAGAAGAAGCAGCTCTTAGTGAATTGGTTCATTTTTTCAGCGAAATACATGGCAAAATTTTCAGCTGATAGGATGGGGGAGGGATAGTCGTAGAAGATTTAATCAGTGATGACAAAATTTGGAAAAGCTACACTGATAAGTCATATAATTAATGAATTAGAGAGGTGAAAATTTATTTCATTAACACAGTGAGGGTCTACTTGAGATTATGCAAGATAAATGTATAATGGGCTTTATGAGTCTGGAAATAGAGCACTTGTGGATGATGGCAAAGTCAAGGAAGGGTATGATCTCTTCTGTGGAGCTGAAGTTGGATGGAAGAATGAGTAAAGATGAGTAAATTCAGGAAGAGAGAGGTTAGGGTATTTGATACAGGTCTAGAAATGCTTGTAATAGCATTAAGGACAAGAGACAAAAATTAAAGAGATAAAAACAGGCAAAAGAGGATTTAAAACTAACTCTATTTGTAGATAACATGATGACTTACTTAGAAAGTCCTAGGGAATCAGCAAAAGCGCTGCTTGAAATGAAACTTTAAGCCAAGATTCAGGCTATAAAATATATCCACAAAAATCATAGACTTTTAATGTGGTTTTGTAGATTAATCCCCAAATATTTTCTACATTTTAGAATTATTTTGAATAGCATTTCCATTTTTATTATTGCCACTTGAATTTTGTTATATAAAAACTCTACTGATTTTCAGAAAATGGAATGTCTTATCTGAAGAAGAGCAAGGAGATCAGTGTCATTTTTAGATCACAGAATATGTAAAGAAAGTAAGATAAGAAGATTGAAATGTTAGGAAAGGGGTAGATTATGAAGGGCTTTGAATGCCAAACAAGATCTTATATTTGACCCTGGAAGTAATAAAGAGTCATTGGAGTTTATTGGTGGGGGGATAGAGGGTGATATGGTAAGACCTAGATTTTAGGATCAATCTGGACATCAGTCTGAAAGCTGAGCACAGCAGGGATTGGAGTGCGGCAAGACTTGTGACAGGCAGACTCCCAGCAATTTACTGCAACAGTCCGGGTGTGAGGTGATAAAGGCCTGCACTAGGGTAATTGAAATTTCAGAGAAGAGTATGGGATGTGAGATAGTGGCAGAAGGCTGTGTCTAGGAGGTTGGTGGTACCCAAAATAGTAATAACAACATTGAAAAGGTTTGGGGGGAAGATAATGAGCTCTGTTTTGTACCTACTGAATTTAATATGTTTGTGGGACACCTAATTTGAGATGTCCAATAGGCAATTGTGGATAAGATACTAGCTTTCAGAATAGAAGGTATGTATGCAAATAGATATGAGGATCATTTGTATAGAGACAATAATTGATTCTATGGGAGCTGAAGTAATCACCAAGTAACCCCCAATAGTAGAGAGGGAAAAGAGGGCCAAGGTAAGACCACTGGGCAATATCCACAGTTAGTGGCCATGACATGGATGAAAATTCAACAAAGCATAGGAGATCAGGAGAGAACAGTGTCACAAAAATCTAGAGAAGAGAGAGTATTTTGGAGATGATTGTGATCAGCAATGTCAAAGGCTGTGATGAAGTTAAAAAAAAGGATGTAGATTTAGAACAGGCAATTTGATTTCACAAGGCAAGAAGTATTGAGTAATAGTAATGAGCCTTTATGAACTTAGGTATTTTAGTTCTCAGACAACAAATATGGTCTGCAACTAAATTCTGAACCTTTTTGAGTCAGAAATTATACCCCAGTGAACCAGCTTTTGAGAATCCAAGGTCTCCATATTATGGCAAGGCTTCAGATTAGAGGAGGAAAAACAATTAGAGAAGGCCATAAGCATTTGCCAAACTTTTCGCTTATCATAGTCTACCTTACATACCTTCTTTGCATATGCATGTTTATCTCCCTTATTTTGAAAGCTCTATTATTGATATTTGTATCTAGAATCTGGCATAGTTTCTTGCACATGCTTTGAAAATGTGTGCTGGATGAAATGAACACAAAACAACTCTGACATCATCAAGACTGTATTAAAAACTAGGACATGACTATGGTGAACAATAATCTAAAGTTCAGTTGAACGTGTACCTTCCCAGAGATGAACCACGCTACCTACCAGTGATCCTGAAGCCATTCTCATAGCCTGGTTTTTCAAAAGCAAAGAGCCAGCCAAAGAGGCCTCCAATTGGGGTGAGGGGCAACAGGGCCTGTGCTGCAGGATGAGGAACATCACTGATAGCTATGTAGGCTCTCCCATCATTTCCTACGATATAGGCATGAAGGTCTACCTCACTGAAGGACACTGGAGTATGTCCTACATGGAGATGGCCACTCACTTTTCCATTGACTCGGTGAGGCGCTCCTAAAAGATGGAAAGTAGAGTTATTCCCAATATCCACAGTAATGAGAGACAGGGAGTGTGCAAAACAAATGAATTCCATAGATCATTTAAAAATAAACTCTGAGCAAAACATTTCTATTTCTTCCTCTACTGATTTCTTATGATTAACTGAATGATCTATTTTGAGGTTCATGTTTCCTTCTCCTTCAACTCTGGTGCTAACTGGTATGTGAAGAAGATAAGAGAAATTTTCAGTAAATAGCCCAACATAGTTCTGAGTTGATGTGTCTACATGTAGTCTCCAAGAGACCCTTGCAGAACTAAAACAAGATCAACCTATAAAACTTTACCTTCTAGCAAGCAATGCTTTCCATTTCCATAGTAATTGGACTGGCAGTGGCAGCAGAAGCCAGTGGAATAATCTGTGCAGAAAGCATGCTGGGAGCATTCTCCGTGTTTTTGTTCACATGTTTCCTTGACGGCAGCTTGATGTGTGAAAACTGAAAATAAGGCAAATGCATGTGAAAAAAAGACCAAATTAAAAAGAATAGCTCTTCCAAATTGTCAAGAAAACTTCATAATAAAATCAGTTGCTATTTTTATATTTGAAAAAAATACAAAAATAGGGTTCTGAATGTTACAGCGTTAACATTCAACTGAGGGGAATAAATTTGATTGCTAGAAAAAAGTAATGCCTACTAAGACAGATGGTTACTACTGCTTAATTCATAAAGCAAAAACTCAGAAAAAATCTCCTATGATACAATATACATTAAAAAAAACTCTACAAGGCATTGTGGTAGACACTGGGGGAAGAAAAAAGTTAAATAAGATACCATTTCTGCCCTGAAAGAGCTTATAATCTCCTATAATAGTAGGAGAGATACTAATGATCATGTTAAGAAAATATACATTTATTATTATATTTTCTGATTTTTAAAAATACATAGTATAGTTTTTCAAATGTTTTTTCTACATCTTTGTTTTGTTATTAATATATTCTATTACATTTATAGTTTTTCAATACACAATAACCCTATATTTGTGGAAATACATTTGAAAACTTTGCTGTAGTCTCTTTGTTAACTTATTTAATAGTTTTGAATCATTATTTATTAGGGATATGTCTATACCTCCCCCCCTCTCATTATCCCTCCCTGGTTTAGGTTTCAAGAACATATTGTAAAAGAAGGAACTTGGTAAAATTCCTTTTTTTCTATTTGTGCAAATAATTCATGCATTACTGGCATTAAATAATCTTTGGGTATTTGATAGGATTTGCTGGTAAATCCAACTGATTCTGAATTACTTTCTTGAGAAGCTCATTTATGAACTTTTCAATTTATTTATTTTTTCTGGGACTGGGTAATTTAAATGATCTATTTTTTGTTCTTTTCATTGGAATATTTTGTATTTTTGTAAACATTCATTTAACTTGTTTGTCATTTTATTGTTATCATACAATTGGGCAAAATTATTTAAGATAATATACTTCATTTTTTTTGAGATTTTTTTGCATTTTTATATTTTAATTTTGTTTTCTTTTTGAAAGGTAACTTAATCATTTAAATGTTTCAAAACAGTTTAAAACTGCTTTAAAAACCTGTTTCACTTATCAATTGATTCAATATACTTTTAATTTTGCTTCTGTTATGTTTTCTTTAATTTTCAAAATGAAAGAGTGAGTATGGACACTATTTATTCCATAACAAATCAGAGCAAAACATTCACAGCAAATCAAGGTACAGCACTCACAATGTTACAACTTATCACAGAAAATCAAAATATAGCACCCACAACAACTTATCACAGAAAACGTTCACAAAGTTTTCAACAAAGAACAATCATTTAGTAAATCACAAAATCCTTAATTCAATCACCAAATACAATAGTCAAAGTTCTCCACTCATGGGCACACTAAGTTAACTCAATCAGTCACTTATTCAGTCATCAATCACTAAATATAATCATTTAGCCAATCAATCATTCAATCAAGTCAATCATTCAATAATCCTTCATCATTCACCATTCAATCATCAGAAAATACACAGACCTCACAGACCCTCCACCCCTAGGTCACCAATAAATTTACAATTTCTCAGTCAGTACACAGTATCCAAGTAAAGTCTTCTTTCAACTTGACTCGGGGTGGTTTCTCAGATTCCCTGGATCCCCTTCCATGGTCCCAGATCCTACCTGGATTCACCATACTGTCACCTGCGTTCAAAGGCAGACAGCTACCAGGTCCTTTCCTAGCTCTTTGTACAGTTCCAGCTCCACACTGGATCTAACAGAGTCCAGTCCATCTCAAATCCTTCAGTCTCTGTTCCTGGGAAGACAAGGCTTAACAAAGCCACAAACAGGTGAATGCAAAGTACCAGCATCACAGTCATGCTTCCTCAGTCTTTTGGCAGCTCTGGCTGGCCCTCAGACTCAAAAGAAGTTTCAGATGGTTCCCAGAATCAAAATCACTCCATTCAGGTTTTAAAAATCAACATCATTCACTCCAGCCTGGGGGTGGATGTGCTTTCCTCTTCAGCCTCCTTGGCTCCTCTTCAGCATCATTGGCAGCAGCTGCTTCTGGTTCCCCGAAGGTTACTCCAAGGAGATGTCTCTCCCTCTCTGGGGCTTTTCCTTATATACAGTATTGCCCCTCCCAGTTCAGCCCCTTTCTGTTACATCAGCAACAGGATACAGGAATTCATACCTTCTGTTTCTTTAACAGAGGCTTAATTTGAACTAGGTGCTAAGTACCACTTAGCTTAGCAATACAAAAGGAACTTCAAATCTCATTACTGTTACAAGTCATGACCTTGATTTCCTTTGTTCTTATCACTGGCTTTCATCTTCCTCTAGTTCAGTGGTTCTCAACCTTCATAATGTTGCAACCCTTTAATACTTTATGTGGGCACATCTGCATGTGGGCAGACCCGCCTGGAGACAGATAGAGGAGAGATGTCTCAGTTCCTAAGACCATTGGAAATATGTGTTTTCCTATAGTCTTAGGCCACCCCTGTGACGTCTGTGAAAGGGTCATTTGACCCCCAAAGGCGTCACAATCCACAGATTGAGAACCGCTCCTCTAGTTGGTCCGAGATCAAAGCACTGGCAGTTTGAGTGTTCTTGGTCAGAGTTTTATAGTTGGTTGCCACTGGTCATGGCTGTCAGTCTTCCACCCCTACTGGGAGGTAGGTGGGCTTCAGTCCTCCCTAAGGCTTCCCTAGTAGGTTAATGTTCTTCATTCTCTCCCAGACTACACCCATTAGGATGCTGCCACAATCCCCCATCCCTGTTGTGGCTTCCCCGGTTGTACCACTGCTGTTGTCTCCCATCTGACATATGCTTTTTTCACGTGCATTCATGGGGGCTGTGCTGGCAAGATCTTCCTTAAATACTGTCTTCTGACTGTCATTTGTGCGGTCCTGGACTGGCTTACAGGGCTTGAGTTGTTACCCTTGTTGGGGCACTTTGGGAGAGTGAGGCTCATCTTCACTTTTTCATACCACATGTTAATGAGAACTCAATACCATTTCATCTTAGATTTTTTTAATAGAGAAGAGGTAAACCAAGAATAGTCTGATACACATGCTATATTTTCAGATAGCATATTTCAAACATAAAAAGAAAGGGTACAGTATTCCAGGGATGAAAATTGTACAAGAAACCTCACCCCAGGCAGGCTGTTTGGTTCTGGAATGAGAAAGACAATTATTCATCAGTCATTCAGCAGACAAAGGGAAATTTACTTAACCATAGGAAAAGGATAGTCAATGAGGAATTGCATTTAGAATACCTCAAGTTGATTTAGCTGAGCAAAGTTTCCAGGCTTCTGAGTTACTTCATGGTCTGCCAGCCAAGAATCACAGCACCCCTGGAACTCATGGTTATTTACTACTGATTGTTTAGTACTCAGGTTTAGTACTCAGGCAAGAAGAAAGCAATATCAACAGTCTAAGCTATTAGTTTGTTGATCCAGACAAGTTTCAAGAATGAATTCAATAACTTTTACCTAAAAACTGATTTAAATTCCATATGGAAATGAGAATTAGATTACTACTCCCACCAGGAAGCAGCCAGGGGCTTTTAGGCTAAGTGGGCCAGAAAGAGCAGTGGAATGGAAAATGTGACCCCAGTGAGCAGGAAGCACTTAGGGCATGTGGGTCAAGTGGGCCAGCTATAAGCAAGCAAGCCCTAGATAGCTAAGTGAGCTAGAAAATAGAGTTCTAGTGAGCTGGGAAGTCCAGCAACTGGGGAGGCATATGTGATACTTTTTTTGCTATTTTGATGGGACCTTCTCCAATTTGAAGCAAGGATGAGGGGTGGACTGTTTATGAATTGCAGATTCATAAGATGAGGTTTGCCTGCTGGCCTAGAAATCCTGAATAATTAACTCATAAATGTATAATTTCTTTTGGGGAGTCCTACATATTTTTGAGGAGTTTTCTAAGTTTATTTTTCTTTATCTGAATCTGCTTGTCCTAGTGATGGATGAATTAGAAACTCCATTTGGGTTACTTTTGCTGTGTCAGGGGTCCATTGAAAGAAATTTTAGGTGCATTTTGGTATAGGAAACAAAATAAAATTTGCCTGGACCTCCAAGGAGATTACTTATGAGATATCCTTGAAGAAATGTCTATATTTGTTTAGAAACAAAAACCCTAGGAAATTTGTCTGGAGTCTATTTGGATGGATTTATGCCCTGAGGGAAGAGTTCTTACCCTGGGCAGTTAAACATCCACTTGGGTTAATGGAGTGACTTTTATCTGAGGTCTCTGTTTCCTGTGAAGAGAACCCCACATGCTCTGGGATCTCTTTGGGGATTTGGATTTCTTCCCAAAAGCTTGATTTCAATTCCCTTTTAAAGTTGGTCAGTGATTAAATCTGGTGTGTCAGGGTCAGGGAGCAGAGTAGAGGGGCACACTAGTGTGAAGGGGATAAGGCAAGTTTGCCAGTACTCCTTAGAATCAGTGTTGTAGCCCTTGGAAAACACAGAGAAAGGCCTCTTGATAAGAGGGAGAAGACAAAGACTCGAAGTGGTCCTACACAAGTGCTAAGTTTTAGTATCTCACCTAAACAGTAAGGGGGTGACTTTTAGGTCACTAAGTCCTATGAGAGAACCTTACATGCTAAGAGGCTTCTACCAGGGACTAGGTAGTCTCTCTGAGAGAAGTATTTTCCTCTTTATTGTTTTTGGTTTGAGGAAGGCTTTTCTGTAAGGAACAAACAGCATTAACTTGTTGAAAATAATATTGTTTTGTTAAATTTTATCTACCTATATAATTATAGGAGAATGTAAATTATGGAATTTGATTATGAATTCTTGAAAGTCTTTAGCTCATATCACCAGGGAAGGTATTCAAAAGGGAAAAACACAGAACCTTCCTAAAACAGTACAGAGTTATAGAGGATTCAGGACTGTAGTCTTTGCCCCAAGATACTCCAGTAGATTTGTTAAGGACAACAAATATTAAAACTAGGGAAAAACTATAAGGATGGGGATTTGAGTCAATCAAGTCACCCCAACCCCTTAAAACAACTGACAAGATATATTTTTAGATGAAAACACATATTAAATGAGTCAATCAAGAAGCATATAGCAGGTGTGGATAAGACCTGGCCATCTTTAGATCAATCAAGGCATTTCAAGATGTCTGGTTAGATGAGTTGGAGGACCTTATAAATCTCAGAAGTTGGATTAGTTTAGACTTCCCACATATGTTCTAATCTTAGCAGTATCACCAGAATGGCAGATGATAAGTGAGGAAATAATGAGGAACAGCAGCAACTTTAAGATTCTGTAAGGAGTTCAAAAGAAAAGTCATACCATACCAGAAGGAAACATCTTGAAGACTCCAGCAAGAAGACCTTAAGCTAAGGGCGGCTAGGTGGCGCAGTGAATAGAGCACCGGCCCTGGAGTCAGGAGTACCTGAGTTCAAATCCGGCCTCAGACACTTAACACACACACACAAAAACTAGCCGTGTGACCTTGGGCAAGTCACTTAACCCCAACTGCCCTCCAAAAAAAAAAAACAAAAAAACAAAAAAAAAAAGAAGACCTTAAGCTAAATTTTGCTCTCTAAGTGTGAGTTCCCTTCTCTGCAGACTCCATGGGGAGAGTGTTACAGACTGGTCCAGAGATATATGGTGAGGTCTGTAAGTTGTCTATCTAATTCAGTGGTTCTCAACCTTCCTAATGCCGTGACCCTTTAATACTCATATATGGGCATATATGGATGTTGATGGACCCACCTGGAGATGGATAGAGGAGTGGTGTCTCGGTTCCTAAGACCATCAGAAATATGTGTTTTCCAATGGTCTTAGGCAACCCCCAAAGGGGTCGCAAACCATAGGTCGAGAACTGCTGAATTCTAATTGCATGTCATAATCTGAACAGTAATCATTCTTCATCTTTATTTCCCAGCCAGCTGTACTCCTTTGGATCTTTGGACTAGACTTCATCATGGTCATACTTCATAGTTACTTCATCACCCAGCAACTCCTCACCTGGCAATATTGCATTAGACTTGATTCTCACACCTCATTAGTAGTCTCAGCCTTTCTGAGTGGAAGGCAAAGCAAAGAATTTCTCCTCAAACCTCCATTTTGAAGAAGACTTCCAGGTTAGCTATCTCTTTGATCCTTTTTGTCTCCAAAAAAGGAATCTAAAGTTGGATGGCTGGGCTTGCTTTGCTTTCTTTGCCTTCTCATGTTGCCAGTCAATTACTTGACTTTTTGGTTCTGTGGAACTCTGCTTTCAAAGGGGAAAGCTCTGTCTCTGATCACTGGGGTTTTTGCAGCTGCTGGAGCTATTAGGGGGCCACCGTCTCTGAAGCCCCCAACCAGCTTTGGCTCACTGAAAATGCACCCCAGGGCCACCACCCAAGACCACAATCCTGATCCAGGCAGCTTAAGGCAAGAAAACTTAGCCTCTGAATGATCACTTGGGCCCTCCGTAATCTGCAGGCCAGGAGCTTCTGAAGCAGCCATGTGGAAGTGACTGCTGGGCTGCCGCTTCTGCTACTTCCTTGCCCTGGAGGCACTTTGGCCAGACTCTCCCCCAAGTTCAGCCAAGTTCCACTAACCTTCCACTTAGTCCTTATTTCTTATGGCTTGATAATTCTGGAAATTGCCACAGCTGCCGTTGCTCCACTCTCCAGAAGGCTCTAGCTGCAGCTCATCCTGACCAGCCCAGGGCCAAGCTGCAGTTTCAGGCTAGGCTGGTTTCAGCTCCCAGTGTTTTGATGAGCCCTTCCTGTTCTGCCAGCCAAAGCTGCCTTCAGTGGGAGATGTGTTTTTGTGTAATTTTGTGAGTTCTGGAGCCCTAAAATTTGTTTAGAGTCATATTTTATGGGTATTTGAGGTGATTACAGCTGTGGAGTGTTCCTGCTTCTACACCACCATCTTGGCTCCACCTCCCCTAGCCACTCTTCATTTAACCCTTTCCTATAGTACTTTGGATCTTTGAACTGGACTCCTTTGTATTCATTACTGGATATCTTGTTCCTTTCTCTACCACCTTTTCTGTCTTTCCTTTTGTGTGGGGTCTTTCCCCTTAGTCTGTGAGCTTCTTGAGGGCAGGGACTATCTTTCTTTTTGTTATTTGCATCCCCAGCATTTAGCACAGTGGGTGCTTAATAAATGCGTATTTACTGATTAACTCATTCACTTGTTTTTTTCCCTGTGCAGATGGTTAAACCAAACTCTTTTGAGTGGTTTACCATTCTCTGGGACTTTTCAATATTCAAGGACAACACCCAGGACAACACTGTAGATAGATACAGTCATTTAGAAGCCCTTAAAATACATAGGGACCCTTCAACTTAACTCTTTGCTGGATTTCTCCCATCATTTTATTGGTTTTTTGGTTTTTTTTGCTTTTTGGAGGGCAATTGGGTTAAGTGACTTGCCCAAGGTCACATGGATAGTTTTTGTGTTAAGTGTCTGAGGCCGGATTTGAACTTAGGTCTTCCTAATTCCAGGGCTGGTGCTCTATTCACTGCACCACCTAGCCGCCCCAGTTTTTTTTTGTTTTTGTTTTTTTCTCTCATCATTTTAGTAAACACATTTTGTGAACATGCTTCTCTGTTTTAGATGCCTTTTGAATAAGGTGTCCTTTGTTGCTGTATGTTTCAAGGAATATTTAATAATTTTGATATATAGATGAGAGACAGGTTGTTGGAAGAGAAACTTCATGGTGTTGTTTTGTTGTAATGAATCAAATAATCTAAAAAAAATTAAACCATAAATAAGCCCAATGAATTTCTTTTATTCTCTTTCTCTTTTAGATATGGTCTCTTATAGGACATTGTCTGTGAAAGCCTACTTCTTCTCTATTAACACTCTTATCAAGATTGCCCTCAGTGCATGTATATATTATTATAAAATGTTCATATAGATGGAAATGTGAACACATAGGTTGTCAGTTGCTAATACTTTCTTAACGACCTTTTCTAAGATGGTAGGGGATTATTATATCTGAAATTCTTTCCAATCCTTTGATATCTTCACTCCTTGAGATACTTTGGGAATTAGTCCATCAATATCTTCACAACTGTGTTGCCTTCAACATGGATTACCTCCGTTTATACTTTGTGTGATCCACTTTCTTTCCACAATATTTTTTCTTTTTAGTATCATTTCTACATACTCCCATAAACATGATGATGGCAAGAATCCAAGCAAAAGGACTTTTGGTTGATCTGGTGATATGGAAGTTCATAAAGGCACTCAGTTCTCCACTTCCACCCCAGGAAATACATGAAAATGACACCAGATGGAGCAACAATAAAGAAAACTGAAGAGAAACAGAAATATGGACCTTTAGCTGATCCAAAACTGTAGCCCTTCACCCCACCCCCAATAGTCAGAAGCCAATATTAGAGTAGAATCACACCAGGAAAACCTGCACATGCCCTTGTAAATGCACCTGAAGCCTGCATGCTCTGGGAGAGGGACTGGACTACAGAAGGAAGTGTGCATTCTGGCAAATTAAGCTCAGGACTAGGATCACAAACCAACCCATGCTCCAGTAATCTTATTGGAATGAAAAAAAGAGATTATACATAGAGAGTTTGGTATAGAAATGTATTGAACACAATAGGGAAACAAATGGGAACAGAAAAAGGAAACAGTGAGGTTTAAGAGCTAAGGTACTGTTACATTTGTAGCCCAGCATCAGTATTACCATGGAGGCTCTTCCCTGAATATCAACTAGCCACAGATATCATAGAATTAGGTATACTCTCAAATTGTTCATAAGGAATTTAAGGAAGGAGGAAAGAGGAAGCAAGGACCTTTCAAAGTCCTGAATTTGAGCTCCTCTGCCCTCTATATAGACTCTGATAATTTCTGTTTCCACATCTGATGGAGCTACCACTGGTCCATGGCTTTGCTGGCATTTTATAGCAAACGGAGAGATTACTAATGATTCCTTTCCCTTTACTGCCCTTCCTTTCTTCCTCTAAGTTGGGAGAAAGTGGATTCTGGTAACTGATCAATTTCTCAGGTCTCCTCTCCCCTTTTTCCCATTAGGGAGAAATGACTGAATGAGGGAAGTTACCCTTGCTTCTGTAATTGTAAATATGTTACATTTAGCTGCCAGTATTTCCAAGGAACTATATCGATCAACCCTTTCATGCTCTACCCCCTTTTTTTGACCAGGACTTGCTGTTTATTCTCTTGCTACTGTTATACCATTGTTTTGTAACAGAAATTAGTGGCAGAAGCAAACTTATTTTGTGTTTAATGTTATTTGCTATGCTAGAAGTAATAAAGAGCAATTAGGATAAACACGGTAGCCAAATCCATCTCTCACTGGGAAGAACAGGTAGGCTACTGTCCCCCAGGACATTACAAACTTAGGATCCGAAAGTAAGGTTTCCTTAATCAGTGAAGGCAATAAGAAGAGTAAATAATAAATGGGAATGGCAATGAACAACCTGAAGCAAATTAGATTTCACTAGACTATAGACATAAGCGACAAAGAATCTAGAACAAAGAGGGAAAGAAGGGTTTGTTTCCATGGACACCACAGGGTCCTCTTGTGATCTGTTAGCAGCACGCTCCTGGATCTTCCTTGCTATACTGCCTTTTTTTAAGCATCAGCTTAATGGTGGGTGGAAATATTTACAGGATGAAGGACTATTCTCATCCAATGGAACCCATCACTAATATTTACCTTGCTGAAGCAAAACAAAATTAAACTTTGGAGGGCAGATCATAAAGGGGAGATGAACAAGAAAGAAATTGTAAGAACATGCAATTAGAGTCTGGGCTTCGTGAAGAGAAGGAGGAATAGGGAAGTAACAACTTCAATTATAGGTTACTGATATTTATCAAATTTCTTCTCTTTCTTTACCTCCTCCTTTGTAAGAAAGGTAATGGGATTGGTTAAAGAGAAGAAAAAATGCAAGATATGATGAACAGAAATAAATAAATAACAGTCATAGTGGATGTGAATGGGATGGACTCAATAATAAAAGAAGAATGAATTAGAAAACAGAATCCAACAATATGTTGTTTACTGAAAACCTGCTTAAATTTAAATATTCACAGAATTACAATACGGGTATAAGTAGAACTTATTATACCTCAGGCCAATTTAAAAATAAAAAAGGGAAGAGCAATCATGACCACAAATGAGACAATAGTAAAAATACATATGATTGAAAGAAATGAACTGAGAAACCAGTTTTTGCTTAAAGGTACTATAAATAAAGAAACAATGCCAAAACTTAATGTGTGTTTGGTAAATGTCAGAGCATCAAAATACATCAAAAAAGCTAATTGAATTTTTCAAATAAGATGACAACAATAAGACACTATCAAAAATTCAGTACAGAAGCAAAGTAGTCCTTATTGCTAAACATGTCCATCAAAAAAAGAGAGAAAATATCAGTGAATTGGGACACAACTAAGAATAATTAGAAAAGCAATCTTTTTTTTAAAATTGCAATTAAAACACAAAATAGAAATTCTGAAAATCAGAAATAAAATTAAAAACAAAAACAATCTATGGAATTGTTTGATAAAATTAAGAGCTGCTTTTTAAATCCTAAAAATAATGAACTACCTGATTAAAAAATTAAATTGTTAAAATCAAAATGGGAGAAAAATTCACAATGCTTGAAAAAGAAATAAAGGAATTTACTAAAACCTATTTACCTGATTAGATGCCAACAAAATAACAAATTAAATGTGTAAATATTTTACAAATATATAACATGAATTGATAAAACAGAACAAGAGATAGAGAATTTTAAATATACAAATCACAGGGGGAAAAAAAAAGCTGAGCAAGCCATAAAAGAACTCTCAAAACTCCCCCCCAAACCTAGGATCAGCTCACTTTACAAGTAAATTCTACTAGATAGTTTATTAGCTCTAATGTTGTTAACAAAGTCATAAATATGTGTGTATTTGTATATTTACATTTATATATACATATATAGATAATTATTTATATATCATCTAATCAATTCTTTGTAACAACCACGACTAACATAAAACATATTTTATCATTACGTATATTTTACAAATGAAAAAAATAATGCTCAAAATGGTTATGTGATTTGCCCAAAGTCACATGGCACCCTCCTTTTGAAAGTCTTTTTTTTTCTTCAAATTTCAGCATATTTCTACATTTTTTCTAGTAGAAAAAGAAAATAAGATGGTAAAAGGAAGATTTGTCTTTGGAGTAGTGGCTAAGTAAGAGTATTTACTTTTTAACTTTTATCTCTTACTGTTTTTCATTTGACTGTTCATGAGTAAGAATATAAAAATATTATCCTATGATCAATTTTATTTTTAATTAAATTTTCTTTATCAATTTTATATTAAGGTTTTACATCTGCAGAAATGAAAAGTATTTTCATAATAATGATTACCATTAATGATTAAGCAGAGATGAAAGAGAAGTCGGTCAATTCACTCAAAATTCTATTACTTTATTAATTAATTGCTTAAAACAGAATATATTCAGTATTTTATTCCTTGACTCTCATTGGAATCAATGAGTCATGGTGCTAAAGACTGAGTGCCAGGGGGACAAATATCACAGCTTCATAAGGCATTAAAAAAAAGCACTAGAAACAAGTATTCAACAATTTTCATGCATGGGCATAATTAAGAACTCTATTGGTATATGCTGACTGAAGACTCAAAAAGCCAAATGAAAAGGCTAATTTTTGCCAAACATTTATACCCCAAATGATACATTATACTTTTAAGCCTAGAAGGAATGAACAACTCCATTTCTTTCCCCTCATTTTATGGAACATGACTTTTAATAACATTATTCGTGATTCAAAATAGAATCTGTCTGCCTAGATATATCTGGCAAAAAGTAACCAGTCCTTGATATAAAGGATTTTGGAGATTGTTTCAAACTTCTGAATTTATAAGCTTATTTAACAGGAAAATGTTGATTCTACTCAAACTAGTTTTAAAATGTATCATCCCAGACTTATAATATACTTACCATCAGTTTTGAAATTCCTATCTTCTTCCATTCCCATAACATACCTCCCATGATTCAATGGTGGTGTGTTTTCTGGATAATGATAATCTGTAAGAACAATTCCCTCAGAATAGTCTGAAACAGGCTCTGTTTCTGAAGACATGGTTTCCCCATCCGTGTAGGGTTGGATAGTTTCATCTTTTGGATAGAGTGGTGAAGCTTCTATTAAGTGATCCAGGAATTCTCCCTCGGTGTCTGGTGGGACTAGGCTTTTAATTCCTTTTTGCTGCGAAGGCTCAATGTGTCCTTGTGATATCCCCCAAAGTGCCTCTCTCTCCAGTGTCCTTTCTCTAATTTGATGATACAAGGAATCAGATTCTCTATTAGGAGATGATGGCCAATGACGAGGTGCTGGATACAGTGATTTGAATTTTAGCTCTGAGTCCACTGGAGAGAACTTACCATCGTGGTTTGATTCACTGTGATCTACTTGACTGTAAGAGCTGGAAGGTAAGTCAAGTAAAACGTCTGTCTTGCTGTGTCTGTTTGATACTAGTTCCTGTCCCCTGGGTGAATGTTCACTTTCATCAGCATCGTTATTATAAAAAACATTAACAAAATCCATTTTCTCTTCAGTATAATTACTTTCCAGGACACTGTCCTCTGCAGAATTATTAAGAAAATGTTCCAGTGAATGGGCTATGGAAAGATTTCCTCTGAAGTTTGCAGGTTCAACATTATCCATCTGGAATGTGCTGCCAATGTGAAAAGCCCATACTCCAGGAATGCCCAGGTTACTTATTCTAAATAAAAAATGAAGAATTAGGTAAAGCTATGACATTTAAAAAAATATAAGTTTTTGAATATTCTTGTAAAGTTAATTCACCTTGCTTTAAAATAGAATTAAGTATTTTGCTGTACATCACCAGGTTAAATCTATAGGTTTTAAAATGAGATGAACCAAACAAATTTGATAATGAAAGGGAACATACCACAATTTTCTTATAAAATATCTAACATCCCTTCAGAGGCTCTGTGTGCATATAGTACTCAAAAATCTGACAAAAAAATTTAGTGAATTACCCATTACTTTTCAACCAGATTTTCTGCTTCTCATCAGGACAGCACAATCTTGACATTTGGAAACAACAAAATTCCATGAGGGCAGGAATTATGCCTTATTTATGTTTGTATTACTCCAGTAAAACAAGACAAAAAATTACTGAATTTGGTAAAAAGAGGATCTGGGGTCAAATCTCATTAGATCTGCTGATGATTAACCAAGTCATTGAACTTATCTAGAAGACTGGACCAGGTCGCCTCTAAGTTCCTTCCTAGCTCTACTCCTATGATTCACATAATGGATTCTTAGCAAATATTCATTGAATTTAATTGATTCACATGAGTGAATAATTCACTCTTCACCTGGATTTTTAGCATCATTTAACACAATTGGGAATGTTAATGGTTATAAATCCCTACCAAAGGTTAAAAAAAAGGTTAAAAAAAAAGAACTTTTCCCTCAGAATAAACTGAAAGACCTCCATCTCTGAAGACAAATTTTCACCTTCTGGGTAGGCTTAGACAGTTTCATTTTAGCATAGCAAGTACAGCTTTCAACTTATTTTTATCTTAGAAAATTTTAATTTCCATAATTGTGATTTTGGTTTGGCTAAAGTACATAGACGAATAACTAAATATCAAATATTCTATGAGGAAAATGGTGAAATACAAAGTTAATATGGAATAACAGAAAGAAACTTAAACAAAATAGTAGAAGTTGTGAAACTTTAAAAAAAAGTATTTCTGGCTGCAAAGAGTTAACTTAGTCTCCCTTTTTAAAGAATGGTTATGTATTCTTTTCTGAAGAATACTTTATATATAGATTTTCTTCAGCTTTCAACTGAAGCATAATCCAATTAACTCAGTAGTAACAATTATGTTTTATCTACTAACAACTATTCTAGGTGTGGCTAGGTGGCACAGTAAATAGAGCACCAGTTCTGGAGTCAGGAAGACCTGAGTTCAAATGTGACTTCAGACATTTAACACTTACTGGCCATGTGACCTTGGGCAAGTCACTTAACCCCAATTGCCCTGCCCTCCTACCTCCAAAAAGCAAAAAAAAAAAAAATAAAGAGTATTCTAGCCATCCTTTGGTTTTCTACTGAAACATATCAAGTAGTAATAATTCTTAATAGGATACGATGATACATCTTTATTATCACATTCATTTAGGACCTGATTTATGTACCCAAATCCAAACTGTACAAAAACAGAATCAGCAAATTTATTTCATTAAGTCAGCTTATTTCATTTTGGCACACCCAAATACTCTATAATGCCCAAAGCCATAGGATTTCCCCCAAAATCAATCAATACAGAATATGGGTTTAGTATCCATAATTATCATGTTCACTGCATTTTCTGCATTACTACCACTTTATTCTTTTTCTTTTTTTTAATGTAATAAACTACCACATTCTTAAGTCTAGGTAACCAACAAAACAATAAAACAAATGCTTATGTGTAGAGCTTGCCAATTTCTGCGGTTCCTTTGTTCATGTTGAAAATTTAACAATCAACTTTTTCTCCAGGGGTATGATACAGCATACAAGTGACTTTTTGTAATTTTTGGTAGGATAGTAAAATAAATCAATAAATAATGAATGATATGAGTTTGTTCTATCTAGAGACTAATGATATGTGGCCTCTAATAAGGAAAATAGGCATGCTGTTGGAATGAGAAGCTTTGTTATTGAAGGCTTAATCTTTTGCCTAGTTATTAACCTCTCTTACATACAACAAAGGTACTGTTAGTGATCTTGAAGCCTTGTACAGTTTCTAAAAGCTCATCAAATTCAAGTACTTGAAAGTTTAGGTAAAACAAAAAACTGAGTAAATGTTTATTACTTACTGGGAGAGATTTTTCACAGATTGTTCAGTGCTAGTTACACTATAATAAATCCCTTCTCTCTTCTGATACTCATCTTTACCTCGGCTGAAACCCACTCTGGCTGGGAGTTCAAGCTGTATATCATAAGATTCTTTGGGACGAGTTCCAAAGAACTGAAGGCCGGGGGTCGGATAAAGAAAGAGAGCAAAGGTGTCAAAGTCATCAAATGCCAAGACTACCTGAAAAGTGTTCATCTGTGAAAGAAAACAGAAAATTAGAGACAAAACCTTCCTAAAAACGTGGACACAGTAAATTGTAAAATACTATAGGTTTTTTTTCTATTAAGAGTTACTAACATCAAATTTCTCAAAATTAATCTAAAACACTAGTAAGATTTTGAAAATGTAATTTCCTCTGTAACTCTATTTAATTTCATTTCCTGAGAGAAATGAACTTAACCCTTATCTTGAGAAGAAACAGGAATAGAATTCTTAAAAAAAACCCACCTTAATTTTAACTGGGATTATGGAGGAACTGAATATTGGAATTAACATTTCTAAAACTAAGGAGAAGTCACTAATTGTACTAATGATTAAAGGTGACTTTGGCTTCAATATTTCTCACACCTCATACATTATAAATAATTGTTTTTGTTTTTATTTTATTTTTTGTTACATTGTTAATAAATATTATGACCAAGGGGGGGCAGAGGCAAGATGGCAGAGAACTTGCTTGTGTTCTCCAAAAAACCCCTTTAAATACCTGTAAATGACTAAACAAATTCTACAGCTACAGCACCCACAAAATGATGGAGTGAACCAAATTACCAGCCCAAGACAACTTGGATGGCTCACAGGAAGGGTCTATTACACCAGTCTGGGAGTGGAACAGTCCAGCCAGGCTGGAGGAGCCCTCAGGGGACTGAATCAATGACAGTTATGGCAGTTTCCTGACTTCTCAACCCACAAATGCCAAAGACAGCATAGAAAGTCAGTGGGAAAACTCTGTGGGACCTGGGTGAAAAAGGAGCATGGTGTGACCCTAGGCCCAGGGTGGTGGAAATAGTGGTGGCTGTAGCAACAGCAGCAGCAGTGCCCACAGACTGAGAGGGATCCAGCTGCTGATACAAAATCCCTGACGCCTAGAAGTACATACACCCCAACCCTCACTGGAAGCAGAGTCCTGCCTTGACAAAGAGTTAGAAAGTCAAGTATTTGGCTGGGAAGATGAGCAAACAGCATTAAAAAAAACCTCAGACTACAGAATCTTACTTTGGTGACTTCAACCAGAAGAAGACAACAAAGTCAAAGCATCTACATCAAGAACCTCTAAGAAAAAGTACGAATTGATCAGAGACCATGAAAGAGCTCAAAAAGGATTTTGAAAATCAGATAAGAGGAAAAATTGAGAAATAGAAATGAGAGTGCTGCAAGACAATCATGAAAAACTTGCTAAAGGAGACCCCCCCCAAATACTGAAGAAAATAACACCTAAAATAGATTAACCCAAATGGCAAAAGAAGTCCAAAAACCAATAAGGAGAAGAAAGCTTTAAAAAGCAGAATTGTCCAAATGAAAAGGAGGTCAAAAGCTCACTAAAAAATTATTCCTTAAAAATTAGAATGGAGCAAATGCAAGCTATTGACTTAACAAGAAATCAAGAAATTATAAAACAGATCCAAAAGAATGAAAAAATAGAAGACAATGTGGAATAAATACTGCAACCAGAAACTTTTATATTTATTTAAGACTAAGAGAATAGTGGGCTTGATAGAGAGAGAAATGAACAAATACTTATGGAAAAAGAGGTAGCCAGTTTATTTTAAACACAATACTTAATAAACTGGGTTGGGGGCTCAGAGTGCAGTGAGTAATAAGTGAGATGTTGTAATTTTAGTGATTAATGTGATAATATAAAAACATATCCATTGATCAGCATTCATAAAGCTACATGGTGCAGTGTACTAAGTGCTACACCTGGGATCAAGAAGAATTGAATTAAAATCTGACCTTTACAAGGAGTATAACCCTTGGTAAATCACTTAAACCATGTCTACTTTAGTTTCCTCAGCTGTAAAATAGAGATAATAAGACCGTCTACTTCCTAGGGTTGT
Organism: Pseudocheirus occidentalis; assembly: GCA_028646575.1. Taxonomy (NCBI): domain Eukaryota; kingdom Metazoa; phylum Chordata; class Mammalia; order Diprotodontia; family Pseudocheiridae; genus Pseudocheirus; species Pseudocheirus occidentalis. The sequence continues at coordinate 208,250,292 of CM053598.1, forward strand.
GGTAAGGATTAGAGAAGATATTTTTTAAGTGCTTAGCACAATATCTGACAAAGAAAACTTATTTCCTAATTTCCTTATTATGGTTACTTATTACCCTTATTATTTAGCATGAATAAGGAAAACAAGTTAGTAGAAGGTATGAAAAGGACTACCCATTCTACCTAGGTTATATGTGAAGTCATACAGCCTCTGAAGTCCTCTTACATGAATGAAATGCATATGTACCCTGAGAGATAACAAAACCTAGTAGACTCAGAGACTGTCCTAGAGCCAGAAAGACGTGGGTTCAAGTGCTTCCCTTGACATATAAAATATGACCTTAGGCAAGTCACTTAACCTCTCAGTATTCTAGGGAACTCTTTAAAAGTGTAACAGCTGGGGGGCGGAGCCAAGATGGCAGCGTAGAAGCAGCAAAGCACCACAGCTCCCACACAAACATGCTGAAAAACTCATAAAATGGGACGCTAAACAGATTTTCAAGTTCCAAAACTCTCCACAAGACAGAAAGCACTACAGGCAGCACAGCAGGCGGGGCTCTTCACAGCAGTCTGGGACCCCTGGCTGAAACCCCGGCCGGCTCAGGCCCTGGGGCATCAGGCGGGGAACCGCGGCTATAGGAGAGCTAATCTGCTGCACTGG
>CM053598.1:208251430-208270716 GCA_028646575.1 Pseudocheirus occidentalis
TCTCTCTCTCTCTCTCTCTCTCTCTCTCTCTCTCTCTCTTTCTCTCTCTCTCTCTTTCTCTCTCCCTCCCTCAAGAAAACTCCAACTCACTTACAGCAGCCCAGCTCCCAGATGCTGAGACAATCTTGCTTCCTCCACAGGAAAATTCCAATTCTGTCTCGCTGTCCTTAGAATTCTTCTTTATATACAGTGCTGGCCTCCTGTCTCAGCCAATACCCTTCTTCCAACAGGGGTGTCCACGCCTTCTCAACAATGGACAGGGCTCACACCTTCCATACTTAGCTCTAAGTTACTAAGTGCTACTTAGCCCTAAGTTACTAAGTGCTAAGTATCTGCTAAACTTGATTGCTATTACAGACACAGATGCAGAGACAGAAACAAGAGTGAGGAAGAGATAGAGCAAGGGTCATTCCTTTTCTATGCACACTGAGTTCAACTTGACAACTCTAGTCATCAGTTCTTAGGACTAGTTAGAAGACTTTTCTTCAAAACACAGCTTATGTCCCTGAATTAGGCATGGCCAGAAGTAACAGGCTCTTCACCATTTTCTACTCAGCCTAGAATCAGAAAGGGAAGTGCATGCATCAAGAACTGGCTGCCTTGTGGCTATATTGGTATGAAGGAAATAATCAGCTTTTAAAATATTTTAATGATTTTTCTATCTATCCCTAGATAATTTATACATGATCATCAAATGCTCATCTTTGTCAAAGCATCCAAAAATGCCTTACAATTGTCACCTGTTTGTTCTTTACTAGAAAGATTAAAGTAATAATAAATTTTCATCTCGAGAATATACACATCTTTAATTATAGGTCAAAAATAGTCTATCTATGCACAAAAAGGGACAATGAAATATTATAGAAGATAGTTGTGTGGAATAAGAGTTGGTCATGGGGACAGGACCTGGGTTCAAATTCTACCTCTTACACATACTAGCTATGTTACTCTGGCACTGCTATCCAACCTGTCAACATCCCAAGTAATTAAAACAATAAGTTACAGGCTAAAATATGAAAAGAAGCCAATATTCTGTACTAAAGAATTGCTGATATGCATCAGTGGAGTGCCCACAGTGATGAAACGTCAGGTTTGGGCAACCTAAATGAATTATAGATGACAGGTCAAAAATAATCCATAGCAAAAGCAAAGAGAAACAAGGGGGAAGGGGGAAATGAGAGAAGAAAAAACGCAAGTGACAAACATCATAGAACAGACCAATGAAAATGCCGACTATATTTTATTTGTTCTCTAGCTGCTTTTTACATGTTTTACATACAAACAATTAGAGAAAACAGCATGTGATTTTAGGTCTGGTTGGCCACAGTGCAGTGGGGGGAAAAAGTGCCAAATATATTTTGTGTGTCCTTCATTCTCTTGCCTGATTTTCTAATCACCAGTAACCTTTGATCTGCTGTTAGGTATAATTAAAGAAATTTCATAAGCTTGTATGATGGGTTTGAGTTGATTAATGATTTCCTTGTTTGGAACTTTGATGTTAAAGCCCATCATTTTTGTGGGCTAAAATCCATGAGCTACAAGGGAGGAAAACCATCACATACAAAAAGAAAAAAAATAAGCAACATCAGCAGCACAGGATTTTTGACATACACTTAAGATAACTCCATAAGAGAGCCACTTAAAAAAAATAACAATAACATGGAGCATCAAACCAGATTTTTAAAACAATGTCCTAGAAAAGTGTTCTTTTCTGGTATGAAGTCTCCATAAAATGATATTATCTTTTTTTCTTCTTTTTTTTTTTGCCTTTTCTTTTGGAGGGAAATTAGGGTTAAGTGACTTGCCCAAAGTCACAAGGCTAGCAAATATGTCAGATGTGTGAGGTCAGATCTGAACTCAGGTCCTCACTTCAGGGTCAGTGCTCTATTCACTGCATCACCTAGCCACCCCAATATTGTATTTTCAAATGTATTAATATCTAAATCAAAATTTATTAGTCATCTACCTTTTCTGCTCAAAAGTAGAGTTTTTGCTAGAGTAAATATAGTCTGTCCCCAAAGTCTTAGAGAAGTTGTAAACTTTAATAATAAAAGTAAAAACAAAAGCTTTGATATCTTTTAAATATTTTATTTTTCCCTAATTATATGTACAGACAATTTTTAACAGTCATTATTTTTTAAATTTGGAGTTGTCAATAATGATGATATTTGTGATTCTATGTCATTGCTCCCTAATTATGAGCCACTACGTGGACTAGTTTTGGTCACGTATTTGTTGCCTCTCTTTTGACCACGTTTCGTGGAAAAATTGTTCTTTCCTAGAATGAAAAGTCTCCATAAAATAATTCAAACACAGGTCTGCTGCCTCCAAGTCTAAAGACTGTGAATTGTGCCCATTGTTTCTGAATGGAAAGACATTTCCATTCTGGTGAAACACAGAAGTTGATTTGGAACCCTCAGTGAAGAACTTGGAGAAGGTCAAGAGGAAAACAAAATGACTGACAGTTTGGAAAATTTCCCTTCAGTTTAGAACAAAAGGGAGACCTGTTTGTTTAAATATTAGAATCTTTGGGAAATAGTGACAGAGTAAAACTCTGGTTGAATTTCTGAAACAATCTTACTTAGGTCAACTTACTTCGAGGTTGGTGACTCCTCAGTGTAGTTTTCATGATTTGATTAGACGTTACGTTTCAAGAAGCTCTTAAGTTTCTCCACGTTTTCCTCTCCAAGAGTTAGCATTGTAGAGTTTTGCAAGCTCTGTTCAATACTCAACAGAATCTGTTGACTTTTTTCTTTCTCTAGCTACTTGAATTTCTAATCCAGCTCTTCTGTCAGCAAAGTCTTCATTTTGTTTTGTCCCCATTAAGTTTTTCCCTACATTGAAACAAAAGAATTCATCCTTACAAGTAACTTAAAATACTGAATCTTTCTGGGGTTACCCCTACTGGGGCCATAGTTGGTTAATACATCATTACTTCGAATTCAAGTTAAATTCAGTAACAAATTCAATCTGCATCCCCTTTAGAAGCAAACTCGGTAAAGTACTACACAAGCAATTAGGTGGCCAGGCTTTTGAGTCCCAGATTTGTCTCATCTGCCTAGGTCCCAGTTTCCTCATCTCCAAACTGGGAATCATAATCCTTGTACTCCCTACCCCACAAGGTTATTGTGAGGTTTAGACTGGACAATATAGATGAGGTGCTTTGTAACAGAAAAGTCCTATTTTCATCTAAGTCATAAGTTCTTGTTGTTAATGTTTTGAGTTCCATTTGTGAAAGGTGCCTAAGGAATGGTATCCTTAGCATGAGCTCAACCTTTGGCTTAGTTGGGATGGGGTGTGAGGTTACTTCCAAATACTTCATTTGACAACAGAAGCAATGCTTTTCTCACTTCTGTTGTCAGATGAAGTGGTCACTATGAGAGAGACAAAGTCAAGGAGTCAAAGGAGGCCCAGACTCCTGAGTCTGAGCTCCAAACTCTGTCTGGGTCTAAACAGACTAGATTCAATCATTTTATTTTTGGCTTAGGTTGCTTCTCCTCCCGTGTTGCCTCCAAGGAAATCACAGCATGATATCTGAATATGACAAACACCTAGGTCTCCACAGGTATGGATAAAGGCACTCAAGATAGGAAATGCATAATTTAAGTACAGCATGACTTTGTTCCACCCCTCAGAAAACATAGAATGGACTTAAAGTAGTCCACAAACAACTTCTACCATTTTCCTCCCCCTTGGATGAGTTCTACCTTTTCCCTAGGCTTGTAATGTTCTGGAGAAACCCTGTGGTTTGGACTCATTGTGGGAGGACATTAGCTTGGAATTACCACAGTAGAAAGAGATTAATATTTTTCTTTCACTCCCAGAGATCCAGACTGAACTCCATCATTATGGTACTAGCTGAGGACTTCACTGGAAGGGGATTCTAGACAGATAGACCTACATTGGTCAAGTAACACATAATAATATTAGAGGTCAAAGTTCAGTTCTTTTGCTCCCACATATTATAGTATAGATTCCATTGCTGCCATGTGCACAACCCTCTTCTCATATCAAGACAACACCAACTCCAGGAAATCACCTTCTCTTGATAAAAATCTGGATTTTGGGACCATGCTTCCCAGAGAATTCCTTCACCCCTATTTTGCCTTGGGGTCTGGGCACTTACTCTCAAGCTATATGGTTGAGAGGCCAAGGAGCTCATATGACTTTGTCTCAAGAGAGACATTTATGGATTCCTGGAGGAGAAATATCCTTCCTCCTTAATTCCCCACTATTACTCTTCCCTGGCCACCAAAAGGATTCGGGTTCTCTCTATGTATGTGTGTGTGTAAAAAGAGGTTGAAAATGGGACATATATATATATATATATATATGTCTACACATATATATTCTCTCTGTCTCAGATTCTCTCTCGGCTATACTTTGGAAAGGAAGGGGAAAAAAGAAGTTGAAAATGGGACTGAAGCCTTCCTTTAAAGGCCAGCACAATGGGATCCCACCCACTCTTAGAATGCTGACTCCTGAATGGTGAGAATCAAATTCTTTCAATGGGACTCTAGGAGAATCCGAACCAATAAATGGTGCTAGTGTTGCCATACTGTATACTCACACCCTCCATAAAAAGATAATCAGCCCCAAACAAAAGCTTACCATCCTCTGCATTCATCAAACTAAGTAAGAGACCTGACATTTATATAACATTTTAAGGTCTGCAAAGATCTGTACATATAATACTTTATGAGACAAAAAATAGTCCAAGCATATACTTAAGTATGTGATCACACTAGAATGGTCACTGAAATTATTATTGATGAAGCCTTTGCTGATGCTGAGTCCAATTGGTTTGGGGAAGGAAGAGGGAGAAGAAGAGGACAATAATCTATATTGACACTCCTAAAGAGTAGCACAAGCCAGTTTTCATTGACAAGAGAATCAAAACTTTCATAGCTCAAATTCATCTGATAAAACTAAATTTTTTCAAATCAGATTGTTTGATTTCCAAAACATTACTACAGAATAATTTTCATTCTGTTTCATATTGTTTCAATTTAATTCTGTTCAAATTCAATAATTTCATATTGTTTAGTTATATACCTAAGTTGTTTAAAAATAAATTTACAAAATTTATTGCTAATGTATTCCCCACTGGGCATTCACATTTTTTTGGTGGCACAGAATTTTGATGATATAATACCTTCCATTTGCAGGGCACTTAGAGGTTTACAAAGCCTTTTAGATCCATTGACTCCTTTGAGCCTCACTATAATCGTGTTTGTTAGTTAGGTTTTTACCATCCCTATTGTATAGATGAATAAAAAATACCCTAAGAGTTGAAGCTGTTTATTCAAAGTCACCCAACACCAGTGAATTGAACTTGGATTCAGATTCAGCTCTCATTCTAAGTCCTGCATCATAACATGCTGCCTCTCATGAATATCATGAACAACAACACTGTAAAGTTGATGACATACAACTGTTCTTTTATTTTGTTGAAAATGGCTCTATGCTAGTAATTTGCATTTTGGGTCCCCCATTAGATACTGAGCTCCTGGAGAATACCACCGGTGTAATGTGATTGACCAATGAGAGCCCAGTCCTTAGGGAGCATGTACAGTGTATTTGGCCTGATGCAATCCCTCACATGTAACCTGGGGGAACCTGCTTCTAAATATATAGTAACAGAGGTCCCTACTCTCCTTTTCAGAGCATTCCCCGAAGTAGGCTCACCAAACATCCATGAAGGAAATTGCATCAGCCAGAGAATATTGTGAATGCTCCTGGGGATAGGCTCTCATTTGCCAGTCCATCATGTCACCAGTAATACTCTTTGCTCAAAAATACTTCTCCCATCTAATTATTATTACATCTGAAATTCTACCAAGATAATCATTCTTATAGGAGTTTTTTTTAAGTTGAGTGACAAATTTCCTCACTCCAAAAAATCAAATATGGTTATAATGAGGAAGAGGAGCATGGACTTTCTATTAACTTCTGCAGAAAATTGGGAGTATGGGAATTACTCAGTTTGTTGTCCCCCTCTCCCAGCAAAAAACCCAAACCATTAAGAATGCTAATAATAACATTATTTTATGCAAATTGGAGGAAATTGAGGCCATTAATATAATTTTTAAAATACAAATTTTTCCTTGCCATATATTTCAATGGAGTCTTACATTCTTCTTGTCTAAAAATCCTATCTCCCTTGAAAGAAGTCATCAGTGACACTTTTGTCTTCCAAGAGCTTCAGAGATTTCTTTTGCTCTAGAACGGTGATTCTCAACCTTCCTAATGCCATAATCCTTTAATACTCATATGTGAAGGGATCTGCATGTGGGCAGACTCGCCTGGAGTTGGATAGAGGAGCAATGTCTTGGTTCCTAAGACCATTGGAAATATGTGTTTTCCGATGGTCTTGGGCAACCTCTGTGAGGGGTTGTGACCCACAGGTTGACAACCACTGCTCTAGAAGATTTCTTTGGTTTGGGTAGAGTCACACACATCCTCTTGATACAGCTGATACAGCTGCTCAACCTGATGAGTCAGTAACTGGATTTCTGATTGAAGGACATTGGTTTTCTACAGGTAAATTACAGAAGTGAGATGTGTCTCTATATCCCATATTTGCTCCTTTATTTCAAAGGCAAACCTGCAAGTCCAATTCCTGGGACTTCCTTAAGTATCTCTGTTGTAAATAACTTGGGCTATAATCCACCCCCAACCTCTATAACACCCTCCTACACACACACACACACACACACACACACACACACACACACACGCATGCACAGTGAGAGAGAGAGAGAGAGAGAGAAAAGGATAATGGTTCTCCTTTCTCCTAAGAACAGCCCATTATCTTTATATCCAACAAAAAGTGGAATAAATGTTTTACATAATGCTGAATCCAAAAGCCTGTGAAATTTGACCTGATATCAATTCTATGATTGGTTATCAGTATGGAGATCTTAGGACAGTATGGACATCTTAGGGCACTAACAAGCTAATTATGAAACATTTTGCAAAATCAAGGAATTTTTTTAGAAGACTCTCCTTTTACAGATAAGTGAACTGAGTCTCAGAGAGATAAAATGACTTGTCTACGGTCATCAAGCAAGTTAGTAGCAGGTCTCCTCCATCCTGCCCAGTGAATTTTTCACTGAATTACCCAAAGTGCATAAAAATTAGAAAATACCCTACTTTTCAAGGCTTTCAAGTTCTGCAACTTTTTTTTTTTTTACTTAAGATGCACTTCTACTTTTCCTGGTGCTAGATACAGATGTCTTTCAATGAGTTTATTCTTTTGGTTGAAGCATTGATTTCCTCTAAATATTTGACATGGCCTTTCAAGGACAGAATCTCAGAGGTATGTCTGGCACTATGTTCTTTGTAACTATTGTTAACCTTTAAAAAGGTTGGTTAATGGAGACAAAAGGCTAGATGATATACAGTTACAGCATTTATTCACTTGAGACTACTGGACTTGTACAAGGAGTCAGGAGCTAAGTCCTAACTACTGAACAGATGAAAGAGAAAGCTTAAATACATTTTAGAACCATCCTAATTCAGGGTGACTGTGTCACACAAATTTGTAACCTCCATAGTGTGAGAAAGGAAGTTTCTTGTTTGTAAATACAAATTGACAAAACAATGGATGGAGCAGGGTCCATTTGGAATTTATGGTCTCGGGATGTCTATTCTCCTCCCATATGGAATATGTCCCAAGATAGGGGAAATCCCACTTCCAGCTTTATTTGGTCTCTGGAGTTGCTGACACAGGAAAAGACATTTTTAAAGCAAGGCAAAGCAGTCTATTTGATTAATTCATACTATGGCCAAAAATATGATATTTAATGATTATCACTATCCAGCTTGTATTTTATCTCTTAGCATGGGGATTCTTTGGTTAGGAGACTGTTTTGAAGCTTGCTTATCTACATAGGAAGAGAAAATATAAAGATGGTATTAGCTTTCGTACCAGAACATTTTAAACAGCCTTTTAATTGTAACTTTTAGAAATTTTTGACCAGAGACTAGATATTTATTTTATAAACTAAAATGAAAGCTCCACACATTAAAAGAAGTTAACCATATTTTAAAAGTAAAATAATGACATCCAGTGAGATTTAATAGCAAGAGTGAAGTTATTTATGTTAACTCTACTATTAATACTATTACTTAGTGTGTACTAATAATTACAGCTTTAGTTAATAAAACCATGGAATCTCAGTTGGGAAGCACCAAAGCCTATCCAGTCCAATCTATACCTGACCAAGAATTTTTTCTCCAACATCTCCTACATGTGTCCATCCAGCCTCAGTTTGAAGACCATCAAGCTCATCCAACTTTTGGTTCACTCTAAGTACTAAGAAGTTTTTATTTATTTTGTTTTTTGCATTAATGTTTTTACATTCTATTTTTATGTGAATGTTTTTTACGTAAATGTAATCTTACTCATACTTTTTTTTTACATCAAATCCGCTGATCTGCCATTTCTACCCATTGCTCCAAGTGTTTCTTTCTAAGGGCCAAGCAGAACAAGTTTAATTCAATGGTGATTCTTCAAATACTTACAATTAATGACCATTTCCTCCATCTCCCTTCCTCCTTCCTGCCCTTCTCTCCTTCCCCCCACCCCCAACATGCCTTCTTCATCTATGGCATGATCTTACCAATATTCTGGATTTACATCACCTGCCTATATGTATTTCCTAAAATAAGGCAGCTGGAATTGGACACAGTACTCCAGATTTGGACTGACCATTAAACCTCTCCTTCAGGACTCTGCCTGCCTAATGTATCCTATAATAACTTTGACCTTTTTGACTATGATCCCATATGATATAACACATAAAATGTAATAGCTCCAAATTTTAAGTGCATTTCTTTCTGTAAGAAAAAGGAAAGAAAAGAGCACATGTGTTGTTTTGCTCTAATAATAATAATAGGTAATATTTACATAACACTTACTTATGGGCACTGTACTAAGTACTTTACTATTTGCAATGGTAATTAATTTAACAGGTACTTAGCCCTTAGTGACTAAGGGCTAAGTACCTCTTGAAAGAAACAGAAAGTGTGAACTCTGTCTTCTGTGAAAGAGGCAGAGGGTGTGAACTCTGTCTCCTGTGTGAACAGAGGGCATGAACTCTGTCTCCTATTGCTGAGTGGCAGGAGGGGGCTGGCTGAGACAGGAGGCCAGTGTGCATATTTAAGAAGAATTCCAGAGACTGAGAATGAGAGTCAGGAATTTTCCTCCTGGTGCCTCCTGGTAGAGGAAGCAGTTTTGTCCCAATATCTGGGAGCTGGGTCTGCTGGACTGAGAGAGACAGAGAGAGAGAGACAGAGAGAGAGAGAGAGAGACAGAGAGACAGAGAGAGACAGAGAGACAGAGAGAGAGACAGAGAGAGACAGAGAGAGACAGACAGAGAGACAGAGAGAGAGAGACAGAGAGAGACAGAGAGAGAGAGAGAGAGAGAGAGACAGAGACAGAGACAGAGACAGAGACAGACAGAGAGTTTCCATCTCAGCATCTGGAAGCTGACTGAGAACTGAGTTGGAGTTTTTTATGAGACCAGAATCTGGTGAAGGCTGAAGTTGCCTGGAAGGCTGAGAGGGCTGCCTGGAAGGCCTCCTGGAAGGCCACCTGGAAGTCTGAGGTTTCTCCTGGGTCCTAGGGCCAGTTGAATTGCTGGAGTACTGAAGAAGCATGACCAGGATAAGACTGTTTGTTTATGGCTTGGCTGATCCTTGAGTTCCTGGTAACAGAAGTAGTGAAGGGTTTGAGATGTGCTGGACCCTGTGAACTTCAGTGTGTACCAAGAACGGCCCAGAGGACCAGATGAGAACCTGGGAGCTGTCTGCCTCTGAATCCAGGTGACTGTTTGGTGGATTCAGGAAGGAGCTGGTACAATGGAAGGGGATCCAGGGAATCTGAGAGATCACTCAGAGTCAAGATGAAGAAAAGGCCTCCCTTTGGACACATGATGAAATTGAAGACATCCAGGGGTGGAGGGTTTGTGTAATTTTCTAATGATTGTATTTAGTGACTGATGATATTTAATAGTTGTGAATCTAGATAAGTGTCTGATTAAGTTAATCTATAATTGCCCCCTGAGTGGAAGATTGATTATTTTATTGTGAATTGATTGAATGATTAAGTAAGGAGGATCCCTCCCCCCAACTTAGGGAAACCAGGTGATTATTCTTTTGTTCTTTGTTTTAATGTTGTGGCCACTTTGGTAAAAACTATGTGGCATTCAAATGTTAAGCTGTTGTGAACACTGTATTTCAATTTTCTGTGATAAGATGTAAGGTTTTGAATATGGTATTGTGATTTGTTGTGAATGTTTGCCTTGATTTGTAATGGAATAAATGGAGTGTTCACTATACTGTGTAATCTGAACCTTAAAAGCTGTTTACAGTGGCATTCTTTTGGGAATCTGTTAGTGCATGGCATTACATAATAATTACCTCTCAAACATCCAAAAAGGAAAGAAGAAAGACGGACACTGATTTTTTTTGCCAGACATGTAAGTTCATTGGTATAACGAACTCCCAGCAGGAAACGTCATCTACCAATGAAGATCAATACCTTCTCTTCAACTTACTGTCTTAGAGAGGTGTCTGGAGCACCCAGGTCACTGAACTAGTATGTTTAAGAAGTAGGGCTTACATTCAGATCCTTTTTTTTTACTTCATGGCCAATAAATCAGACAAAAAGTATTTACTAAGTTCAGGGCATGGGCTAGGCACTGAGGCTATTCGTACAAAGACTGGAGTAATCACTAAGCACAATGAGTTTACATCTATATCCATTATGTCATGATGCCTCTATTCAGAAATAAAAGAATATTGATGATGGATTTATAGATGACTTTCATAATAGAAGCCTAAAGTATAAACTCACCAGCCATATTAGGGTTCTAAGTGAAATATTTCCTTTCATTTTGTATGAAGATTACTATGAGCTTTGAATACAATAACTAAGGAAATAGTCACTTTCCTAAACCCGAGATCATTGGGCATCCCATGTTAGTCATTATTAGTCAGACCTGAATTTCCTGGGCCCCTCTACTCAGTTGCTCCTCACTAGACTCTTCTTCTTTTTCCTTCCCTCCCTTCATTCCCTCCCTTTTCCTTCTCTTTTCTTTCTTCCACTTCCTTCTTTCTTCTGCTCAAAGTCATTTTTTTCTTTTTCTCTCTCTCTTTAAAAAACATAATTTAAAATTTTCAGAGATAGGTACCTCAATTTTTCCCAATTAATTTCCTCTTCTATGGCCACCCCGACCACCATACGCCTTTTTTAGGTTTAGCCTATCATCTTACCCCAAAGTGAATAGCAAGGGATGTCCCTTCCTACTGCACTGTCCTCTCCTCCATTAGTACCAGGTACAAGATTCACCAAGTTCACTCTCTATGAATGGCATTAATAGATCTTGATAGTTGTTCACTTTTCTCAAACCACATTTAAAAAGAGTAATAGGTTATTAGAACTTTTCTTTGGGGAAATTTTGAAATCTCTGCTTCCCTGTATCTGAGCAAGTGAATAAAGTCCTCTAAATGAAGGAAAATTGAGCTACCACTGCATTTAGTTGGCCCCTAACTATGAAACCTTAATCTAATTTTCCAGTTCAAATTTCTTTATTAGGCTGAGTGTGATCCTGAGAACTAGTAAGAGAGAAGAAAGAAAGACAAATTTGCTTTTACTTGACATTGCAAAAGAACATTTGCTTTATAACCAGAAAAAGGTCAGGAACATTTTGTTACTGGAAGAAATTGCATCAATTACAAGCACTGTAATACCTAACAGGAAAGACAACCTTAGCACTAGGTGCTTTGAGCCACAGATTTTTTAGTTTAGACTGCATTCAGGGAAAGAATGAGGAGGGTGCCTCATTTTATCTTACAGAGTGTGAGCTAAAAATAACTGTGGCTTATGATACCTATAAAAGAGATCTTATATTAATTTTTTAACAACTTAAAAATTGCCATTTGTAGAGGACTTAAATTTAAAAAGCACGTTACACACCTCATCTTCTGTGAGTATCACAACAAAACAGGGAAATGAAAATTACAAGTGTTATTATCCCCATTTTACAGATGAGGAAGCTAAGGCTCTGAGTTATTTAGGTGATATGCTCATGGTCACATAGCTAGTATGTGTCAGTGGCAGGATTGGAACCCAGCTCTTCTTGACCTAAGACAAATGTTCTATCTACTATGCCATATTTCTTTAACCTACTGAAGAACATATATTGAGAAACATGAATTACATATGTCCACTAGGAATTTATGATCCATAGAATTTGAAAACATAAAATATAGTTCCCTAAGTTAATTTGCAAATATGTTTTTCTCTGAAAAAAAACACTTAGTTGAAGTGCCTTTTAGAGCTCAGTTACCACAGCATATCTTTATAAAGATTGAGACAAGGGTGGGAAATATACATTCAGAAAGATACATAAGATCTATAAGCAACAATTGGACCCCCCCCCAAATAAACAAACACACAAAAACAAAAGCAAACTTTCTTCTTCCTATGGAAGTCACCATAAAGTCCAACTTTGTCACAGATGATCGCTTCCTTAAACATAAATGCCTGTCCTGAAACTTTCAACATTTTAAGTTCCTTACAAATGCAGTGCAAGTCAAGTTATGCTTTAAGATTCCATCCTTTTCTGTTTTACTGTAAGATAATATCCCTCCACCCCAAGTAATGTATCTAAAAAGATTCTGGATAGCTTTAGCAGGTAAGAATGCCTACTTGATTGAGTTACAGAATCAATCAAAGGTGTAAACTCAGTGTGAATAATGCCTAGACAAATCAATGGAAAGAATCAAAGGTGTAAAGTAGGTTCAAATTCATTTGAAACCAGTACCAGACAGGAAATATCTTATAGTTGCTGAAGAGAATTAATCACCCTCTATGGGTTTTTGGATAAAACAAGATAATTTGGAATCCAACATTCCAATATCGTCAGCCTCATGGTCAAAAAGCTCAGCTGAGCCCTGGAGAGGGAATCATTTGGGGGGTGAAGGGTAAGGGAGAGATGGAAGGAGAAGAGGAGAGAATCTCTATCTTCTCTCCATCTTGACCAGAGAATGTCCTTGTGGATTTCAAAAGGGTGGAGGAATTGGACTCACTTCTTACTGGCTGTTGTTGGCCATCCCCAGAATAACAGAAGTCGATGGCTACTTCTGCACTAGGAGCCAAGGAAAAAGTAGGACACCTAGGAAAGATAGCCTCAGGACTCTGGCACTGATCTTTAGAGCCCAGCAGACACCAAACTCATCAAAGAGGAACTTCATGAGCTCTGCACAAAGGGAGAAAAGACACCGGGTACTGTGTGTTACCCCTTTGTCCCACTTTCCCCTGGCTTTTGTTCATACTTGTGGGAAAGTGTGGTCAAGACATCTGTAGGATGGTTTTATACCAACTATTCTTACTATATACCACATGAGTAAATGCCTTTTTCTACAAACTAATTAACTCTGGCTGACTAATTGATAATCAATGGGATAAGCTCATCAAATAGGGGCAATTGTACTACAAAACCCCTTGGCAGAGAAGTGGTTGGCCCCTCTCTGGGAACCTGGCCAATCAACATAAGTGAGGGTTGGGACAGTGATACTGAGAAAATATAGTATTCCACTATATTGATTAAACTAGATAGAGTTTCCATGGTTGAATCTTATCCATCTCCCTTCCCTTACTGTTGTACCTAGGCTGTAGAATGGAATATCATGGTAGGCTGAATAGAGCATATCTAACATACACTTGAGTAGCTCAGCCTTAGCATAAGGGATAATGATTAACTTGTGTTTGTACCTTTGTTTCACAAGATACTTTTCCCTTTTTGTTCCCATAGCATTCAAAAAAAATGTTCTATTCCAGGGATTTAACTTTTCACTTGGCTATGCAGGCAGGCAGATGATAAGCATGGGTACTAATTTACCCATTGTTTGGAATATGGAATGACTGCACATAGAGATTGAAAACAGGAAGATTTTGCTTATCTGCATTATATTCATCTATTTACTGACCACTTGCTCTAGTTAGAGAAGTTTGCCATAAAAGGAAGAAGCAGGGACATGCCTTAAGGTATGTCCTGTGAAGATGTGCTCAGCTGTTTCACCTAATTGCTCTGTGATACCTTTTTCTGGGTCCTGGGTGTTTAGCTTCTTCATAATCAACTGCTTTTCTTTCTGCTATGATCTTCTGCATGCAATATTTAGAAACCTTCTTCCTGGTAGAGAGGTCTATAGTCTTTTGATAGCTGCAGATTATGAGCCATCACATGCAACTAGGTGGTGGAGTGGATATAAAGTACTCAGTCTGGAGTCAAGAGGGCTCATCAGATCCAGGTCAAATACAACTTCAGACACAAACTGGCTGTGTGACCCTGGGCAAGTCACTTAACCCCATTTTCTTCCGTTTCCTTATCTGTAAAATGAACTGGAGAAGGAAATGGCAAACCACTCCAAGATCTTCATCAAGAAAACTGAAAATGGAATCATGAAGAATTGATCATGACTGAAACAACTCATCAACAAATGAGCTGTCATACCCAACCAAGCAGCAAACAAAAGCCAGCAAAATGGCCCCAAGCAAAAATTAGTCTATTGTCTTGGCTTCTTTCTCTTGTGCCCATTCAAGGTCCTTGATACCACACAACTATGAGAAATGTCACAAGTGAGAAAATTCCTTTTATTCGTTGTGAGTTAATGCCTGATTGTTAGCTTTTTACGGTCAACATGAGTGGGCCCATCCTGTCCCAGTCTCTACCTTTAATGTACAAGAGCCATTCAAGAGATTAAGAGAATGGGGTTCCTCTTACTTCCTCTTGAATTAACACACAAATGAAGCTAACTGAAGGTCAAAAGATTAAATGAAGTAAGCAGGGTCATAGCTCTCTGCCCCCAGCCACATTTTTCCACTATTTTCCATATGCCAGTAAAAAGATCACTGGATTTTTGAGTTAACAGAAAAAAGAAAACAAATCCAAAGGAACAGAAATTATCAGTGGTAGCACTTTTACCCAAAAAATATTACTGAGATGGCACCAACAGCCAGCCACCCCATATGCTGACTTTCTCAGCTCCCTAAAATCTTTGAGAATAGATTGGTATATATCTAGGATATCCTTGACAAAAACACGAGAAGAGATTAAGTATGTTTTTCCAGATTTTTTTCTACTACAAGCCACATCTTCACAGCCCTAAAAATGAAGGAGAAATCTAGAGAATATGATTTCAGTCTTGTGGAATCCCTTGTTCGTAGATTAAAAAATGATTCCCTCTCCCCCTCCCCCCAATAAAGGAATGTCACATACATTTTAAAATAATGTCTAATTGTAGGACAAGTCATACCAGAAGATAACTCTGTTCATACCTCCAGCTACTAGCAAGGCACAAACAAAAAGATTTATGTCTACTATAGAAGTTTACCTATGTCATGGAGACAGTCTTCTGGAATTCAAGCCATAAATATGTTGATGGAAACATCGCACTTAGACTCTAACACTTCAGTCTTTGAAGGACTCTACCAGGAAAATTAGGAGAAAGAATTTGATAATCCCTTTTTAAAAATTTCAATAGAAATGTCATAATTTATTCTGCTTCTATAAAAAAGTCATCGTTAAGTAACAAAATGTTTTCTCAGAAGGAGAAATATATGTTATTTCAGATCCTAAATAGTCAGCAAGCATACAACCAACCTTGGCAACGCAGAAAAGCACTCTTGCCTGGTACTTTTCCATCAGTGCTAAAAGAATAAATGTTTAAGGATGTATTTACAGGATTACAGTACTCCAACAAAAAATGAGGTATTTGGTTTTTCTAGAAGTGGAATCTGAGGTTTGTGAAAGCTGAACACATCTACACAAATAAATAATAGGAACTTTTGCATTTTATGTGCGTGTGTGTGTGTGTATACGTCGAAGGGGAACAGCCTCTTCTGCTGGCTAAGTGTCTGGAAATGGTAATACTGGTAGGTTTGTCAAGCACAAAGACTAAAGTTCTAAGAGAGATCACTAGGATCAGCCCAAAGTGAGCTATGAAAGTCTTTTTCCTTTTGCTTCTCTCCATCAAAGGAACCTGATGTACCAACTACACATTGGTCCAAGATACACTTCAGAATTGAGCACAAATAAACCTTAGAATCAGTTCAGTCCAGTTCACCCATGTTGTTCTCAAGTGTGGAGTTCAGAAAAGAGTTGAACCCAGATGACATTATAACAATGCTGAGACATTATCCCCCAGAGTTATTGCACTTTGTTTTAAACAGAAGGAGCCTCAAGTTCCTTATGTGGTTCTCGAGTAACTTCCCTGTGTCTCTCAGCAGCTTGGGGAAGTGGTCGTTGGGCTCTGAAGGTAGTTCAAAACATTAGAGGAAGAATGGATGGGGATGGAGACAGGGAAATTAAAGACTGTGGTTGTAGAGGTCCCTCTGTCAAGTACAGCCATGGCAGGACTTCCTACTTCTGCTGAACAGCGAGGAGCTAGGACTTGGGACTTGAACTGTAATGACTGACCTATAAAGCTGAAGTTGGGAGAGATGATGTTTCTTCTTTGACTCATCCAGTTTTACCCGATTGGTCTTCATGAGGTAAGGTAGGCAGATGGTGGCTGATTGGGAGATACAAGCCTGACAATGAATGAACACCCTTTCTCCTTCATTCTTTATAGTCTATGAAGTCAATGGCTTCCTTGAACCAGGAGCTTATAGCAGCCTTGTGGTTGTCCTCCACAGGGATGCTTTTGTACTGGTAGTGATCCTCAAAATGATTGGGGCAATTTTCAGAGACACTGATCAAGGCTGTGAACCCCAGAGCATCCAGCATATCTTTCCTGGATGTATGATAAGCACTGCCTAAGTACATAAAAGGCAGGATCTCCACTGGACCACCCTGGTTGTAAAGCAGTGTGCCACAAGAGCTGCACCCTGCTTCTGCACTGCCAGGGATGCTGGAGCTCAGAGGTAGGCTCAGACCCATAGGTGTCAACTGTTCCAAGCAGGAAGAGGAGAAAGCTTTGTAGCCTCCTTTGAGAAAGCAGATGCACTGTGCGAGCCTCCCTACACAATGCACTGGTGGTCAGCATAAGGGTACTGTCCCTCTTGGACAATTCCAGCTCTGAGCTTTGTTCGTCCAGAAGCACCATGGCGTGGTAGAGGCCAGCCAGCAAGCTGCTCCGCAGCTCCTTGTTGGGCACCATGTGCTCCAGCCCCATCAAATTTGATCATCCTTTACGGTATCCTTGGGGTCCATATGTAGAGGTATGGAGTAGACAATAGATTAAGTAGATTCAGAATTGCTTAAGTGACAGACTCAAAATGAGAAGTCAAGAGGGTATGATAGTTAAAGAAATAGAGTATCATTATTTATTAAACTTAAGACTTCTTAGCCTTAAGTCTTTTCCCATCTAGAAGAGATATTTGTTTCCTCCTAAACATTTAAGATGAAAATTGGTTTTGTCTTATGTGATAAACTTTTTGGTGTTTTCCCTGATTCTGAGAAATAAATATTTGAGGATTTATTAGGTGCAAGACATCAAACGGGAGTAGAACTGGCCCATCCTCTCTGTTCAAGCTTTTCCAGTCTAGTAGGAAGAGATATGGGCCACTGCAAAGAGTTGGTCATGACGTTGTAGGAAAGATATCCCGCTGAAAGCAAAGAGTTACTCTACCCGAGATGTCAGCTCATGAAAAATGCCCTAGTGGGAATGAACCGGATTAAAATACAATTGGGATATGCTTAAAGAAATAAAAATGCAATAAACATAGCTAATATTAACTTGTAGTTTTTTAAGCTAGTATGTGACCTGCAGCGATCTGCTTCTATCTGACTTTGAGACTGCTGCTCTAGGCATTAAGTGTTGATGTCCTGGAGATAGAACAGGAGACCAAAAAAAAAAGTGCTGGTACTCTCTCTAGAACCTTGTCTGTGCAATCTGGCTAAATTACAGAGTTGGGATGGTGGGGGGAAATGGAGAGAGGATTCATCTACAAACAAGTCCAAGACTAGTCCTGTATTTAACTTCACTTGGAATCTTTATTAGAATTAAGCTTCCAGACTAAGGTAGATCTACCCTCAAGACAATAAGTACTGCATGTAGTAGTATCTAGACTTAGATTTTAAGGCTTAGCATCTCTTTTTTGTATGCTTCATTGATGATTTGCCTTTACATCACAGCTAGATCAGAGGTTCCCAAACATATTTGACCTACCACCCTCAGTTGAAAATAAAATACTCAGTGCACCCGTAGAAATCTACTTTCTTTCTTTTTTTTTTTTTTTTTGCTTTTTGGAGGGCAGTTGGGGTTAAGTAACTTGCCCAAGGTCACACGGCTAGTTTTTTGTGTTAAGTGTCTGCGGCCGAATTTGAACTCAGGTACTCCTGACTCCAGGGCCGGTGCTCTATTCACTGCGCCACTTAGCAGCCCCGAAATCTACTTTCTTTAACCTTTTAATGGTTTTTTGGATATTTTTGTCATTGTTAAAAAATGTAATTTTAAAAAATGACACCTTTCATTTAATAATTTATTGTAAATTTGTGGGTTTCTTTGCATTGAAATTTTGATGTGCAATATTGTGTTATGTAACCATATAGTATCATATTGTAAACAAGTATGTACATGTACATATTCCTTCTGGTGAATGCTGGACTTCCTGACACTGTGAGCCACACTTCCTTCCAACACTTGCTTGTTAAGACCTGTTGGTGGACTTGACCACTGATTGGCTATAAGTTGCATTTTGTGTGTTTATTGTAATCACTACCACTTTAACTCTGTTACAAAACAGATGAAACATACAAATGGTTCTTTCAAAATTTTCTTGTTTTTTTCTTTATCCTTTTGCCACCCCCATGTTTTTATTCAATGCCCTCCAATTGCATGTAAGGCTATTGCCACACCCCTGGCCCATTCCAGCATCCCTCCCATAGGAAGGTATTGCCCACTTTGGGCAATCCAGATTAAACCTCCTTTGCAAAAAAGAAAAATAATTGTACAAAACATCTGACACAAGGACTGTGCCTGACAGTATAGATAGTATTCTGACCTAGTGTTCTCCACCCCCTCCCCTCCACTCTCCCACTTCTCTGCTGTTAGGGAAGAAAAGCATTTAATTTTCTCTCTTTGGGACCTTTATTATTTAGACTTCATTAATTAGATATTACTCAGAGTTTATTTTAGACATGCAATCCATTTTATCAGTGTTTTCATTGCTGTGATGACAATGTATATTGTTCCTTCATTTCTATGCATTTTGCTCTGTGACAGTTCATATGAATTTTCCCATGTTTCCCCAAATTCCTCGCTGCCCAATA